>JAOXOE010000256.1:2541519-2588551 GCA_028565055.1 Phoeniculus purpureus | reverse complement strand
GTTGCTTTTTATTGATTAAATGATGAGGAGGGAGTGAAAAGTCTGGGCTTTAATAGCTGAATCTTGATCTCTTCTACAAGCTGAGTTTATGGCTGCAATAGGCTGCCAAATGAGTTTGCTACAGTCTAGTGCTCTGCTTGCACGTGGGCTGGCTGCTGCCCTTTCCACCAGCAGAAACCTGCTGCAGGAGAAAATCCATCAGTCAGTAGGTTTCCTTTAAATCTCTATAAACACCTGGAAGCAGCTCTGCACATCAGAAGTCAGCGGGAACTGAGGAGAGCAGAGTTTTAAACCCATGAGCTTCTGCTAAATGACATCACCTATCCCAGGCACCACTTAGCTTGGGGGATTTCCACAATTTGTTGTGTCAGTGGGGTTTTGTTGTGATTGATTCTTGTGGGGTTAAGGAGGGATTTAATTATTTCTAAGTTACGGTTTATCTGCCCTTAGTGTGTGTTGGGGAGATGTTTCTCAGCATGAGTAATTTGCCAGATATTTTGGGTTTGGTGGGACACCATAGTTCCCATGGACCCCATTCTCTAAAAATTTCTGTGTGTGGGCACAAGGTTTTGTACATGTGTCCTCATGCATGTGTGTGCACACAGAGATCTCGTGACTATTCATGCCCATAAGATCTTTTGGCATAAGAAAAAGTATACAATGTGGTCTTACTCTTGTGAGGCACAACTCTTGCCTGTCATGGGGTAAGAGACAGCGAGCTGCCCCTGCTGAAGAGGAGAAAAGCCCTTTAAAGGCTACTTGTTAGGGAATGTTTGTTCTGGATTCTGGTTCCCCCATCCTCCCACTGCTCTAGGCTGATCCCACCAGTAAAAGGAAAGAGGGATTGGGATGAACCAAAGTTGAACTGGAACTTACGCAGTTTCAAACATGTGAATTTTTGGACTGGAATTAGTTTTAGAAAAATTAAAACAACACCACCAAGACTATTCTTACCAAGGTTATATTCCAGGGAGTCTTCATCCCTGTTGGTACCGGCTGTTTTTCCCTGCTGTGGGAGCTCCCTTCTGAACTGTTTTTTCTTCTCAGCTGCTGCAATAATGGGGAGGGTGACCTATTTCTAACTGGTGCATATTCCTAACAATCAGTGGAAACTATGTGCCTTGAACAGCCTTTTGAAAGCGTCATGTGTTTGTGGAGAGAAGAAATGCGCTTGCTGGTGCTGGTCTCACAGCTCTGCTCATCAGGTTTCCCCTTGCTGCATTTGATTCTTTTGGTGTGTCTGTGTGTTACCACAAAGTGGGGAAAAACCACCCAGAAATGTCCAAGTGTAGGTTTTCCAGGAGGTGAACACGTCTGTGTTCCCTTTTTCTCCTGCTGTACAAGGAAAACAAATCCTCCTCTTCACTGTTTTTAACTTGCTTGAGTAATCGGATTGTCCTCAGTGTGATTCACTTGATACTGGTGCCAGATGAGATGGTGTTGGGGGTGGAGGGGAGAACGCTACTGTCCAAACTGAATTAATAAGTATTGAGGTACAGTTTAGACTAAGTCTGACTTCAGAAGTCCCTTAAACTGAAGCCTTGGAGTAGCATCCACTCTGTAAACAAACGGAGACTTTGATAGAAAGCACACGTAACTGTTTATGGTGTCCCACTGTAAAACCTGGCATGGAAATCAGATCTCCGTGATTCTTTTCCTCCAGACACCACCGCTGTATTTATCTCGGGCAGCAAAACAAATGGATCAGCTTTCAAGACACACAGACCTTCTGGCTCCCTTCTAAAACAGCCCTTAGAAAGTGGATCATACCTAGGAGCAGCGTCTTCTGTAATTAGATGGTTGTTCCACCTCTGTTTCAAACCCATCTCTATTCCCACCCCTCTGTCCTCTTAGAGGTCCTGTGAGCCTCTACATGTGGAAGGAGTAATTTATTGTGGTGCCCACTCTGGTTCTGGCTTTCTGTGCCAGGCTTTGCAGGTCTGTGTCCCTGTGCTCTGCACCAGGAGCAGTTAGCTGGTGAGCATCACCTCCTCTCTGCAGGGCTGGTCACCCTCTGAAGTGCCCAGAACAGCTTTGCCATTGGGAAGAGACACAAGTGAGATGCTTATTCCAGGCAGGAGACAGCATCTTGGGTTGGCTGCTGGAAGACTGCTGAAACACGGTTTCAGCCTTGATGTAGCCCCAGGAAACCTGATTAAGCAGCTAGCGCTAGTTCTGCTCAGGGCCATTTTTATGTTGGAAACTCCAGATGTTTTGGTGGCAGCCAGCTGGTCTGCCCAGGACCTGGAGGGGTGCATGCAAGGTATGAACCTGCCTTTGATGCCATCGGATAAAGTGTACAGTCACACTATTCTGTTGACTGAATGATACTGTGGCCCAATGGGTGGAGAGCCTGAGAAATGTCTGGTAGTACCACAGCAATAGGTGGATCACCAGCTGTTCATGGAGCCAACCTCAGGATCTGTTGTGCTGGGGCTTGCCACAGCACATGCCTTCTCCTTACTTGTAAGGGAAAAGACCTATTGGCCAAGTCTGGTGCACATTAAGGTCTGGCAAAGGGAGAGCACCCCTCTGCTGAAATGTGGGCACTGGGATGAAACTTGCCGCTTCGTCCAAGTTGCTTTGATGTTGCTTTCTGGGCCATGATTTTAAGTCCTTTCAGATGGTTCACAATGCTGCTGTAAAACAAAACCTTGTTCTTGGAGGCTTTTGCTCCAGAGGCAGAGGTAACTTGTTTGGATTGATTCTATGTTTTCAAGGAAAGTCCTTGCTTTGCTCAGGACTGCAGGTTAAAACATCATTTTGGTGCTTTGCAGCTCTGGCCGTATCCCAGGGACACCTGATGGCTGCAGGAGCCCTCAACAGTGACCTGCTCTGCTGTCTACCCTCTAACCCAAACCACATGCTTGTCCCTTTGGATAATTGCAGAGGGAAATAACATTTCTCATTTCAGAATAGCTTGATTTTTATCTTAATGAGGAACCACACAGGTGATGGTTTATCTCTCTAATTGAATTGAAAGCTTTTCTGTATTTTCTAATAATCCTGCCTCTAATGTTAGAGATTGTAAACTGGTTTTGATAAAAGGCAGAGAGTTTGCAGGCTCTTGTGCCAGGCATCGTTGCAAGAGTGGATTTTTGCATCCTGGGATTTTCATTTTATTTATTAAAAGAATTTAAAAAATGCCCTATAGGAATACAGTGAGTTGGACTTGGGGAACTGAGCCATTACCACACTGGCTTTTAGCAGGTAGCTGATGGCGAAAAGCATATCTGTAAACACAAAAATTGCTAAGACTCTTCAGAGCATTATCTAAAGTGTGAGGAAGTGCTGCTTTTATGTCCCAGAATATTGTTATTACTGCTTATCTCTACTTTGCATTAAAGACCAAGCAAAAAGTCCTAAAAGATAAGCATCAGGGCCACAGATGCTGGTGTGTCAAACAGCAATAAATAAACTGCTCGAAAGTAAAAGGACACTGGTTTACTCAGAAATACCTTCCCAACACATTGTTACTGTGGGCTACTTACTGTGTGCTGATGATGCTACAAACCTACTTAGCCGTGGGTGTTCACACTGTGCAGGAGTTTGATGCAAGTTGTTGCAATAACGAGGAGAAAATAGATAAATCAGTAAATAGGTCAGCTGGTAACCTTTGCCTCTCATCTAGTGTAGTTTTACAACATTGAACAGGGAAATAAATGATACTGAGATTACACTCTTGTGCTTCTTCCCAGCTGTACCAGGAGAACAGCGGTCATTAATGCCACGTGCCCTGGGGATGTGGCTCTGCATTTACGACTTTAGCAAGGCTTTATTGTACAGGGTACAAGACACAGTACTGTGGGCGCACTCCATAACTGCACAATAACTATTGATTGTTTAATTAGCTGGTAAATGCTGTATAATCACTGAGCCATTACACAGCATTATTCTGTACTCTAATTTAGACTGACTGGGATCTGCGAGCCACAAGTCTCCCAGCTTATAGCTCCTCAGGGAGCTCCTCCACCACCATCACAGGATGGGGCTGAGCAGAGGTCACCCCTCAAGAGCCACCTCGGGGTGTCATCCAGCCACCTTTAAGCAAGTTGCCTGGCTACAGGCTGTTTCTGTCCACTGCTTGAAGAAGACACAGGTTTTGCAGTGCTTTTTGAATTGTGTTGTGTCTGAAGTACTACTATACGTGGGGGGGAAAGAGTGAAGAAATGCATCCTAAAGTCTTTCATCAGAGTTTTTTTATTTATGAAGCCAAAACCAGTCTACCTGGAAGCAGACCCCCAGGTTTGACCCAGCTGGTGAAGAAGTCAAGATGTGTGGGCGTGAAAAAGTGAATGAAGCATTTGAAATCTAAGGTCATCTGTTGCTGGAGCAGCTGGGACACTGTTGTCCCCACGTCAAACTCTTGAGAATGTTCCAGGCACAAGCCTGCTCACAATAACGTTGTCCTGGAGTTCACAGATGCTGAAGGAAGAGGGTTAACATGTCCTGCCCCACCAGATCACCAGATGCTATCTAGGGGCTCCCCTGCAGGGCAGCATACTTCCTCATGATACCCTTGGGCAGTCCCACTGTTGTGGGCTGGTGGGGTCGCAGGTGAATATGCTCAAGAAGGGCTTTGAGAAGACTATTTTTTCTTCTTCCTTTTACAAGAGACTCTGCAGGTTCCCAAGTCATTATTTGCAGTTCAGATAATTGGCCCTAATCAAGAATGACATTAATTGTTTTTAATAATCACTTGGTTTATTGTCTCTCTTTCCAAAAGACCGATGGTCAATAGTTTGGTAATTAATCACTGTTGCTTTTAGCTGCGTGGAAGACGTTACTGTGCTGCATGCAGTTAGTATTTCCTAGGGAGTGTTGCTGTAAAGAATTAATTGTTGTTTACGTACAAGGCTCTTGTAGCTCAAGACTGCTGTGTCTCACTCAAGACTGCCCATGGTGCCTGCAGAGCAGGTCTGCGCTGCTGGACACTTGTCCTGTGGTGATGGCTGCTGTGTGGTGGTCCTGAGCATGCCCAGGACACCTGGTGCTCAGCATTTCCGCTGAAGGGATTCAGAGATCCATCACAGAACCATAGAATCATAGAATGTATTTGGTTGGAAGGGACGTCCAAAGATCATCTGGTCCAACACCCCTACTGCAAGCAGGGACATCTCTTAACTAGAACAGATTGCCCAGAGCTCCATCCAGCCTGACTTTGACTGTCTTCAGGCATGGGGCCTCCACCACCTCTCTAGGCAACCTGTTCCAGCGATCTTCCACCCTCAGATTAAAGAACTGTTTCTTGATGTCCAGCCTAAATCTACCTTTTTCCAGCTTAGAACAATGACCCTTTGTCCTATCATTCCATACTTTGTTGAATAGTTCTTTCAGTCTAAACCACTCTCAGCCTAAACAGCCAGCTACTGCATCTGCTGGTGTGTTGTTAGCGTTTTCCTTTTCCCACCTTCTTGTTGGTTACAAAATGAACTGTAAGGTTGAGACTGGCTTGAGCCAGGTGGGTTCTTTTCGTGTTGTATCCTTGGCTTTGGGTCCTTTGTTCAGTCACTTCAGAGATAGCTTTTACTGCATGGCCGGGCAGACTGAGTGTAGCCAGACACATGTGTACGTGCACAGCCATCCCTCGTCATGGAGAACAGGCCTTATGAGGAGCTGCTAGAGAGCTGAGGCTGGTTGGTCTGAAGAAAGAGGCTGAGGGAAGGTCCTATTGCTGTCTACAGCTACCTGAAAGTTGATTGTAGAGAAGTGGGGGTTGGTCTCTTCTCACAAGTAATAAGTGATAGGACGAAAGTAAATGGACTGAAGTTGCACCAGGGTAAGTTTGGGTTGGTCATTAGGGGAAAAATTCTTCATGGAAGGAATCATCAGGCCTTGGAACAGGCTGCCCAGGGAGGGAGTTGAATCGCCATCCCTGGATGTGTTTAAAATTTGTGTTGACCTGTAACTTAGGGACAGGGTTTAGTGGTGGTCTTGGGACAGCTGGATTAATGGTTGGACTCGATGATCATGAAGGTCTTTTCCAGCCTAGACAATTCCATTATTCTACCTGTCAGTGGCAGAAGACAGAATCAAACACGTGAGGGGTTTGTCTCCTGTGGTTTGGGAGGCTCCCAGCCTTTCCCCATGAGTTGATGCTGCTCTAAGAGCAGGACTGAGGTGGGGAAGCACCAGTGAAGCAGATAACCAGCCCTGAGCTGACATGCCCCAGCCAGGGTTCTTCTTTCCGATGATTTGTTTTTGGTGGCGGCTGTGACAGCTCCCATCCATGTCCAGACACAGACCTGTGTGAGCAGGCACTGACTGACGGTCAAGGTCACCTAAGAGCCATGTGAGTGTGAATGGATTGACAAGAGCAGCTGCTTCTAATCCTGCCACATTACAGCCCAGTATTAAATGTTAAGCCATTGTTTCCGTCGGGATGGCTCCCGGTGCCTCTAGGGGAGGGTGCTCACTGGGACAGGGGCTGCTCCCATAGGTACTGGCTCATGGGTGGTGCTGGGCCTTTACCAGTCCTTACTGGATTGCAGAAGGGCTGGGGTGGCACACTGATGTGTGACAACCCATTATCAGAAGGAAAATGGGTGACCTTAATTTGTCAGTTTCCCTGTGATGTTAAGATCTAGAAGAGAAGGTCCTTTCCTTGCTGACCCAAATGGGGGATGTGTGTGTGTGTTTCTGAAATGGGGACTTGTTTTTGCCTTGTAAGCAAGGATGTCGTAACTGGAAAATGCTTAAAATGTTTCACTCTTAATAAATAAAAAAAAAAGAAAAAAGGAAAAGCTTTGTTACTAGAGCAACTGGTACATCTTGTGCTGCTTCATTTCCCTGAAACACAGAGAGCGCCCTTAGTCCTCCCTCTTTCCAAGAAAGCAGCCTACACACACCTACACACCAATATGTTACATTAACTTCGTTGCTTTCTGAATAATAGAAGAAAAAGGTGCTTTTTACATCTCAGTCTTGTGGAATGCAGGTTATAAAAGGTGATTAAATATGTTCCTGTACTGTTTCCCTTTTAATCTCTGTTCCCTTCCCCCTCTTTGGAGTCTGTCATGGGAAGGAGCAGGGTGAAGGTCAGGAGCAGACCAGTGTGTCTGTGAAGTGCCAGTTGTCCACTGTCCTTTGTGTTGCTGGATGTTGTTTCTGTGCACACTGCACACTTTGCAGGGCAAAAAGATACCTGCAAGGGCTTAGGGGGATAAAAGCTATGTTTGAAACTGCTCAGTGAAGTCAGCAGTGTGCTGCATAGCACGAGGGGCATGGTGGTGGATCTTGCAGCACTGTTTGTGTAGATAGAGATGGAGGGAGTCTTTTCGTTGACTTATGGGGATGAGAAGATGCTCCTTGCAAGCACTTGCTTTGCAGAGGCTGTGAGCACGCACTATATCCAGAACAGTCTTCTCCTGTGCCATAAGAATGACTGGACTGGGAACTCCTTCTTTTCTTAGGTCTTCTGTGAGGACACTTAGAGTGGGCAACTTGGTGCTTGGCTGTACGCTGCTAGTGTCTGTAGGTTTTGTGTTTGTGGACCATTGCTGCTGAATATGTGGCCTGCTTTATTCAAGCAGAGCTGCAGCAGGATGGTTGGCAAGGTGAGGTTATGGGCACATGGAGCTGTTTAATACTGAGGTCTGAAGAGATTCACTGCCTGGACCTCTTCAAGCTCCCCAGGAGAAGCTGGTCCATGTGAGTAATCAGGCTGGTCTGTGCTTTCACAGCCTCTCTTAAGGTTGCTCAAAATAATGTGTGGTATGTTAGAAAGATGTGGTCATGCCCAGGTGAGGTATGGATCCTGTAAGGCTTGGATGAACTACAGAAAGCATTTGCTGCTAGGATACATTGGTTGAAGAGTAATGGTGGGCTGCAAGGCAGCAGGGAAAGAGCATCTTGCTCAGTGCAGAAGCTGGTACCTGGTGATTGTTGTTCCTGTTGACTTGTTTCCTAGTATTTAAGGAGTATTGGGTTAGTCTAGTGAGTTGGAGCCTAGTGCAGTGTAGAGGAAGCCTTGGGCCAAGTACCTGCTCTCGTGGACTTTCCTGGTGACCTTCCTGAATGAACTCCTATCATCCTTCCTGTTCCTGTCTTCTTTACCATTCCTGTCCTCAACACTCCCCTCATACAATCAAAAACAGGGCATTGCTGAGGTGATCTGGTGGGACAGAGCTAGGAGCTGCTGGAAGAGCAGCATTGGAAAACCATCCCTGAGGGAATAGTGTGCCCGGTGCCCCTGCAGCAGCAGCCTTTTGAAAACAGAAGGTTGGTGCTGAGACTGTTTCCCAGAGGGGCAGAAAGCAGTGGTAGTTAGCTGACAATCACTCCTTATCACCTGAGCAAAACAACCTAAAGAAACTCTGAAAAGTAAGTTTTGGAGCTGGGAGGTGTTCTGTTCCTTTCAGCTCTGAAGGTGCCACTCTCAGCTAAGAAAGCAGGAGAGGACTTTGTGGAAGGTCTGGACAAGGGTATGGGTGAACAGTAGCCTATGAGCATTGGTCCAGGTTGTGTATTCGTTGTGATGATGGATGCTGGAGTGTTTGTCTTTGGAGACATTTCTTGTCATTTTTTATATCTTTTCAAATTTTGTTGGCTAGCAGCTAACCCTGAAGACTTGAAAGCAAGTGATGCCTACAGTGAGTCAGTTGGAGCTGTGCATCTTCTCCTGGTTGTGTGTTGAAGGCTCACTGCAGAGAGCAGTGTGTCTCTCTTGAAATTCTTAGTTTATTCTTGGGTTTACCTGGAAAGCCCTTTATACTAATTACCTAAAGATGGGAAGTGCCAAGCAAACACAGGCTGCTTCCAAGTGTTGTGGGATTTTTCCCTCCCCTCACATAAGAATGGCAGATGGGTGTAAAGTTTTTTGTTGTTTAGGTTTCTAAATTATTGTGTTTGAAAGTGGAGCCCAGCTCCATCCCCACATCTCCACCATGCTGTGCTCCCTAGTGGCAGAGAAGGCAGCCAAATAAGGCTTCAGACAGCACTGCCTTCAGGCTTCCTTAGCATGAGCGGTGGTGATCCAGCCCAGGGAATTCTATGTGGCACCAGAAGCAGAGTGAGATGCCATGGCCATCCAACCAGTGGGGCTCAGAGCTTGCCTGTGAGTGCAGAGCATCCTTGCTTGTGTGCTCCATGCTGCATGACCCTAGGCTCATCAGTCCCTGCCAGTGGTCATCTACCTTGAGCTATAGACTTGTGTGTTGATGTCCCAGGCAATTCCTCCCCCAAGATTTTTTGCTCTCCATTGGGACAAGGCTTGGTACTGCTTCGTGTGTCAGATTGGTTTTCCAGCAGAGAGGATGTCAAGTTTGGGATGCATCCAGGAGACTCAGCTATGGCCAGTAGGTCTGTGAGAGGGTGATAAATGTAGGTGCTGGGTTGGGGCTGGTGGGCTCTCTCTTGGTGTGAATCTCTGCTGATGTGTGGTAGTTGTATGTGAGGGCTGTAGGAACCTCCTGGGTTGTTGGGTGACATTAGTTGCATGATTGAGGGGTTTCATCAAGGGCCACAGCAGTGCTGGCAAGAGGAGCACTTCAGGGTGGGAGGATGCTGCTCTGCCCCTGTTTCTGCTGCTCTCACAGTCTTTGGCAGCATGTTTCCAAAGCAAATAGCCTTCTGCAGGTTATAGAATCATAGAATGTAGTGACTTTGACTAGATGACCTTTGGAGGTTGCTACAACAAGCAGGGACATCTCTAACTAGAACAGATTGTCCAGAGCCCCATCCAGGCTGACCTTGAATATCTCCAGGGATGGGGCCTCCACCACCTCTCTAGGCAACCTGTTCCAGTTATCCACCACTTTCAGATTAAAGAACTTTTTCCTGATGTTCCACCTAAACCTCCTCTTTTCCAGCTTAAAACCCCTCATCCTATGATTCCCTGCACTTGTGAACAGTTCTTCCTCAACCTTCTGACAGGCCTCTTTCAGGGATTGGAAGGTTGCAGTCAGGTCCTCCCTGGAGCCTTCTCTTCAGGCTGAACTACCCCAGTTCTCTCATCCTGTCTTCATAAGAGAAGTGCTCCAGCCCTCTGAGAATTTTTGTGGCCTCTGCTGGACCTGTTCCAACAGGTCCTCATCCTTCTTGTCATTTTGTCTGTTTAATCCTCTGTTAAGCTGAATCCAGCAGCACAGGGTCCTTGCAATAACCTGGGTGTGCAAGGGCAAAAATCCAGCCCAGTATATGGAAAACAGGGAGCCATGGAGGTGAGAAAGGTGCTTAAAGGACAGAATTAGATTTCAGGTATCCACAGCTAATTTTACAAATGTGCCTACAAGCCAAGTCTGGAAGCTGTGCTAGGTTTGTTAGCTCCCCATGGATACTGACGATCAAGAGGCAGAAACGCAATATCAGGGCAAGCCCCGTCAGTACAACATGGTTCTCATGCTCCAGGAGCATCATGTGGAGCTTCCAGCATTGTGCTGCAGCATCACCTCCTCTGCAGGGAATGGGTGATGCACCATACTCCCATCTTATCTCACTGCAGTGTGTGTTGTCTTAGCTTGATGTAATTCTTATATTCATTTTTTTATCTTGTGCTGGGTGGGGATATTTTTTCATTAAGTCTAGTTGTGGAGTTTCAAATAAACAGTGTTAGCTCATAACAGTTGTTCTACTCCCCTGAGAAATGGCTATTAACAGGGTCAGTATGAAGAAATGTGCTTTATGGTTGTCTGCATGGTGTCTAGATCAAATGAGATCAGGTTTATAAGTAAAACAACTGCAAGTTAAAAATATTTGGATGCCTCTTTACTAGTTACAAGGAGTGATTTGTTCCTCACTGGCTGGCACTGTCTTCCTCAAGATAGCTCTTGGTGTGTGATCTTCAGAGTGGTTTCTCCATCTGGGCAAGCAACCCTGGGGTGTCTGCAGGGATTCCTAGGGGGCCGTGGATGGGATGGGAGCCTCTGCTGCTGAGCTTTCATCTAAGCTTCTTCTGAAGCTGTTGTAATGGTAAGTAGTTGGCATGGCAGTTGGAAAGGAAAGCTTCGAGCTTGTTCCATAGCCTTTGCTTCTTTATGTCCGTTTATCTGTGGTTTTCCCAATGAAGGTGTAATGACCAGGCCACAGGGCTCATAAGGCTGTGTGTCTGTAGCTGGGTCAGTGACTTGTGTGGCAGTGCTGGTTTGTGTTATAAAAACCCCCAAACCTATAGGTGACTGTTGTTGAGAAAGGGTTGAACATGTCAACCTCAGTGACAAAGAAAACAAATTTAAGCAGATTTTTCTTTTCAGCTCCACATGACAGGTAGGTCCCTGCAGAGTATGGCCATGGAGAGCAGTCACCACACTTATCTCTGCCATTAATAAAGCTGGTTTGCTTCATGCTAAGGAACAGAAAGAAAAGCAAGTCTCTGCAATGGGATGTTCATGGTAGCAGTCCCATTCTTTATTAATTACTCAGCCCAGGGAGGGGATTGAGTCACCATCCCTGGATGTGTTTAAAGATTGTTTGGATGTGGTGCTCAGCAATATGGTTTATTGGTCACCTTGGTAGAGTAGTGTTAATGGTTGGGCTTGATGATCTCCAGGGTCTTTTCCAGCCTGAATGATCGCGTGATCTCTGCCCTTGTTTTGTGACACCTATATATCCATATCCAGACCTACTAGGTTTAATCCTAAGTGTGGTTTACTTGGCCTGGTGGCATTGGGTTGATGGTTGGACTGGATGATCTTGGAGGACTCTTCCAAACTTAATGATTCTATGATTTTAGTATTTCACCATTTCTGTATGACAGAAAATGCCCCTATGAAGGATAGTGCAGAGTTGAGCCTTTAATTTGTGGTGTGTGGTATAGTCTTTTAAGTGCTGAGCAGCTGGTGGCATCCATGGGAGTTGGCAGCACAACATGTCTTCCCAGTGATCTGGCACAGGCAACCTTGGGCTCCCACACACTGCTGGTGCTAGTGCTGAGGTCCACTGAGTAGAGGGGATGTGCTGGGACAGAATCTGTTCTGCCAGGGTCTCTGGGACCAGCTGCATGATGACAATGGTGAGATGCAGATAGAGAACCATTTAATTCTTCCAGCTCACTCTTCCTGCTTTGCATCCACTTTTGGAAAGCTGAGATGTTCTGCTGCAGCACATTGTGCAGTTGACAAGAATTTGTGGCAATACTTTCTTTGGTGCTGCAGTTGGTTCCTGAGCTAAACCATTAGTTTAGAATAGGATGCCTCGTTAAGTATCTGACTTAATCGTTCAGGAGTCTCCAGCCAACCTCCCCATTTCCCACCTGGTACATAAAATCCTCTTCAGAGTTTGAATCTCTTCCAGAGAATTGTAAGAAACACATCTTTATGTTTCACAGAAGTAGAAATTCACATGTGAAGAAGTGATCAAGACTTAGAGACAACTGCAGGTACCACTGGACCTACCATCAGTCTCTTGTTTATTAGAGCAATGATGGTTGTAGCTAGAGTGGGCAGCACTGCTGGTGCCCAGTGGAAATGCCTTCATGTTTATGTGCTTCAGAGATGTTCTCTTTCATGCTTCAATTCAGCAGGTCCAGGATCGAGGCCAAAGCTTTTCTTCTCCATAACGAATAGAACGAGAGCCAGTTCAGCAGAATTGCTGTAAATGACCTGTTCCAGATGAATTGTGAATTGTATATCTGAATGCAAATAGGGCTACAACGAGGGGTAGATTGCAAAACAAAATGGAAATCTTGTGTTGGAGGAACAGGCGTCTAAAATGCAACACAAAATTGCATTTCGGTGCTTTGCAAGAATAATGTTTACTCTAGTCATGAAACTGCACGTCTTGATCCCTGGTGTTGATGAGCGGCATCAAGTACATGAATACTTCAAAACACTCAGCATCATCTTAAAATCAGCCATGGAGCAAGTGGGTCTCTTGAACTGGAAGAGAAGAGCTTCAGTATTTTTTTTGTTTTAAGTCTACAAAGATCAGTATCTGTCAGGGTAGAAGAGCCATGACAGTCCTGGTGTGTTTGGGGCACTCTGCTTTCAGCACCCATATGGAGCTGTGGGTTTAGGGAGTTGATGAGTTCCACAGGGAAGCTGTTGGGCTGGATGGTGATCTGGGGCATGTCCCCCTGCCAGCAGCAACAGCTGTATTGTGTGTCAGTGGCTGCCTTGCCTTTAAAAGCTGGCATGTACATGGCAAGTTGTTCCTTCACTCTGGTTGCCATGTAACTCCTTGGGCTGTAAATAGATTTTCATGGGTGTTACTGGGCTGGCACACTGGATTGTGTGTGGGACATTCAGGTGACAGGTTTCTACTTGAAGGAGAGTGCTGGAGACAGTGTATTTGTTCACCCAGATTAAGCACTACAGCACTGCAACTCCCATCTTACAGCCTTTTTTCCCCTTACAGATAATTTTGGGGTTTTTTTGTTTTGGGGTTTTTGGGTTTTTTTGCACCTGCCTGTATTAGCTGAAGTGTGACATGACCAAAGGAGGTTGGTGCCTTTCCCCTGCTGTTCTGTAGCAGATACAGTCTTGCATGCAGGCAGTGATAGCAAGTAGCAAGTGACATAGATTAGCTGAAGGGCTCATGGTAGGAGCACAATTTTGAGCTAATTCACGTGAGAAATACGAGCTTTCTTCCTCCAAATCTGTTTCCTTTCTTCTAAGAGCCCTAAACCTGTGGTGTGGTGCCTGGGGTTGTGTTTAAGAGGACTCGGCATGACAATAGTTGGATTTAAGTACAGAGGGAGAGTTAATGTTACCAATTGGATTTAAACACAGAGGCTGGGGCAGTATGTGAGCCACATCCCTGGCACTGGCTGAGCCCCCAGCAGTGAATTGCACCGGCTGGTGAAGGTCTGAGAAGCCCCAGATGGGCTGTGAGGGTCAGTCTGTGTCCCTGGGTAGGGGATGCAGCTCCTGACATAGCTACAGTCTCTGCTAGTTACTGTCTTCAGCCCTATTCCAATGCTGGGGAATGTCGCTGGGTTGTGTGAGCCCGCGAATGAGTTGATGAGTGGAGAAATCCAATCATGGGCAAGAGCAGATGCTCTGGAAAGCTCCATCATACGGTATTAGGTTTTGATTTTTTTAACTCTGTATTGGTGACCATTCACAATCTATTTGGTAAGGCACTTGAGAAGAAATGAGCTAATTACATAATTGAATAAAAGATGGAGGGTACTGGCCTGAGCATGCCGGCAGTGCTGGGGATGGAGCTCGGGTGGCAGATCGTGACTTGTCTTGCACAAGAGAGATTAATCACCTCGACTCCTGGGAGACAGGTCTGCTGGAAAGGTGGTTGTATTGGATACACCGTTCGTATCGTTAAAATTAGGCAGTGTACACGAACTAATAAAAGCAAGAGAAAGGAATTCTAGCAGAAAGGATCGATAACTCAAAGGCATTTTAATTCAGAATTAGAAAAATGAGAACGGTTATGGGCAAGGAGAGTGTATTAATAAAGGAAAATGAGTATTTCTTGCTACTGGTGTGAAATGAGATAATTTAAGAGAAACGCTCCAAGTGCCTTTTGTCACAGTTAATGCCTTTTGTTAGATTCCCAAGCAAAATGGAGCCTATGACTTTCAGTATCAGGGTTCTCAGTTGATCAAAATACCGTGGGGTGGTCTGATCATCTCATACTTTACTGGAATGAAGTCATCAATAACTTTTGCCTGGGTGTGATTTACACAGTTGTCAGTGTCTGAATTGCTATAATATGTCCCTGCCTGGGAAAAATATTGCATTCAGGAGGAAAAAAAAACCCAAACAAACCCAAAGCAGGAGCTCACTGTGTAGCTGGTTCATGCTGATGATGAGAGAGGTGATTACTTGTGATCCATTCAAATAGAAGGGATCAGTCTCTAAAGCCGGAGGCATGGAAGCTGTTGCAAGGTCAGGCAGTGTCCTTTAAGGAGAAATAGATGGCAAATACTGTCAGCTGCAGATAACACATCTGCAACATCATGAGTAGTACAGCTGAAATTGAGATTAAAGGTGCTTTGCACTCATGGAGGGAGGGGGGGAAAGAGAAGATAGAGGCAAAATCAGAAAAAAAGAGGATTAGGTTTTGGTGGGTGACAAGCGATAGCTCTGGCCAGGGGGAGATTTGAGCAAACAGCAAAGTGCTCAGTAACCTGAGGAATTATCAGAGGTTTTAGCAGCTGCTTCCAGCTGATGGTCCTCAATGGCCTGAAGTCTTTGTGCTTGAACACGTCTCTCCCCGTGCCTGTGAGAGTACACACAACCCAAATCCTGTCTGCAGCACTGTATTTCAGGCTGGGAATCTAAAAACGAGAAGCCCTGGTCATCCATGCTTGCAGAAGGCTGCTTTAATTGAGATCAGCAGACTACAGTGAAGACTGCATGCCCATGCTATAGGGTAAAAATGGAAACTGGAAAGTGGCAATATCTTGTCTGTTGAAGATGATCTTAATGTGCTGGTGACCAGGCCTGGTCCTGAGCCTGTGGAAGCTTTGCCCATGTAAGAAAATAATATGAATGATACATTTTATATGCAATTTTATATAATCATTATATAATTACTATGAATGATAATAGACTCCTGGGTACACTTCCTTCTTCTACAGACATGGACCTTCTCCATCTGCCCAAACTGGCCTTACCAAAGTAGGACACTGTTCAATCTGAGGCAAGCGCCAGAAGAACATGCTACTATGGTTTTGGGGAGCCTGGTACAAAATTCTTTCTGCATTTCTTGGCACTTAGTTATTAATGAGGCATTTTTTCTGTTTGCTTAAGACCCTCCCAGCAGCTATAGCACATGTGTGCTGTACAAATTATTTGTGGTCTACTTAAACATGGTTTTTCTGGAAAGGGGAATAACTCCAAATTAGTAGAGGAAAAATAAGTAACTTTAACCCTCACTAGGTTGTTCCCTCATGAATTATGTGGATTATTTAGCTTTCAGGGTGGAATCGAGTATGTCATTGTCATTAGTGGCGATTGAGTACCTCAGCTTGAATAGTCACGTACCCCTGAGCCCTTAACTTTGTGTGGCAGTGGTCCAGAAAACTGCGTGAGTCCTAATTAACACACTTTTTCAATGGACAGTATTAATATTCATACTATTATAGTGTAAAATGAGTAATTTGAATAGACAGAATGTCTTGCACTCTCTTGATCTCTCATGGATTAACCTACAAAAGGCCACTGGCACTCATTCTTTTGGGCCTTAATGGTTCAAAGGCTTCTAATACAGCTGTGGAGCGCAGAGGTACCTAGAAATGTGTTGGAAATACAGCGCATGTGATGGAGATGTTGGGGATGTTAATGTTTCATTAGAGCAGCAAAGGAAAATGTGAAGGGAAATGTTTGTAGTAGATGAGTGCTTCTGAATGATGGAGAAGTAAGGCAGCTCTTGGGGTGACAGGTCCCACAACATTCATCTAAATGATGTCAACCCAGCAGCAGTGAGGCAGAAGGTCCTCCAGCTGAACTGGTGCTTAGGGGGATAATGGTAGTGGAAGGGAGAAATAGAATGTGAGTTTGACTGGAAGACAAAAGACTGGGAGGTCTGGTCACGTATTATTGATGGCCATCATTAGGGCTACCACAGGATATACTGCGGGTTTGAGCAAAAGGAATGGAAGTGTGGAAAATCCTGTGAAAGAATGGAGTTTTGCCTGGAGGCGAAAGCAGAGGTGCAACTAAAGCAGAGAACACTGTGTTTAACAAATAGGTTAAGAGATACGAGGGTTGCAGGAGCACATAATTCATCTGAGACATGTGCCCTGTTTGTGCGCAAACCGTCCTGCAGCAGATACCCTCTGTCTCTCCCAAGGTCCCACTGGCCTTGAGACCTTAAGGAGGGAGAAGCTGGCTTTGAGGTCAGTATGAAGGGGGAAACCACTGCTGAAAAAGGATGAGTCTCAGCACATCTTTGATTCATGGTTGAGTATAAAGCAGGCTGTTAGCTGGAGCTTTCCAGGTGCCCCATCCCATCCCATTAAGAGCCTTTGCTAGTGCAGAGTGCAAAGGAAGGAGGTCTTTTTGGTAGCTGTAGATTTGGCTGTGGTCGGTCTGTCTTAGTAGCAGAGGAGAAGGCCTACCTGAGTGCAGAACTGATGATGGCAAGTGGTATTTTGAGTGAATCAGCATAAGAACGAGATTGCATGTGGCAGAATGGGGTAATGCTTTGAAGAACAGATCAAAGGGAGCTGAGAGAGGGCAGCTGTGGACAGCTGGTTACCTGGAGCCAGGATGGGTTCTGCTGGCGTCATACCCAATCTGTGCATTCACAGGGCCTGGCACCAGCTGTGGTCTCTTGTGGAGGATGCAGATGTGTCTGAGATCTCAACAAGCAGAAGGCTTCTGTGAAGAGGAGTGCTTTAAAGAGGAAGAGGACTGTGTGGTGGTGCTGCAGGGTTAGAACTGTTTTGGTTCATACTGTGTTCAGGTAGCTTTGGCTTCTGGATTAAAGCTTAACCATGGAAACCATAGCTGCCATCCAGAGTGGCAAACCTTCTGCAGAGCCTGGCAGATACAGATGCTCTGCCAGTGGCATCTTTGTCTCTATGGCTGTGGCCTCTATAGGCTGTTGGAATTGGTCACACCTCTTTTTCAGAAGGCCTCTGCCAGCAGCCAAGATGGGAAGACAAGATTGAATTACCCAATTGACTTTAGATACTGACTGTTAGCTGGTGGTAAGATCTGTGTGTGTCTGCTTAGGCTGTGTCCGTCAGATACTCAAAGATGGGAGGCATCTGCTCTTCTCAAATAGCTTAAAATACCTCTTTTTGTGGTGTGGTCACAATGAACACTTACCTTTGGTACTATCCCCGAGCTGTTTGCATAAGCTGGGAGATGATGGGTCCATGAATGAGACCTTTGTGCTCTCAAACACTAGCATTTGTGCACCCAGCTGTAATGTCAGTGGCCATGTTAGCTGGTGCTTGGTCCACCATGTCAAGGCTGGAGTACATCACCTGCCTGCGTCGTGATCCAAGTGGAGTCACTATCCCTGGAGAGATTTGAAAGACACGTAGTTGTGATGCTTGAGGGACTTGGTTTAGCGGTGACTTGACAGTGTCGGGTTAATGTTTGGACTTGATGATCTTAAAGGCCTCTTCCAACCAAAATAATTATATGATTCATCAGATGTCATCCTGAGAAATGGTCTTATAGCACAAAGATTTACACTGAGTAGTGGTATCTGAAGAGCAACATTGTGAACCTGTTCCCATCAACTTCTGAGTGGGCACATGCCCATAGGTATCAGCAGGAGTGTCACACTGGGGGCACTTAATCTTCCTATCTCTTTGCATTTGGTTTAGTACAAAAAAGTGAAAAGAGAAGAAAAAGATTTCTTCAGTCTGTTCCAGGGGTTTCTTGAGTCCCTGCACAAAGGAACCCACTGGCAATGAGAAATCCCATTACCTGGGAGCTAATGGAAGAATTAAAAACTTTTGGAACCTGAGTCAGTGTTGTGCATCAACCACTGAAAGCCTGCTGTTACTGCAGCTTGAAGAGAAACTAGCGAATCTCCTTCAAGGGGTTTATGTGATTGAATGAGTGGAAAATTGAAAGTCCTCATCCCATATCTCCCATCCTAGTGGCTGGGGCTGACTGGCTTCTCATCAGCCCTGACATTTGCTTCCCATGGAAGTTACATCCTTGAGCAGATATTTTGGCTGACAGAGAAGCACCCAGTGAGTCAAAAAAGGAGGAGAAAAAAACCCAGCCTGCCAAAGAAAGGGGAGAGGAATAATAATAAAAATAATACTCAAGGCAGTTAGAAGGGGTGGGCAGTGGGCAGCGAGTGGTGCAGAGCAGTGACTCACAGGCAGCTCCATTCCTGTCGTGTGCCAAGCCAAGCGAACACCATACTGCAGCATCTCCACAATGAGCTTGGCAGCTTCCTGGCAGACAGCAAGACCAGCAGGCTGTGCCACTTCATCCATCCCATTTCATGATTCTGTGACCCACTTCATCACTTCTCTGCTCTCACACCTGTCCTAGTGTCTCCTACCCACACCCTACAGATCTGCTCAGGTCAGCCCTTGTCTCTGTGTGGAGGATGTGTGTTGTTCTGGCCATGGGGACATCGAGGAATGGTGGCTGCAGTGCCCGGTGCTGTGTGTCACAGAGACTCTAGCAGTTAGATACTAGGATAAAGGTTGGACTCAATGATCCTGGAGGTCCTTTCCAGCCATGATGATTCTGTGATTCTGTGACTCTCCTGCTGGCTCCGTGCCCAGGTCCCTCGCTGCTGCCTCCATCTGCCCATGGCTGTGCTGCCAGGGTTCGTCGAAGTCCTGAAATCTCCAGCTGACACTTGCTGTCCTTACGTGTCCTGCTTTTGCTTTAGTTTATTATTTTTTTGGAACTTTTTGGAAAAAGTCCCCAGGAAGGCCTTAAAATAGAGGAATCATATAGGTTTAAATATTTTTGAGGAAGGCTGGGAAAATGTTCTGCACCCTGCTCTGAGACTTTTTCATGTGCCCTAAGATGTTGATATCAACTTAATTTTTACTAATCCCCCACCTGCATCCAAAATATGAAAAATCTGTATCACTGTGGATTTTGCTTCAAGGTGACAGAAGTAAGTCGAAGTCTTGAATGAACTGACTGTCAGCAAGCCAGGGCTGATGCCAGGATGGTGTTTGTGTCCATCCGGGAGGGTTTTTGTGTCCATCAGAATGCCAAGGCATGATTTCTTATTTTTATTTAATCTCCCTTATGAGAAGGTCAGGGCCAGCTAGGCCAAGCTTGAAGGTCGGTCTCAGCCTCTCCTAAAAGCTCCAATGGCCTTTTATTCAGCTGAGCTTTAGAGGGTTTATTGCTTCATTCTCTAGGCTCTACCTAGAAATTGTTTTCCCCCTCTTTTGCAGGAAGGGCATTTTCTCTTGGTTCCTTTGCTTTGGTGATGGGGGAAGGAATTCTGACCCCAGATATTCAAACAGTGGTTTCCAGGGAGAGATACTTTTTTTTATTTTGGTCAGAAACACATATATGTGACCAAAATATGTATGTGTCGTAAGACCTGGGAAACATGCACCATTTTTGACCTGTGGGATTTTGCTCTGCTTTTTATGTGTCTCTGCAGCGGGAGCTGCTGCTGTTCCAGCCAGCTCTCCTCGTTCAACCGGGAGACATTTAATGAGAGGTCTTCTAAGGCTCTTCATAGCCACATGCCTTCCCCTGCCTCTGTGCCCTGAATTGGAGTTAAGCGTTCCCACTCCTCAAGGCAGGCAGGATCGCCTGTGTGGGAGAGCTAACTGCCAGCAGCGGCTGCAGAGGTGACGGTGTCCTTCGCCTGCCAGCCGGAGCGAAGCCGTTACCCAGCAGTGTGGAAGCACAGGAATGAACCCTTTTGTTCCAATTACTGTTATTTTGGCAGAATCTTCTGAAAGGTTTGTAACTGAGCCCTGCCGCAGCGACTTTGGGGAGCGGCACCTCTATCCAGCTCTGACTGCAGAGCTGTGTTGTCCTAGTACAGCCCTCACAGCCTTTGTCTGAATCCTGTTTCCTGTATGTTTGCAGATGCTGTCAGAGGTACTTGAAGGTGCGGCTGAGCAGCCAGTGAAACCACAGCAGAGAAATCATAGACTCATAGAATGTTTTGGGTTAGAAGGGACCTCCAAAGGTCATCTAGTCCAATCCCCCTACATCAAGCAGGGACATCTCTAACTAGAACAGATTGCCCAGAGCCCCATCAAGCCTGACCTTGAATGTCTCCAGGGATGGGGCTTCCACCACCTCTGTAGATGGTTCAACCTCAGTCTACCCTTTCCTAGGTGAAAACCACTCCCCCTCATCCTGTTGTTCCCTGCCCTTGTGAACAGTTCTTCCCCAGCCTTCTTACTGACCCTTTTCAGGCATTGGAATGCTATAAGGTGTCCACCCTTGGACACTATAAAGTGTCCAGAGTCTTCTCCTGTTCAGACTTAACAACCCCAATTCTCTCAGCCTGTCTCCATCACAAAGGTGTTCCAGCCCTCTGAGCACTTTTGTGGCCTCCTCTGGCCGTGCCCCAACAGCTCCACATCCTTCTTGTGTTGGGGGCCCCAGAGCTGGATGAAGGACTCCCGATGAGGTCTTGGCAGGGCAGAGGAGAGAAGGAGAATCCCTTCTCAATCTGCCGGCCACACTTCTTTCGATGCAGCCAATACCTGCGCGGATGTCGGGCTGCGTCATTGCTTCGTGATGACGCGATGCTTAGTCTGACGTCACAGCTGCGTAAGACGGAGGCAGGAAGAGCCGTTCCCGCCGCCACCCACTGTCGTGTTGCTATAGGCTACGGGACGCGGCCCGCCAGGGGGCGCTGCCGCTGCCGCTGCACTGCGACAAGGCGGGGCGCCGCGCGGCTCCCGCACTGTCCGCGCGTCCTCATCTTCCCTCCTCGCCCTCGCTCTCCTATTGGCTCATCCCTGCGGTAGGGGGTGGGGGTTTATCGCCCGCGCGGCGCCGATTGGCTGCCGCTACCGTCCCCTCACGGCGCTTCCCCATTGCCGAGCGGGTGGGACCGGGAGGCGCCGGCGTGTGCGGGGCTGTGTCCGACTCCCGCGCTTCGGGCGGGCGGGGCTGGCTATCGGGTTCGGCCCCGGCCGGCTCTGCTGAAAGACCCGCAGCGAAACGGCCGCATTCGGGCTCCGCTGCGCCCCGCTCCTCAGGGCGCGCCGCCACTCTGTCCCGCTGCCGTTGCCTGCCGGGAGGAGCTGCCCATGCCCATCCTGGTTCGCCTTGCCCAGCGCCCGCCGAGCCCTCGTCTGGGAGCTCGCCAGGTAACCCCTGCGCTGCCCCGGGGAGCATCCAGCCCAGCCGGGGGTTTCCCTTGGTGCCTCAGAGGTGCCCTGTGATGAGGGCGGGTCCCGCCAGGCGGTCTGGCGTGAGGAGTCTGCTGACGGTTGTAGCATCCTGCTCCTAAACCTCCCGTCACTTCTTTTCAATTTACCGTCATTTTTATCTTTGACTCGTGTGCGGGCAAACCCCAGTCAGTATTGTTATTTCGCTCACTCGCCTCATTCCGCACCATCACTTCGCTGCATTAGAGGGTTCTGCATGAAACCTCACGCCCATCCCACCATCTTCACCTTCCTACGGGCTGTGCACGAGCAGGAAGATGGTAATTCTTAATTCTGTTTGCTTTAAGTAAATAAATGTTTTGAAAAAAGGTGATGTGCTTCCATATTTTAAAACAACGTCCTGCGTAATTAGTTAAGTCTTTATTTAAATCCTCGTAGTCTTAGGAAATACTGGAGTGCCAGGAGGCGTTCCCATTGTCACATATTTCTGCGTACCGAATGAGTTGGTCACAATTAAATACTTTTTTCTCCAGTTTCCTCAGGATTGAGTTGAAACACCTGCAGTAACAAACTGGAGAGAATCTGTAGAAGTTGCCGTCTTTCTCTTGAAATGATTGATTATAGGCTTAATGTTGCTCTTCTTGCAGACAGCACCATTCCTGTGTGAGACAGACCCTGCCGTTTGTCTGTAACTGTACTTAAAGGACAGAAGGGTAGATGTTAAATATGCATAAAGCTACAAAGAGGAGTCCGGTGCTCTTGCCAGACTAGAAATGAGAAGACTTGTGTTTCTGTATGCTTGTCATTAGGTGTGCTCTTTTGTTTATTTCTGCAGTATAGGCGTACATAAAACTGTATTTTAAAATACAGAATATGCAAATAACATGTGAGAGGCAGAGTTCTAGCTTCGTGAGGGGCATGTTCATCATCTCTGAACATCTGTGTGGTTACAGTTTAGAGTTCCTGTCATCTTTTCCTGCTTGAGTTGCTTCATGGTCCACAGTGTTGATGTGTTTGTTTGTTACCAGCAAAGAACTCAATTGTTTTTCCTTTACATTATAGACTGTGTTTCAAAATAACTGTCTGTTTTTCTCTCTTTGGTTAACCAGTGTACTTAGAAGTAGCCCTGATTTGTGAAATAACAACATTGCTAATAATTTTACTTCACTTTATGATGCAAGTCCAGCAGATTCTAAAACTCCATCTTTTACTTATCTTACTCAAACACCTTATTAAAACAGCTCCTGTGTTTGTACAAGGTAGCACAAGAAGTCAGCTGGTTATTTTGTAACCACTCAAGCTTGCCACTGGTGCTGACCTGTTCTAGCAAGAACAGATGTGTTGGATATTCAGTGTCTCGGATATAATTGGCACTGACATCTGTCTGTAGCGAGACTTCTCTACTTTAGAATGACTGTAGTGACAACTGCTGGGTAGTACTGTTAGAGTGAGGGCTAAGGATTCAGTGACTGCCAGGACTCATCTGCTTTTACCTCTCAGTGGTGTCTAATGTAGTTGGCAAGTTTGGGCTTGAGTTTTCTGTGAAGGACTCTTGTCCATTAAACCTGCCTATTTGGCACACTGTTGCAAAATATTTCATTTAAGTAGAATTGCTTATTCTAGCAGACTCATCTTCTGTGTTTTGTTTAGTGGCTGGTTGGTTGGTTTTTTTAACTCTCATGAAACAGGAATTTTTTTGGTGGAGTCTTTATGTTTTCTTTCTGCTGGTTTCATTTAGTTGCTCTTTTGAGAGGATGAAAACTTGTAGCTGCTATTGTGAGTTCTGTTTCTACCAACAAATCAATCCAAAACAGAAGTGCTAGAATAGCTTCTAGAGCCTTTATTTTTTTCCTGGTGTGTTGGCACCAGGAAATCTGCTGGCTCAGGAGTTGCTGACAAACAAAAGGATATGGCAGGGCCCATTCTAATTTGAGCACTCTTCCTGGGGCCAGGTGGCTTACTCTTGTGGAAAGGCTGGTGATAAGGTCTGGCCTAAACCCTGTGATACTGAAGAATGCAGCTAGATAACCCTTGGTTATGCTGAGAGTTTACTTGGAAAATTAAGCTTGTATTTGCGATCATAATTTTTTGTTTGTAGAAGCTACAGTTTATGAATTTATCACCAGCAATCTAAAAGAGTATGTGTTGTGTGTAAATAGACTGTGGTATTTGTGTATGTTACTTCTTAAAAGCAGCTGGACTCAGAGCAAACAGACTGGTTGTGAATCTGGCCTCTGCTTATAGTCACAATAAGGGTTACTCAATACTTGTGGATCTTGACTCACTCCATAAAAGCAGCTGGACTTACAGCAAACAGTCTGCTCTTGCTTCTGGTGTTAGGTTTATAGTCACTAAAACACCACAGAGGTGTTTTCCTGTCGCTTACAAATTCTGTTATTTATGAGATATGTTTATGGTTCTTTGGAAATGGTCCAAAGTGCTTCCCAAAAATGAGTCCTCACTAAACTCTTTGGCTGTGGCTTACTTCAACATGATTGTCTTGATTAATGCCCACAGTTTTCTCCCAGTATATACTAAAATTGTACTTGGAACTTTTACTGTGTTTAATTTGGACCTCCGCACCCAACAGTTAAACATAACACTTTTTTCAAATTAGAACTGTATTTTTTAGGGTATTCACTACTGTCCTTTTACATATTTTGTTCTGTTCAGCTTGAAGCTGAAGGAACAAGGTATTTTGACCCTGATAATCCCACCTAACCAGGAGCTAAGAGTGCTTTAACAGACAGGTCTTCAAGATAAGAGCTGAAAGGCATCCAGGTGTTGTGTGTCCTGGCTCCAAAGTGGTGTTGATGGCCTTTAGAATCATAATGTCATTAAAGCCAGAAGAGACCTCCAAGATCACCAAGTCCAGCCTTCAACTCAACACCAGCATGCCTGCTAAACCATGTTCCCTAGTGCCACATCCGGGTTGGGTCCTATACAATTACAATCAGGTGTGCAAAACAAATAGGCACAGCAGAGGAGAATAAAGCCAAGCAATAGAAAAAAGCTTATGAGACCATGACTGTATTTGAATGTAAGTCAATTTAAATTAAAATGGGCCTATGCAGCTTAGGCTGTTCATTCTGAGACTGTGGGAGGTGTTGTTTTGTATTCGAGGGTTCAGGGTGGGTAGTGCCTGCTGCTGTTGAGTTGGTTTAGGTGGGCTTTTGAACATCTGCTTCTCCACGCACCAGGGTTTTGAGGGCGCAGACGTGCGTATGTGAATTTTATCAAATAATAGGTCCTTGACTGTAATGCAGTGGTAAACATTTCCCACAGTAGTTATAAAGTTGCTGCAGTTAAGGTAGATCAGGCTTTAGTATAGCATGCAGTAAGGCTTGCTAATAATCCTTTCTCTTCTAGGCTTAAGTAGCCAAACATGAGTCGTGAATTTTCAGACAACAACAACTTTCCGTATGACAACAATCAAATGGTTTTGGACATGATCCTGTGTTCCCTAATTGGTGTTCCTCAGCCTATCAACTGGGACAGTGTGGCAAGACTAGTTCCAGGATATACATCCAAAGAGGTGAATTCACTGATAAAAATACTTGTATACTTTAAACAGTACTTCATGAAGAAGACAACATCTTTAGGCGAGAGAGGGAAATTGAAATTTTTCTGAAGTAATTTATACCTAAAGAATGGAAAATGTTAAATGAGTAGATTGGTGGTGTTTTTTTAAGCCTGAACATTGAAGTTAAGGCATACGTTCTGCATTTTATTTCTTTTGAAATGACATAGATTAAAAAAATCCTGGATAGTAGAAGTTTAAAAGTTTATTTTCATGGACAGGATGGTAGTGCCCACAAACCTCCTGCAGACTCTAGAATACTTACTAGCAAATCCAATAACTTTCTGTGCCTATCGTTACTATTCCAAGGAAGTACAAGTAACAGATCTCTGATAAGGTAGTTAAGAGCACAGTTGCCTTTTGCTTGATTCTACAAGATGTGGATTTTTCTTTCTTTTGATTGAAGAGTTGAAAGAACTTGATTACCTCTGTGTGGTTCATCTTTCAGGGTCGTTGAACTTCCTGGTGAAATGCTTGCAAATTCTAATAATAATAATTCTGAATTTTTCTTTTTGAAGAGGAGGTAAGCTAGGGGAGGAAAATGTCTTTTTGCCCTTGTGATTCAGCAAAGCTGGAAGAATACAAGCCAATGGGCTGTATTTTCTTGCAAGCTTAATCAAAGGTGTCAGCTGCTGTTTATAGCATTGCTGTTGGACATCCTCATAACCTTCTGTTTACAACATAAAATTGAATGATGTGGAGCAGAAGCTTCTGTGGAATGTTACTGCCTTTCAGGTGCTTGGCAAAGTGTTTGAGGCAAGGGTTTCTGTACTGTTTATCTTTCAATTTTTAGACAGTACTGTGCACATTATGCAAATAAAATAATTATTAAAGTATTGGTGAGCATTCTTCTCATATTAATTATGATGACATCTAATTACTCTGCTTTGAAATAACAACACACCTCAAATCTGTGGAATCCATGTCCAAGACAATTAAGTAAATGTGTATCTCAATTCAATAGAAAGAAAATAAAAGCAGCTGCTTGAATGAAGCCAGTCACAGGAGGATTGCCTGTAGAACAAAATAGATATCTACACAATATCTACACAACTTTAATATTTGACAAAGCCTATGGTAAAGTAACTAGGAACGAAATTAGAATTTAGACTATCACTGTGGCTTTACCTTTTTGAAGATTGGCTTTAAAGTCATAGGGTGTAAGGAGATTAAGATTGAAGCAGGTTCTTTATTACTTTTTCTAGAATAATCTAGAATAATTATGGTATAATTACTGTACAATTGTACTTCTCTGATACAATGCTTCCTATTCAGTTAGCGGTAAGTTTAACAACAGTAACTGTTTACTGCTTGCAATATCCACCTCAAATTATAGTAGTTAAAAATGCTCTGAAAGGTGCTTCTTTATTATCCTATCCTTTAATCTTGTGACAGTGTGCAAAAAGGTTTGATGAGCTGAAAAGCAGTGGAAGTTCACCTGTTGACAACCAGTATAATCCACTGATGGCTGCTGGTGGGAGTCCTGTGGAAACTTTAGCTACGTACATCAAGTCTTCCTTGCTCAATACACAAACAGAATCTCAGGACCCTGCTATTGGGCAGGATTCCATTGCTATATCCGGTATGTTTTTAGTAATTCTGAATACATGTGCTTTGATCATAATTGCTGTGTGCATGCTTTTTTATCCTGAGCATGCAGTCCACCCAGGAGTAGTGGTTGTTCAGCTTTGAAGAAGAACGTATAAATATAATGCATACAGGAAGTCACTTTTGGTTTATCTATGTTAAGTATGTGATGGTTTATGTATTTTTTTAGTAGCTTGTATTTAAATAAATCTTATGGGTGAATCCTCTGTTCAGGATTTTTGGTGGAGTGAGGATTATTCTCCTATTTTGTATCCCCAGTGTTGTGCTGTTAAAACTACAGCAGAAGAGGACCAGTCCTAATAGTTATATTCCAGTCACAATACAATTAAGTACTTCTCCTGTAAGATGTTGTAATAACTGCATGGTAGTTAATGTCCAATTTTCTTTGTAGACTGAGATGTTATTTCAGCACCTTGTAGGACTTGGTAAATGTGGCTTGTGAGAAATTAGCTTCAGTAATGACTAAACAGTTTGTGTGTTAAAAATTAAGACAGTGAAGTGTTCAGACAAAATGTTCTCTGTTACAGTGCCCTTTGCAGTGACTGTGTCACTGTTATCTTTGCAGAAGAAAAACAGTTCCTTGCACCTTTGCTGGAGAATGAGTTAAATGCTTTCAACAGCTAATCAAGAAACTGTATTTGAAAACTATGTGGAGTGTCTAGACTGAAAATGCTTCAAATCAGCTTTCACTTATGTACTTTTACATGCATGATGTGGCCTTAATGCTTCTTACACCCACAGGTGGCTACTTAGAAGATTAATAGCTTCCCAGGAGGCAGTTAACAAGCTAACTTTGCTTAGGGAACTCTTTAGATACTTAGTCCATGTTTTCTGTTTAACCATGTAAATACACGTAATGAGTGTTAATGCGGTCAAGTACCCTAATGCTTCCTGTTCCTAGATCCTACACTTAGATTTTTTTTCATTTTCTCTGTGACTTTAGATAAATCGTTTCCCCTGTTTATATGTAATTTGTTGGTATGACATTAAGAAAATTAATCTTTCTCGCAGGCTCGGCTAAACTCACCTTCTTGCTATTTGTGAGGCTCTCGTGTATTTCAGAATTAAGGATTTGAGGAAAACCTATCTGTAAATGGGATTTTTTTGTTTCATTATTACCTAATACGTTTATTCGCATCTGCTTATTGTTAGCATCAAGAATTTTGAGCCTCTCTGGATTTGTTTATAGACAGAAGTAACGGGAAGAAAAAGCAATCAGACCAAATTCATTTTGAGCTGGACTCTGGTTTTGGCAGAGTTTATAAAAGCTAATTTCTTACCTGCTAATTATAAGGTGAACTGCCATTAAGTCCATCTGAATTCAAATTATGGCACCAAACCAGTATGTTCATAGTCTTTTACCTAAAATATTTATTACCAGCTTCCAGAAGTCCTAGGCTTGGATGGGGAGAGGTAGAAAGAGAGAAGATATGAGCTTCACCATACATTTCTTCCTATATTCCTGTTAATGTCCATATTGTCATCAGAATTACTTAGGTTTCTATAATAAACAGTTCAGTGTTCAAAATAAACATTAATATTTGCAGACAGAATTCTCCCACATAACTTTTTTCCACAGGCTCTTTAAAACACTCAGCTTACCTTGCATTTGAAGTCTAGAACTCCCACATGGCTGTTTCCTGGCTAACACAGGTCACCTGCCTGCCATGGAGTGGCCTCCCCTGAAGGCTGTGGTTGACCCAGCCCCTCCTAAGGTGTCACTAGGGTCTGTCTGGTGAATCTTCCTCTTTTATTAACTGTCTTACCTCTATTAAGACCTTACTAAAGCTTAACTATGCAAGTTCTAAAGCTTTATCTTTGGAGAAAGTTCTTCTGCTTCTGCCTCTAATGTGATAACTTGCTTTTCTTGAAGGGTGTAAATTCTGTTTTCTGAACTGTACAAAGCTTCCAGATCACTTTTGGTTTCAGTCTGCTGTAGTTATTGAGCTGTAAGATGAAGAAATCTTAGTCTTATTCAGGAGAGTACAGACTCTGACATTACATCAGAAGGAGAAGATGCTTCCATAACTCTTCATAGGCATCTGCATGTAGGGAGTAAACATGGAAAATCATGACCTTATAGGTCTTTGTTGGTGGAAGACAGATACAAGTCCTTCTATTAGTTAAGAAAAATAATGGTCTTTCTGATTTATAAGCAAATTACTGAAGTTTCAGATTGCAGTTAGAAGAGTTATTAAATGTCTGAGAGAGTTCTGTGCTTCTATTTGGAAGCAACTTACTTCCAAAGCTAACACATTATGGAAGTGGTTAGCCTCAAGTCATTATGTCCTGGCAGCAAAGCTTCCTGAAAACAAATGTGGATGTGACAGTCTTAAGACCCACATCCCAGAAAGCAGACAAGGAGAGTAAAAGCAATGGACTGAATTCCAAGAAGGAAGTCCTGAAGACTGTAGATGGAAACTTACTGGTGTGTATTGAGGTAGGACTGAGCTGGATTTGCAGCCAAGTGTCTGAGTGACCCAGCACTGGTGTCTGAGTTTCCAGTATGTGGCATTCAAAGCAGGAATTTGAACTATCTGGTATTTCATATGGTAGTATCTTTCTTGTTAGTTGTATAACGTTGCTTTGCCATGAGAACTGTACTTCACTTGGGTTTCCAAGATGCTGAAAAGCAAAATGTCTGACATCTCTGTTCTAATGCAGCCTTTTTTCCCCTTACATTTAAGGAAGGCCCGGCACAACCTCCCCAAGGAATTGTTCTTCAGAATCTGAGATCGATCTTAAGCATAAAAGTGGAGAAAGCATTGACGAAAGCCAGGGGTAAGAAGATCTCTTTATGTTTGTTATCTAGAGGATTATAGAATTGACGGAGAGATGTCTAAATTGCTCGTTCTTTTCTGCTGTCAGAAAGCAAACACTTGGGAACATCCTAATCATAGAATCATTAGGGATTGTAAGGGACCTCGAAAGATCATCCAGTCCAATCCCCCTGCCAGAGCAGGATCACCAAGACCAAGTCGCACAGGAACGTATCCAGGCAGGTTTTAAATGTCTCCAGAGAAGGAGACTCCACAACCCCCTTGGGCAGCCTGTTCCAGTGCTCCATCATCCTGTGAAGAAGTTCCTTTTGTTATTTATATGGAACCTCCTAACTACTAATAAGTGCTCTAACAAATTTCGAAGCCTTACATTGCCACAGAAATACCAAGGGTTGGTTTGAGAACGTCTTACATGTAGTAGTAATAGCTTATTTGTAAGTCTGTCCATAGTATTCTGATTGATTGATTGCTGCTATGGTGAGAATGGGAAATATAATCTGATTTTGGAAAAGAATGAAAAAGACTAATGTTCAATAACACTTTAATTTAAAAAAAAGAGTTCTATGAACACAGATTTGTCCTACGTAGAACAGGAAAAGAAAGCTGCAAATGAAAAGTGCAAATTCAGGTTTTTTTATTCGGAATTCAAATAGCCATGCACATCACTGGTTTTTTTTATACTATTACATCCCTGTTTTCTATACTATTAATAAAGACCTTTCAGTGAGATCAGTGCAGCAGTGAGCGATCCAGATTCGGTGAGATCTTCATTGAAGTGTTTTTTATGATCTAATTGGCTTACAGTCCTAAAGTGGTTTGTGGCTTGTTTTCTTTTTTTGAGGCCAAATATGGTGATCCATGTGTGTGATGAAGCAAAAAACCTCAAAGAAGATTTTGTGTGTCCTCGAGACCTTTTGATATCAGAAATGAAATACTTTGCTGAATATCTGTCAGTGGATGCCCAGCGCTGGGAAGAGGTGGACATTTCAGTGCACTGTGACGTTCACATCTTTGACTGGTTGATAAGATACGTTAAAAGGAACACTAAAGATGCTGAAGCTGAAGAAATGCCTACTTTAGGTAAGAGAAAGCTTGTGGATAGTTTGTGGTAGGTTTGTTGTGTTCTGCACTGATGAAAGATTAATGGTTTTGACACAGTTCAGCCCCAGTCTCTTTGTTTCTGTTGCTCTGAAACTTGTAAGTTGTTAGAAAAGGGTGGAAGCGGAGGTCTCTGGTCACGATAGCAGATGCTTCCAATTTGTCAACACTGATGGTTTTGAGGAAGTATACTGAGAGTTGAAGCAGTGGAAAAAGTGTAATATATTTTGGTATCTGGTGTTTGTAATTAAGATCCTTCAGCTCTCTTGTGAACAAGAAGAAGAGTGGTACTTTTAAAATACTGATGATTGTCAGGTTTTGATTTTGTTTCACTTCTGCTTTGCATCAGTACAATTGCAATATTTTCTAAAATTTCAATGCAGTCTGATACAGTGGTAAAAGAACTTCTGCCTTTATGAATTTGAGGCTTTAATCTTTTTTATGAACCTTTGCTACAATTTTTTACAAAATATAAACAAACCAAGAGAATAGAATTATAATTTGCAATGCAAAGATTGTGTTAAGCAAAATCTCAGTCGCCAGTGATGGCTACAGGTAGAAGTCTTTTTGTGTAATTGCTTAGTTAATGTGTCTCTATGAAGCCACCTCTTTGATTTGTTCATAAGTTCTGGTTTGTTTCAGTTGTACCCTGTCCACTTAAATGATAAACAAAAACTTTGTTTCATAAGATGGGCAATGCTCTGTCTGTTGGAAGATGAAATGATGGGTTTATTGGTAAATTAATGCTTAAGGCTAAATATGCAGAAGGAGGCATGTGATAGGAAATTATCAAAAGAATTAATGTAAAAACCAGCTTTCTTTTGTTGCCTTTTAGAACCATCAAATGTCATATCAATTCTTATTTCCTCTGAGTTTTTGAAGATGGATTCATTAGTAAGTATTAAGAAAGGAAGGACCTCTGCCGTAAGGTCACCATTAATTACTAGGTGTCTTAACAGCTTGGTTTCTGTGCTTTGACTGTTACATAAACACATGATGCAAGGAAAATGTTTTGAGATTTCTATCAGCTTTCATATTGAGTCCAGTAATCTAGTATTTGCAGACTCTGAATGCAAGAAAATGAAGAAATAATGTACTTTAAATGTGAGAGTGGGATCTTTGGTTTGTCTTCTGGTGACTGATCTAGAGTAACTTCAGTGTCTGACTTGTAATTGGTTTTATCAAAGAAGATTATTAGATCAGTGAATACCTTTATTTTATATCCTTTTTACACAAATGATACTCTGCAATTTAGCATCTGGTTCTTCAGCAATGTGTAAGTAGTATCTACTGACTTGTTTGCTAAAATGTTTGTCAAAAGGACCTGCAATTAAATACTCAGTAGGCGTAGCTGTTCAGGTTGAGATCCAGACAAGCTGTGGTTCTCTTTTTACAAGCAATTGGAAGAGAATGCTTAGAATTGGAGAATCATTCAGGTTGGAAAAGAAGTTGAAAAAGAGACATTTACGAAGCTGTTTTTCAGTCCATAGGAACCTTTTGGAGGAGAACATTAACTCAGAGTCATCTTTAGACAAATCTAAGACTTGGTGTGGGTTTTTTTTTTGTAATTTGAACAGAAATAATTTTCCAAAAGACCACACTTTAAAAAATAAAAATCTTGAAGCAATTAGTACATCTTTGGAGGCACCTTTGCCTGGAATTCTTACTGTTATTTTGATGTTTGTTTTTTCCCAGGTAGAAAAATGCATTCATTACTGCCACAAAAATATGAATGCTATTGTGGCCACACCATGTAACATGAATTGTATCAATGCTAATCTTGTTAAGCACATTGCTGATCTCTTCACGCACAATGAGGTGGAAGAGCTGAAGGACAAGAGAGACAAATTTAAGAGGTGACTTTTTGCCTTGTAATACAGTACTGAATTGCTGTTAGGCTTTTGGATTGTTTTTCAGAACACCTAAGACGCTGTGGGGTTTGAAGTTTTAGATGTGTATATATATATAAAAAATTACATGAGAATGTAACACAGAATGTCATCATATAAAATTCTGAACTCACTTTATGAGCAAAAGGAAGGAGTTTTTTATAGGAAATAAATCAAAGGAAAGGCCTCACTTAGACGTGTGGCATGGACAAATTATGAATTCTCACATGGAAGTCAGGATTATGGTAAGGAACATTTTGTGGGATTGCATGCTGCTAATTCATAGAAAATGGTTTGACTTCATGTCATGGGCTTATCTCAAGACAAAGTTAGCCTGGTAATTTAGGTAATGTGCTAATGGACTGAAAGAAAAATGAGAGTTTGAAAACCACTTACAAATTGCAGGAAAACCAAAACAAACTCAATTTGGGGAAAAACAAGACACGCCTAATTCACCTAACATAAAAAGCCTCACCCAAAGACATACAGAGTTTAATCACCTGGTGTTACGTAACCGGAACACGCTGCAATCTTCAACCCTCAAAGGGAAGAGACTTCCAGCAGCTCTTTTTCCTTCTAGAAAGGTGGAGTCCATTTAGTCCATGCACACGTCCCTCAGCATCAGTGGGTGTTTTACAGTCCACTACTCTGTTCCATGTGCTTCCAAGGCAGTCCTCCTTTTCCAGCATGCTGATTCCTACGACCACAAACAAGGGGAATACTCCCTCCATTTCAGCAAACCATGGAATTCAGATGAAACCTTCCTTTCGCTGATCCTTGGGGTACCACTCTCTCCTTCAACCATGTTCCCAGGGCAAGATGGCTGCTGTGCCTAGCACAGCAATGTGCTTTGCTCTCTGAAAAGAGAAACTCCAAACCTGTCTTTCCAGTTTTTTGCAGAGCCACTTCTGCATATAAACTTCCCAATGCCTCAGGCCAAGAAGTCCTCAAATTTCAAACTATGGCACTTCAGCATCCCGTGAACTCTGATGTTTAGATCTAGAATTCATGATCGCTAAAAGGTTGTGTATGCTATTTCATACATGAGGACTCCAGCTTAGTCAGTATCGAGGGCAAACTGACAGACAAACAAGGCGAAAGTAAGATCGGATTCAACCAGAAGGGATGACAATATTATAAACTTCAGAATTAAATTTAAGTGTAATTCCACAGAAGTATTAATCAATATAAGGTCTTTTCAGTCAAGGTAGAAGCAGGCAAGCAACAGTAAAAACAGAAAAAAATTAAGGGCTCTATTTCCTCATATCTTTGTAAAAATAAGAGATGTCTGGGTCAGGAAATAGTTACTCAAATGGTTTAGTTTAAAGGAAAATTGCATTAAAAACTAGATTCTGAGAGACATGCCACGACTTTGCATATCAGAACATAACGGTTAGTCTCACTATGCGTAAAACTATTTTCCGTGTTTTCTAATGTGTAAGCTGTGTTGCTGTCATTAATAGTAAACTTTTCTGCAAGAAGATTGAGAGACTGTTTGATCCAGAGTACCTGAACCCAGATTCTCGAGGAAATGCAGCAACATTATACAGGTATGGTCTTTTTTAATACTGCTGCAGTTGTGTTTTGAAGTCCTGCTCTTACTGCAGTACTTACTTTTTCTTCTTTTAAAATATACAAACTAGGTGTTGTTTATGTAAAAAGCTGCTGACTAAAGAAACGGAAAGAAGAATTCCCTGTGTACCAGGAAAAATCAACATAGATCAACATGGGAATATTGTCTACGTTCATATAAGGTAGTGAACACATAGATATATTTAAAATGTTTCTTCAAGTACATTATTTTGCTAGATTTCACCAAGTACATTTTGAGGAATTATCAGATACTTTACAAAATGAAGTCATAGATATGTGAAGAGCAGAATGAAGCATCTCAACTTGTTACATTTCCTAGCAAAAATTTGTAAAAAGGAGTGTTTATGATGATGATGTGTACTTCTGAATTTCACTCAGCAGTGCTGCTGCTGAATGGAAATGGAAATAATCCTTAATTATGTGAGTTACACTGTCTGAAACAGAAAGTGCTCAACTAATTCTTTCATCAAAGGGATTTAAGATATGTGAAGCTGATGACAAAGTAAACTAAAGGCTACATTTCTACAAGGTGTGTCATTGAATGGTAGCTCATACTCTGCAAGAAGGAAGTGCTGAAGAGTGTTTTCTAGACTGGCAAATAAAATACTTAGCCTGCTTAAAGTCTAATATAAATAAACTTTGACAGTTGTTTTTCTGTTCTAAAGTATTTGTAAAGTATTCGGTTCTGTATTTGTCAGAGAAGCTTCCAGGACTTGTCCTTTGAGTATGCCTGATGCATTTGGCTCAAACGTTTAATTTAGTTCTCTCTGATCCGTGGTTCTGTGTGATCCATTTCTGTCAACAGTTGGATTCTGTTTCTAGTGAAGATGAATGTGAGATCAGTTGCAGTCCCCTTCCCCTTTAAGGAAGATTGTGGGAATTTAATAACAAAATGCCTTTTTCATCAGAGATATTTAATTCAGAAGAACCAAAGCACAGTTCAGTATGAGCTCCCACACCCATCCCACAAAGTTGTGGATTAAGTTCTGTCTTAAAACTCTAAATAGAACTGAATATTGCAGCCCTGTCCTGACCCATTAAGATCATCCGTGATTAACCACGTAAAATCCGTTAATTGTATTACTCAGCTTAAGCTGACTGTATATAGCTGCCATGCAATTCCTAGCATATAACTGTACAGGGTTTTAAAGCTTCTCAGAGGATTACTTAGGTTCTAATTACTTGCTTTGTGATACTTGTTCCTGCCTTTGTACATAGAATCCATTTTCACTCTTTCTTAGGTGCAGTGATGCTGGCCACTGATGAATGGAGGCTTATGAGCTAATACAATTCTATCTTTAATGACTTTAAAACTAGGTTTATGTTTTTTGGCCCTCTAATGGTGCCTAGAACTAACTTAAAGCTGGAAGTACAGGTGACTTGTTCTGGGTTAGATGTATATTTTGTACAAAACAGTTCGGGCCAGGGCTTAAAACTTTGGAAAACTATATCTGCTCTTTCTGGAGATAACGTGCATCAGTAGAAGCTGTATATCCTCTTTTGAATTCTGAGCTAGGAAGGAACAAAGTCTGTGTTTTTAAGACTAGATGTCTGGGATCAAAAAGACACTGTCTTACATTTTCAGACTTTAGTTTGTAACTGAGTAATTGCTCTTGGGTTGCAGGTGCGTAGAAACATTTTAGGTAGACTTTTAACATAAAATAGAAGGGCAGTACTTTGCTTCTGTTGCACAACATACTACTTTAAAGACAGAGAGGCTGACAGAGCTGGGTCTGTTTAGCCTGGACAGAAGACACAGAGGAACCCTCGTAAATGCTTACAAGTATCTAAAGGACAAGTGCTAGGATGATGGGACCAGGCTTTTTCTGGTGATGCCCAGCAATAGGACAAGGGTAACAGGTTTAAACCAGAACATAGGAGATTGGATTTGAACATAAGGAATAACTGTTGTACAGTGAGGGTAACAGCACTGGAACAGGCTGCACAGATTGGTTGGGGAGTCTCTGTCACTGGAGATGTTCCAGACCTGCCTAGACATGTGCTCTAGGAGAACCTGCTCTGCAGAGGAGTTGGACTAGATGATCTCCAGAGATCCCTTCTAACCCCTTCTAACCATTCTGGGATTCTATGAAAACTGTGATCTTACTGTATGTGTTTGCATGCAGATATTGTGATTTCTTCTACTCTGTATATTGGGTTTTCTTCCGTTTTATGGTTTTCCTGATTTCCAAAAGGCTGTAATTCTTTGTAGTAAGTAAGCTTATGATGTTGTCAAAGAATATAGGCTCTTCTGTCATGGTCTGAATTTAATAATGGTTGTCCCACATTGTACCCTTCCTATTCTAAACTCTTTTGCAGGCTTTTCAACCATTTGTCTGCTCCTTCTCCAACTCATTTTCTTTGCTGGCAGGATCTTAGCAGAGTTAGGACTCTGTATGCAACCAGACCTTTTGCTTTTTCAGAGACAAAACCTGGGAAGTCCATGAGTACTTAATTGGCCTTCATGAGGAGTTGAAATCTTGGCGGGATGTTTATTGGCGTCTTTGGGGAACTGTCAATTGGTTGACCTGCTCAAGATGTAACCAAGTTAGTGTATTTTAATTATCATTGTTTGTCTGTAGATGGCTTGTTGTAGGTGACTTTTGGGGCGTGAGGCAGGGATTAGAGCAGTTTGGAAAATATATAGCAATAAAGCTTGATAAATGTTACACTGTAAAGAACATTTTTCCTTCCACAGCTAATCTCACCTCTCATTATTTTCATCCCAATGCAGTCTTTTCTGTGTACTGAATTCTCCCACTGCCAGTACCATTCGCAGCCAGTTCTTTATCCAGGTGTAGCAAGTGCTCTGGGATCGACTGCGACAGGAGTATATCCCTGTTGTAACCAAAAAGTGCTTCGATTTGATCCTACAACCCTCCCGAAGGTACTTCAATAATAAATCACTTCATTAAAAGAAACCAAAACCGCCTCCCCCAAAAAAGATAAGGGGACAACTGAGCATTATGAAAATAGGTTTTTTCCAACATAACGATTGTAAGTTGTTGCAGTGTCCTGGGACAGACTAGGGTCTTTTATCACGAGAATTCAAAAGCTGACCTTTCATTGTTATTCCTACTGAAGACAGTTCTTCACATTTCCTCAGGTATTTAATCTTTTGTGTATTTGTTTCATAGGGCTGCCAAGTGAGGGATCACATGGTTGATCTACCTTCAGGAAATGAAGATGGGGATTCTTTGACATCTCAAACGAAAATATTGAATGATTTGCTTCATCATAAAGAGGTTATAACTGTTCCTTTCACTAAGGATGAGAATAGGTAAGAACATCGGGTTTTTTAGTGTTTAGTTGGAAGCTGGCATTCACTCCTGTCTTCATATTTTAATGGATTGTTATCAAAATATTATGTGGTTGGCATGGAGTTCTCTCATCTTACTTGATACATGATGACTAAAGAGAGACTGATTCTAATAAAGTTTATTTTTGTATCATGTTGTCTTGTTTAAGCGATTCTGGTATCGGGCTCTGTGATGAAAAAGGCATTGAGTGTGATGTGCTTGTAGAACCAAATATGCCATGGGGTCCCAAAACTGGAGAGATCAATGCTGTGAGTACTAAGATGTTTTCACCTTTTTCCCAATGGTGAGGAATCAAGGGTACTTTGAAGACCTTGTTTGACCAATCTTAATAAAAGCAAACCCTGTACACTGTTGGAGGAAGAAATGCCCTGTTGAGCATTGCAGAATAGCGTAGGCTAGCACAGGTACAAAACATTTTGTTGGTGGAAATGGCTTTCCACCCCATTCTTAAAGTGATGATATTAAAGGATCCAGTCATACCTTAAAAAACATTATAAAGTCATTGCTGCATTTATTTTGCCTCCTGATATGTCTGGGTATGTGCACCTGAGGTTTGCAAGATCATAAATGAAAGAACAATGTTTTGGTTGAAGTTGTTGTTGTTTTTTCCCCTCCTTGAAATGTGAAAAGTTTTACTTCTCCAGAACTATGTATGTTAGTATGTTACTTCTACTAGGAGACTACCTCTTACAGTGCTACCTCTTGCTTAAAGAGAGCTCTTACGCAAAGAGAAGTTTTTGAAGTTCTTGATACCTGATCTTCATAATGGTAGCACTATGCTGCTGATTCCATGAGAATTTCAGTCAGAGAATCAGAAGTTATTTAATAGCAGGAAGCTATTAAATTCAAACCCACAACTGCCCCTGCTTGTCCAGGTCTGCTTTTTAATAGCAGTACAAATACTCTTAGTCCTAAGGTTAGGCACATTAAAACTGACTCTCAGTTTGCTGCATTAATCAGTCAGTGGTTTACAACCTGTTTAAGATGAGTCATTCCACCAAAATTTATAAAGATGGGAGTATTCCTTGCAGGAGTTACCAGTGCGGGTTGCTGTGCTGTAACACAGCTCTCGTATTTTCAGAATTCCACTGACATGCTTTTTTAATTCTAATTACTGTTGGTTCTTTAACTTACATGCCTTTCTCTCTCTTTCTGTGACTACAGTTTCTGTCTCTGAAGAACTGGACTTTACAGCTGGTTAGTAAAATACTTTGTTTGTGTTTGTAAAGATTTTCTCTTCTGCACTGGCAGAGAAGTACCTGGATTTTGTCTTAATTTCTATTTAATTTGGTTGAGAATGTATTTTCTTATTTTTCTTTCATTTGATGGTTATAGTATAGTTGCATCTTTTATAAAACAGTATAAAGTATTAGTAAAGTACTACTTTGGCCTGAATAAAAGGTAAGAATTCCTTTTAAATGCTTCTATAAACAGCAACCACAAGTAGGTATCAGATCAGGTCACTAAGCTGATGGAAGGGTAAGTCATCAAAGTCAGGCCTTCTGAGCCTCTGTCCTTTGGCTTGTCTGAGATCCTTCTATGTTTTCTTTATGCTGCTGCTTCATCAACACTAAGGGCCTCAACAAATCCAGATAATTAAGTTGCACAGAGAGGTTTAGATTGTATATTATGAAAAATGTCTTTACTGACAGAGCGATCAAGTATTGGAACAGTCTGTTCCAGGGAGCTGGTGGAGTTGTCATCACTGTAGGTGTTCAAAAAATGTGTAGAAACTAGGAAACACAGTTTAGTGCATATGGTGATGTTGGGTTGATGGTTGGACTCGATGATCTTGGAGGTCTCTTCCAACCTTAATGGTTCTATGACTGGGGAGTTGTTCCTCCAGTAGTGTAGGATGTCATAGGATTTACTGTTTTTGTATGTAAATGCTAGAGCAGGAGTTCACCTCTTGAGGGTTTGTGTTGCAGTCTGATGCTCCTAGTGTCCTATAGTAAGACTGTTCTTGCAAAAACATGGTTCCTAAACGTTTCAACCTTGCAATCCGTGTCAAGCATCATCATTTCTCTTGGTTTACTAGGCACTCATGGTCTCTGTGTTTCAATATGCACATATATCTTAAAAAGTAATCATCACATTCTTTAATATTTTCATTATTCTGTGCTGATCAGTTAGGGACTATTCACTTATGAACCCAATTGTTGACATACTTGAGCCCACACTTTACGATGATCAGAGATGGGGAGAATAAAAAGGGTATTGAGTTCACAAAAAAAAGTCAACCAGATGTTGCACAGCAAGTTGCAATCAATTATTCATGGAGACAGCTCTGGTGTAGAGTCTTTGTGTATTTGCAGCACACTGTGGTAGTCGCGCTTTGTGCTACTTAAGTACTGAATAACTCAGCAATTTCAGGCCGTTGCAAATGCAGCTAGCGTCAATAAAACCAAAGGTAAACTTGTAGCTTCCTGTATTCTGTGATTATGTGCCTAGCTTGGATGTTTGCTGCCGTGTCAGTTTTTTTATTAATTAGAAAAATATTATAGCCAGCAGTTCATTGTATATTAAGCGCTGAATCGTATATTAATACAGGTTGGAAGGGATCTGTGGTGGTCATCTCCTGTATTTCCTGCTGCTCTCAAAGTAGAACCAACTGCCAAGTTACACACAACATCAAAGATGTGCTCAGGATCAATATCCAGTCACATCTTGAGTATCTCTGAAGATGGAGATTCTGCAGCCTCTCTGGGCAGTCTCTGACCACACAGATTGTCTGGCCATATGGAAGAAACATAAAAATATTTATCAAAACATTCTAAGCAAAGATTTTAAAGGCAGATTAAATGCATCTTTTAGTAGGAATCAAGCCTCACTTGTGGTGCTCTCTTTCTCTTGATTAGAAACAACAGTCATTGTTATCTGAAGAAGATGAGTACACCACTGGCTCCGAGGTCACGGAGGATGAAGTGGGGGATGAAGAAGAAGTGTGCAGAAAACCAGGTAGAACAAGTCTCTATACTCATCTGCCTTGGCTTGTAAAGATAGGGATTCAAGACAGTAGAATTCTGTCAGCACATCGGGGTTTTGCAGGAAATGCAATGTAATGACTTCTATGAGATTCTTCATGAACGTGAGATGAGGCAGCAGCTATATGACTGCATTTTTAGTACTTTTACCTTCATAATTTTCTTCTAGTTACATAGTGGAATGACTAATGAATGTGGTTTAAAGTGTTTGCGTTGAAAGTAAGCTCTAACTGACCTATAAAGACTTTGTTCTCTTTTTTTAATACAGCATTTCAAATATGTTGTTGACTGTGTACTTGAATTATGTTTGAGCAGTCTGTGCGTGTTAGTGTACCCGCAGCGCTAACAAAGGGAGTAGAGGGCTCATTTACTCTGTAAAGGAATAGAGGGGAAAATTTGTTCTGTGGCTGTGTAGTTGAGAAATTCTGAGTATCTCTGATGATACAAGTAGAGGTTTCTTCCATTAGCAGGAAGAAAGGAGAGATTAAAGAAATCCTACAAGCACCTGAAGAAAGTGGTTTCTTCACCTAGTGCTCAGAAAAAGGAGAAGCCATCTGAGAAGGTAAAATCAGGCTCTAGTTAAGAGACTTCCTCGTTATTGAATCCGAATTTTGGACTTGGTCTTAAAACACACTTAATGTTTTTTCTTTCTCTGACAGTCAAGTTCCCAAGATGCATCTCCGTTTGTGTAAGTAATTTCCCAAGTCCTTCAGAACATACACTAGACTATCCCTTTTTGTAAACTGTAACTGGTAACATGGTGTGCATCTCTCTTTTCTAACCAGCATGAGTATGCAGCAGAACAAATGGGATGCCTCCAGGTCACTAAGATTCAACCAAGATGCTCAAAGAGAAGATGGTCTGTTCTTGCATGAGTTTAGCTTCCATAAAGTTAATATTATGCAAAGAATGGCTAACATCAAAATATATAATATAAAAAATGGCTTATTTTCTTCAAACATAGCTACTTAGAAACCTTTAGGTTGAACTTAATCTCAGATATAGCAGTAGGTCTTCAGACAAGTTTTTTTTATATTTGCTCGTCATTTGGGAAAGGACAGATTTTGATGAGGCTAATTGTTTACTCATCAGCCATGTTCAAACCATGCAGCAATAGCAGGCTCTTATAAAGTGTGAAAAAACATTCATGCAGCTAGGGGCTCCTTTTGAATGTGTTACTTTAGGATTTGACTGGCATTTTTTATCAGTCTCATGTGTTCTACAGGAATAAAAAATGCTTGTGGTAGGGAAATTTGAAGAAAATCTACCATATGAAACTGTACATTGTAGTCTTGCACACAGATTGAAAACTACAGAGGGCATTAGGTTTACTGGCTTGGAAAACATTGCAAAGGGGTTCAAAGTTTGCAGGAGAAAAAGAAAAAAATGCTTGATAACTGCATGTTAGCACGGTTTATGTTCCTTGTGTGGAGCGTCAGCACACAACCTACGGCGATCATAGCTGTGTCATCTGATGACTACATAAGTATGTGAATGTTTCCTGCATCCCTCCTCGTGCCTTTTATTGTCTGGGCAGATAAACAGAGATAAAAATTCACTTCTATCTCTTCCCTAGTCTCTTTGAGTAAAAACATTAAGAATTCCATTCTTTTCTTCTGCTTTTTTTTAATCTTTCCCAGGACTCTTGTGCGTTTTTTTGCTGTTTTGAAAACCTCTGCTTCAAAACCACTCCTGTAGATTATGATCTCAGTGTAATGCCTCAGGCTGACTCTGGTATCTGACAAGAACGCTGATGAAGCTGCTTTATGCGTCATGGCCTAAGATCTTGGTTGCTCCAGATTTTTCTATGAGCTGAAAAGAAAACAGCCTATCACTGAAGTGTGCATCTAATTCTTCTTTCTTTGTACTCAGCAGTGAGGAAAATGTCTCTTCCAAATATTGTTTTTCATTTCTGACAGATCAGAGAAGAATGTCTGAGATCACAGGGCACTTAATAAAAATGAGACTGGGAGACCTCGATCGAGTCAAGGCAAAAGACAGCAAAGAGGTAAGATTTGTCCTGTTACCGTGTGGTGCTCACAGTATTGAGGTGAGCCTCGACTGACAAAAACATGTAGCAAGTGAAAACACCATCTACTTCATACTTTAAGTATTGAATTTTTTTTTCAATCTTTGTTTAGTTCAAGGCATAATTTTTTGTTGGGGAAATAATCTAAAGCAATATTTACAGTTCAGTGTTCAAGAACTATTTCATTATCACGTCTCTTTGTGTCCCTTCCAACCCCTAACATCCTATGATCATATGATCCTGTTTTCTATACTCAAAGGTAATTGTGAATATTATTAAAAATGCTGAATAAATTTTAATAATGTCAATATTATTACTTGTTTATTCTGGGTTCCAGTATGCAGGAGGTATCTATTCTAGACTTGAAGCTCAGATAAAGGCCTCAGCACAGGTCAATGCACGACAAAGCAATGCTGAGAAGAATACCAGGTAAGATTTATTTGTTATTAAAAAGGCCAGACTAGAATGAGAATCTCAGGCTTTGGGTGGATGTATTTTTTACTTTCCATAGAATTAGTGATTTCATGAAAAATGTTTGGCAGCACTTCTTTTGGCTGCATACCCATCTGTGAATGAATATATAGTTTGTGAGTACAGGAATCCTGGCAGAAAGGCAATTATTTTCACTAGTCACAGAATCACAGAACGTTAGGGATTGAAGGGACCTCGAAAGATCATCTAGTCCAATCCCCCTGCACCACAGCAGGATCACTTAGATCAAGTCACACAGGAACACATCCAGGTGGGTCTTAAACGTCTCCAGTGAAGGAGACTCCACAACCCCCCTGGCCAGCCTGTTCCAGTGCTCTGTCAGCCTCACTGTGAAGAAGTTCCTTCTGATATTTATATGGAACCTCCCATGTTCCATATAAATATCCAGCTCACACCCATTGCCCCTTGTCCTATCACTAGGTGACACTGAGAAGAGCCTGGCTCCATCCTCCTGACACCCACCCTTCACATACTTACAGACATTCATGAGGTCACCTCTCAGTCCCCTCCAAGCTAAAGAGACCCAGCTCCGTCAGCCTTTCCTCATAAGTGAGGCATTCTTCTCCCCTCATCATCTTTGTGGGTCTGTGCTGGGCTCTCTCCAGCAGCTCCATGTCCTTCTTGAACTGAGTGGCCCAGAACTGGACACAGTTTTAATTTGAGTAAGACTTTTTTCTCCTTCTGAGAATTTAACCTGTGAATGTAACCCCTCTTCTGTCACTGTAACTTGAACAATTTCAAACAAATGCTGTACTGAAGAGCACCATAACTGAAGATTCTAGCAGTAACCACGTGCATGTGTTTTGTGTTCTTGCTCCAGGTCAAAGTCCCGTTTTGGTCAAGGCCGTCCAACCTAAGGACTTGTGACAAAACTTCGTTACTGCTTCCTGAAACTGTACTGCACTCTGATGTACAGAGATTGCACATCCTTGAGAGCTTTCTAGTGACTTATTTATTACTTTAAGCCCTGTAAATTATTTTGTGCGATAAATGAATGCAAATCCAATAAGGTCTGTACTTATTTTAATTGTAAATATACAGTTTCTTAAATTCACTTGCTTTTTTAGGCCGTTGTGTTAAGTTGCATAAAAATTATTTTATAAATCTATGAAGCTAAATTATCAAACTTTATGGAGAAGACATAAACATGGTTTTAAGTTTGCTAGGAATACTGAAAAGGAGAAACAAGACTACTGAGTTCTGAATGCAGGCAGCAGCGTTAGCGCAAGTTGCCTGGTGTGTTTATATTGTGTAGAATTTGGTGGTAGATTTTGGGTCAGTCTTCTGGGAGTTTGCATTTCAGGTCTGTGACAATACCTGTGTCTTAGACTAGTTTAAGCAAAAAATTTAATACGGTTCTGAGGCTTCCTTCTGTACATCACACAACTCCTATTTGTGTGAAGGTGGGTAGCAGGTAGAGACTAGACCTCCAAAGATTATATAAATGCGGTGGTGATGCAGCTTTGCATCTTGCACATGAAATGCACGTGACATGCTTGCTGTACTTGTATGTGAAATGAATCCTCATTCCCATTCCATATTCAATTCCTCTGATGCAATACAGCGTTCTCCTCCCTCCTAATATCCAGACCTTAGGATACAGAGCAATTCTATAACTTAATGATGCTGTGCTACTAAATTTCTGAATAGATACACTACTAATTATGCATCTTTCGACAGCAATTTATCACTACGAAGATTTGTGCATGGAGATCTTTTGGGTCTAGTTTTTTTCCTGAAACCTGCCTGAATAATGCTGTTTAGAAGTCAGATGCACTTTCAAGTTCTGTATTTGGAGCAATAGAATACAAGTTTGCCTACGTGAGAAATCCAGCGATGTGGAAGCGAAATAACCTGCCAAGAAAACACATCGCATGTTAGAGAAGTAAAAGGCAGTAATGGCAATAATAATGGCTGAACTCAAGTAAACACTCTCTGACTTTTAGAAACGGGTAGAGGGTGCAGGGAAAGCTTATTCCAGGCCACAGCTGTACAACAAAGTGTGAGTTTGGAATGAAGTCAGCAAGGTCACGGGTGGGAAGATGGGGTGGGGTAAGGAAAGGGGAATTGTTGTTTTAAATGCGCTCTTCTCTCCATTCAGGCTTTTTTTGTTTGAGAATTTTCAGTAGGCAATTGACTACGATAGCAATACTTGAAAATACTGTTGTCAAGGTGGAAGATTTTAACTGCAACTGTTAAAATAAATGCTGTTTGTTGTGTGTTTTGTCCAATACTGTAGCAAGTTCAGAGCCCAGTGAAACCAACAGGCAGAAATGTGGATTTCAGTGGCAGGAGCAGTGCTTTCATAGGAATGCTTTAATCTGTGTCAAACAAACAAGGCTCTACAGAAGCCTCGGAACTGTTTGCAAGTAAGGATGCAGTTTGCAGCACTTAAATGTTGGAAGACGAAGTGTTATAAAATCCACCAGGTACACAAATGCAGTAGAATTAAATGTTTTTCATCAATTTTGTTACTGATAGAGGATTGTTCTAAATTCCCCTGGTTTTTAGCTTTCGTTTAGACTAGAGGAGAAGGGAAAAGTCTGCTGGTTTTCTTCTGTGGGAAGAAACGCTGGTTGAGTGTAGGAAAAATAATGGTGTCTCTTTTCCCCCTTGCCAACCACCTTGAATTTTTATTTTGTTAATTTTGAAGTTAATTTTGAAAATTTGTCTTGATTTAACAGAAATAAATGTTATTGATTTAAGAAGTGTGTGAGGCTTTTTATAGATATCCAAAAGAACCATTTAAGTGCAAAAATGTTGTTTGGTCTCAGTCATATTTCTGATTAAATTGCAGCATCATGGTGCAGACTTTGTATCTGTCAAGGATGTAATTGAATGCAGATCTACTCCAACTCTACAAGGATTTTTAGCTGCATTGAGTTTTGAACCTGGATTTCAAGTTCCTGAGTGAGCTGCCCTACAAATGACACAAGTATGCAAAATGTCAAACTAAGTTAAGTTAAAAACACGTTTAACTTTGCATTATACTGCCACAGTGCTGACTATAGAATTTAAACAGTCTCTTAAATCTATGACTAGGGTAAATTTCCATGATTCTGTTTCTAGAAATTGCTGATTGGATGTCCTCTACATGTGCCTCTGGTCTACAGCTTACATCCTACCGTCACATACGTGTTTTAACTTGCTGCTCTGTGGAACTGAGCCTGTTTGCTCAATGTCCAGAAATTCTTGGAGAAAGGACTGACTTTTTAAATTCACTGGCGACTCGGAGAGAAAAATTAGATGTGTCACAAGAGTTGTGGACATACAGTTGCCCCGGTCTGTGAACGCAAAACTGTGACTAGCACAGGCGTGTTTGATGTGACTGAGAGGACACTCCTCTTTGCCAGAAGGGAATTAATTCTTTTTTTGTAATGGTTTCCTGTTCTTGAAGAGTCTAGGCACATATATATTGTGTTGGGAAACTGCTCCTGCGCACGAGATGCTCGCTTGAGCAGTTATGTGAAGTTCCCTGCTTCTATTTAGGCACTTGCCTCTCCTCACTAGGCAAATTGTAGAATCGTAGAATGTTAGGGGTTGGAAGGGACTTCGGAAGATCATATAATCCGACCTCACACTGCCAAAGCAGGATCACCTGGGACGGGACACCAGGAACACATCAAGGTGAGTTTTGAAAGTCTCCAGTGAAGGAGACTCTACAACCCCCCTGGGCAGCCTGTTCCAGTGGTCCATCACCCTCACAGTGAGTAAGTTGCTCCTCAATTTGAGGTGGCACTCCCTATATTCTAGCTTATACCCATTATTTCTTGTCCTATTACTGGGTACCACTAAAAAGAGACTGGCCCTGTCCTCTTGACAGCCATTGTACTGCGTCCAGTCTGGAGCCCTTATTACAAGAGGGGTGTGGACATTCTGGAGTGTGTCCAGAGGAGGGCCATGAGGATGATCAGTGGGCTGGAGCACCTGTCCTGTGAGGATAGACTGAGAGAGTTGGGGCTGTTCAGTCTGGAGAAGAGGAGGCTCCGAGGTGACCTTCTTGTGGC
>JAOXOE010000256.1:2481357-2535676 GCA_028565055.1 Phoeniculus purpureus | reverse complement strand
GTCACAGCTCTCCAGCTGGAGCTGGCACCATTGATCACCACCCTCTGAACTCTATCCTGCAACCAGTTCCTAACCCACCTCACTGTCTGCTCTTCTATCCCACACCTCCTCAGCTTGCTCACTAAAATTTCATGGGAGACAGTGTCAAAGGCCTTTCTCTGGAGAGCATCTCTCTCCTACTTGTGAAAATAGTGAAGACTAGAATGAGTAACAGCAATGTTAGAAATAGTATTTCCCAGTTGGAGAAGTTCAGCTTCTCTGTGGGAATTGCATTTGAATTTTCTGGAATAAGGTTGGAAGGGACCCCAGATCATATGGTTCCAACCCTCTGCCATGGGCAGGGGCACCTCTCACTAGACCAGGTTGCCCAGAGCATCATGCAGCCCATCTTTGAACACTTCCAGGAAGGGGACAAAAAGCTGTTGAAGGGAGATTGCATTGTCTGAGTATCATTATTAGAAAATAATGGTTGTGATGTGTCTAGAAATGTGTCAGTAGTTGTCACCGATGTTGTTAGCTTTATGGATTGAGGGTTTTTTTGAGTGAAAATTACAGTTCTGCTCAGGCACGGCTCTGTAGAACAAAGCACGCTGAGGAAGGATCTGCTTGTGGATGCAATCAAGAAAATTCAGGCTGTACAGGAAGATGTTTCTCGATGCTACTCAGGGGAGTATTAAGAATATCTAAAACACATTTGTATTTGATGGCATTTCAAGTAAAATCTTAGGTGATAAAGTAAATGCAGAGTAAATGACAACAAACATCCAGTGATTACTGCTGGAGAGGGGAGTTTAGAATTGACAAGCCATTGGTGGTTCATTGTTTGTGATGTAGTAAATTTGGAAGTAGGCTATTGCCTGCTACTTCAAGTAAACATAACTGGGCTGGGAAATAAAGGAGCGAAGTATTTCAGTGTATAAGTATCTCTTACGCACTGCTCTTGGGCTTTTGTGATTCTGTTGATGTTAGTGAAATTGCTCTGTATGTTTATGTGGGTTTAGTCAGTAGAACACTATTAAAGAAGAGAACTGGAGGCAGTCTGTTTGAAGATGATGATTGCCTTATGGTGAAATAAACAGTTGTAATAGTGGAGCTGCTTGTTCACCATACAGCCCAGGCTCAAGCGATCATCAGGGTGCTGCGATGTGTTCAAGTGGCACGTAGAGTATTGACTGCGCTGTCTTTTGCTGTCACAGATGCTAACAATATTGTTACTGGTTTTACCTCTTTTTGCAATGCTGTCCTAATTGGAAAATGATAGACTGTTGTAATCTCCTCATTGTTGGTTTCCCTGCAAATACAGTTTCCCTTAACCTTTTTATAAAAGGCAGCTACAAATACCATAAAACATTAAGGGACCTCATATCTTTGTCTGACAATCACTTCACTCACTTCTCCTGTCTTTTCAAATCAGGCTGCCTCAGCCAAGGTCAGAGAATGTCTGATGTTCTGGCCCATCCCACTTCCTACTCTCAGCTTTGTGTTGTCACATCCAAAACAAAAAAGCCTGGTTGCTTAACATGTCTTCTGGTTATGTATTGCGTTCACCAGGCATGGGAAGACACTTAGGATCATTTTTTCTCTTGGCATTTTGTTGCATAAGTGCTGGGCAAGTCTAGAGAGACCATCCCAGGACGTAGTGCCAAAGAGCACTGGGATGCTCTGTGAGTATTTATCATAGAATTGTTTAGTTAGGAAGGGACCTTAAAGATACCTATTTCTAACTCCTCCTGCTGTGGACAGGGACACCTCTCACTAGACTAGGCGGCTCAAAGCCTCATCCAACCTAATCTTGAACACTGTGAAGTGAGTGAGGGGGCATCCACAACCTGTTTGGGCAACTTGTTCTGGTGCCTCACCACCCTCATAGGGAGGAATTTCTTCTGAAGATCTAATCTAAATCTGCCTTCAGTTTGAAACCATTCCTCCTTTTCCTATCACTAGAGTTCCTTGTAAAAAGTCCCTCTAGCTTTCCTGTAGCCCTCTTCAGGTACTGGAAGGCTGTTATAAGATCCTCTGGAACCTTTCTCTTCTCCAGGCTGAACAACAACCCTGATTTCCTTTGTCCTCATAGCAGAGGTGCTCTAGCTCTCTACTCACCCTTGCGGCCTACTCTGGACTCGCTCCAACAATTCCCTGTCAGTCTTGTATTGGAGGCTCCAGAACCAGATGCAGTACTGCTGGTGAAGTCTCACAAGGGTGGTGTACAATGGGAGAATCACACCCCTTCACCTGCTGGTGACACTTATTTTGATCCAGCTCAGGATGCAGTTGGTCTTCTGGGCTGTGCTTATGTACTGCCAGCTCATGTTGAGCTTGTCATCCACCAACATACAGAATCACAGAATCATCATGGCTGGAAAGGACCTCCAGGGTCATCGAGTCCAACCTTTATCCTATTATCTAACTGCTAGACCATCCCCAAGTCCTTCCAGAAGAGCACCACCTTCTCAGTGCTGCTCAATGCATTCACTGCCCAGCATGGAATTGTGCTTGTGGTTGTCCCAACCCAGATGAAGCACCTTGCATTTGGGCTTGTTGAACCTCATGAGGTTTGCATGGGCCCAGCTGTCAAGCCTTTTGAGGTCCCCTGGATGGCCTCCCTTCTCTCCAGTGTGTTGACCAACTGTACACCTTGGTGTCATCAGCACACTTGCTGAGGGTGCACTCAGGGCCACTGACAAAGATGTTAAACTACGCTGGACCCAAACCAGACCCCTGAGGACACCACTTACAGTGGATGTTCACTTCAACGTCAAGGAAGTTTTCACTTCACCTCCATGGTGTGTGCATCTGTTCCTGTTCTTTGACATAATTCTGTGTCTCCATTCTACTTGCAAATGTTTGCTACATCCATAAATTCTCAATATCATTAGGTTACAAGCCTGTCAGTTTCTTAGAAAATAGTAAGTGGGTAACTTTCACTTTACTGATAATGTGAAACTGTAAGCTTTAGTTGGGCTTGACGTTGGAGATCCTCATGGGAGGAGGCTTGAAGCATTCTCTTTGAAATGTTTCCAGCATCTGTACACTCTTATTTTTTTGTTTGTTTTTTAACAAATCATTGGTTACTTTAAGATGAAAGAACAGTATGATCCATAATTGGATTTGGATGTTTAAAGTAATTTTCCTTTTTGTGGCTGGTGACTGAGTGTTCACATTCTTCTCTTCATGTCCATGTTGGAGAAAAACCTCACAGTACTAGTGAGCAGATGTTCTGTGTTGGTGGTTGATTCTGGCTACTTTACTCTTGCTGAGCATCCCAAATGGAGCAAAAAGAAATTTGTTTTTCCTTCCTGTAGGAATGGAATTAGTAATCAGAGTTTTGGTCTGGTCTGAGTAATTACTCCACTTTCTGCTTGTTTAAAGTTCCCCATGCAGTTCCGGTTGAACGAAGTGGTTTGCTCTGCCTTTAGAAGAGTGATCTTTGTGTTGCTGCCTAAACTTGATCAGAGCCCTCCCTGGCTGAAACATCAAGGCGAAAGCATGAATGTTGGAGCTTGTGTGACTGTTTGTATACTCAGATTTTTACTTCCTAGTTTGCTCTCACCATGGGTGATCTCATAATTTAAGATGTTTGGGGGTTTTTTTCTTCTCTTCCTACTTCTCTCTTCTTGTTATCTTGCTTGCTTCCTGTCAGCTACCACTGATGTGAAACCCCGCAGCTTTGCTGATCTTCTCGGCAGTTTCTCCTCTCATCTGGCCCCTTGTGTTAGGTGGTAGCTAAGTAGGTACTTTCAGTGTGATAACACACGTTTTAGAGAATGTTTATACTCTTGAGGGTTACAGGGCACTGAAAAGCCTATTTTCTATGTATGAGGAGCTTCATTCAGAGGATTGCTCACTGAGGAACAGTACAAGTATTGAATGTCAGTTGCCAAAATCTGAAGCCTTTAGTGGATTAGGAGAGGCTACTGTTTTCCTCTAGGTTGCTCTCCCAAGCTCACGGTCAAAAAGAAGCTTGTGCATTCCCTTAGTGAGTAAAGGCTCTGGAAATGGAGCCTCACTGCAGAGGAGCTGGGAACTCCAGAGCAGAGTTTATTTAGCTCAGGCAAAGGAGTATAAGGAAATCACACTTAACATCATGCTAGGATAGCTCTGTTCAGAGCAGGGAAAAGGAGAGCTGGTTTTGAGTGTTGCCAAGAACAAGGAGTATCTGTAAGTGCATTAAGGTGTGGGGTTTTTTTTTTTGGTTATAGCTCAAGCAAAGAACTTCAGTTGAGTTTCAAAGGAAGGGGAATTGCTGGCACTTCTGAAGAAAGGTTGTGCCAGCAGGCATCTGTCTTTTGAGTGTGCTGTAACATTAAATTTTTAATTTTTATTTTTTTTTACTTCCTGCTTTACATCCACTCAGCTTTGATGTCATGGTTTTTCCATGTGGGAAAGACTCAGCTCACCTGGGACTCCCCCCACCTCCTACATTGAGGGTGACCTGTGCTTTTATGCAAATAAGGAGGAGCTGCAGCTCTTCAGAACTTTTCCATAACTACATGAGATTTAGAAACCCGTTTAGACTTGTTTCAAAAAAACCCTTTAGAATAGTGTTTGAAATGTTACAGTCCTTGATAAAAGGCAGGAGGGCAAATCCTTAACTCATGCAAATCAGAAGATTTATTGATAACAAGGGTAACTGTCATTTTTAATGACATGAGATTGAGTATTTGACTTTTAATCACTATAGGTTTACTGTAGAATAACAGTGTTTAATACAGAAGCATATGTGCTTAATAAAGAATAGAAATTCTTTAGAATTTTATTTTAGTATTTTTTTGTTCCTACTTTTATTTTAGGAAAACAGATCCATGCTTTTCAGATACTTTAAGTCCTTCTCAAGATAAACTTTTGAGGTTTTCTTGGTTCTTATGTTGTATGTTATCACACTAGTAAGCATCAAAATATTATTTAATACTTTACACTGAAGGTTTTATTAGTTGCTGAAGTCCTGCCATATCTGCTTTAGTTTCCAGAATTTGGGCATTCAGTGTGTGAAGAAGAAAGAGCTGAAGGAATCGATTGCTTTAAGGATCTCAAAGAAGATTAACCCTTTCAATGGTGAGTAGAAGTTACCTGGTTCACTTTGCAGGGTGGTGGTGTTTTCTTTGTCCTGCCCTTTAGCTTTTCTGGTGGAGTTATATTTTCTTTAAAAAATAAATCGGGGTTTTTTGAGAAACACGCTTCCTCTTCTGTTTCCCTTCTAGTCTTTCCTCACTGTCATCATGTGATGAATGTATGTGGATAGTTGCCCCTTTTAATGTTGCTTTTATCCCCAGCAGCAGTGTGGGTTGCTGCTTCGACAGGAGCAATGGGATTGCAGCAGAAACCTTTCCTGGAAACTTTGACAAGTATCTCGGGAATTGGATTCCCCGGTTTTGGCAGCTGTGAGGGTGAAGAACTGAATTAGCATAACTGCAACAACCAGTGTAAATCTGGCTTGCTGCTGTCCCCTCCCTCCTCTTCTTGATACCCCTGTGTTTGTGATGCCTCAGCCTCAGTGTGTTCAGGGAGCTGCTGAGCTCCTTGAAGCTGCCCCACTTGATTTTACAGCACAGGAGCTGATGCTGACATTTGGGAAGTTGACAGCAGTATTGGTCTCAGCCAAGTCTGAGGCAAGTGCTGCTACTACAGAGGCACCACTTGTAAGGGCCTACCCACAGGCTGTAGTTTCATAGAACAGCTTATCTTTGGGCTACTCTCGGGAAGCGTCATCCTACTCTTCCCTCCATCTTTGCTTGCATGCTTTTGCCACTTTCCTCACACCTGATACAGAGGTGGTGTGACTACATGGCGAACAGATTTGGCAAGTTGCTCCAATGCAAAAAAACAATATGCAAAAAAAAAGTGTTTCCCCTCAGATCGACTTGGCAGACCACTTCATCTCATAGCCATGTAACCACAAAGTTAGATGCACAAGAGCAGGTGGGGGGAACACACAGCAGACTCTAGGGCCAGCTGGAATAGGACCAACTTCCAGCATGCAGGCACAACTCGGGGGAATAAGATGAAAAGCATAAGTATCCCCATGCTATTAGCAAAGCATTATGAATGCACTCATGTATTTGCTTAAGTGTGGCAAGAGCTTAGAGATTTTCCAAATACTTTGAGTTGTGGGGTTTTGGGGGGGGTTTTTTTTGTTGTTGTGTTGTAATTTTTTTTTTTAATACCCACCGAATTCTTGACACATTCAGGTGAGACTCAGAGAGTTGAGAGCTAGGTTTCTGGCTAGTGTCAAAGTACCTGGCCCTGAACTGGGGCAAGAGAAGCATGTGGAATTTCTTACTACAGAATGAGAAATCTTTTAGATGTCTTGATTTTATAACTGTTGTTTGGAATCAGGCTGATGGTCTTAATGGTTCATCTAAACAGCTATCCTGGTTCTGATCATGTGTGCATGCAATAGTTTCTGTTTTCCCTTGAGTGTAGTCCTTTTAAACATTTTGTGTTTTTAATGATGTTAACTCGAGTCAAGCTAACTGTACCTTGATTTCAAACAAAAAAGGGGAATTCTTCTATTCCAGTCCTCTTAGTTTTCTTTTACTCTGTAAATAAAAAACTAGTTGAGTTGTTCTCATGATGTCATGCAGTAAAAGAACATGATGAAATGCCTTTATGCACATATGTTTCGCCAGAGAAGCTTTAGTAACCATACAGTCAGCTCTGCTCCTGGCATAACAGAGTGTAATAGTGAAGATGCATTTAACTAAAATTTTACAGTAGATTTTCACAGGATTGACACAAAATTTGCTAGTGATTTTTTTTTTTTTTTTTTGGCAGTTACAGCAGGTTGTGCTTGGTAGTGTCAGGGCAGATCCTGTGCTTTCTTCCACTGTCCCAGCAGCAGAGGAGTCTGCAGTCCTGCCCTGGCAGGAAGGGAAAGCCTTGCTTGGGTGACACATAGGGCAGCATCCTGCTTTTGGCAGGGATTGTGCCGGGAAGGGGCCACTGGCAATCCCCAGCCTGTGTAATTGCGTTTTGGTGCTTGTTAATGTGTCAGCACATAGCAGAGCCGCTTGAGAGTGGCCTCCAGTTGCTCCAGGGCAGTCTCATGCTAAGTAGAGTGCAGAAAAGCATAGGACCGAGGTCTAATAGAACAGGATTAGTGACAAATATTTTTATATGTGTACTTAGTTGATCAAAACAGCGTTTCATTAGCAGCAGTCACCATAATGCTTGCTGCTTGGTAAGATGGAAGGTTTTTTGTGTGGATTTACCTTATTTTTTAAGGTCAGGATAGTGTCATTACAGTCTTCAAGATTTGAAAAGCTGTATTTTATGCATTCTGCATTGTGTCTTCAGAAAGGCAACTGACTTTTGTATTTGGAGGCATTTCAGAGGTAGGCGCATCCTCTAAACGTGTCATAGAATCGTTAAGGTTGGAAGAGACCTCCAACATCAAGTCCAACTTTAAAACCAACACCACCATGCCCAGTAAACCAGGTTTCCTCGTGCCACATCTACATATTTTTTGAACACCTCCAGGGACAGCAATTCCACCACCATACTGGACAGCCTGTTCCAATCCCTGACCACTCTCTCTCAGTGCAGAAATTTTTCCTGATGGCCAGTGTTAACCTACCCTTGGCACAACTTGAGGCCATTTCCTCTTGCCCTATTGCTAGTGACTTGAGAGAAGAGAAGGATTCCTGTCTCTCCACAACCTCCTTTCAGGTAATTGTAAAGAACAATAAGGTCTTCCTTCAGCCATCTTTTCTCCAGACTAAGCAACCCCAGTGTCCCTCAGCTGGTCCCTGAGCCTTGTTGCCCTTCTCTGAACTTGCTCCGTTACCTCAGTGTCCTTGTATCACAAAGATACAAATTACTGTTACTCATTTCTTGTGTGAACATCATAAAAGAAATTTCGTGGAGCTGAAAATCAGCCTTCAGGGTGTTTGTCCCTGGTTCTTTTTTGTTCCTACTTTCTTCTGAAACAATTACTGTCCTGAGTCTCCTTTTGGAGCAGAGATTTGTTACTGACCCTATTAACACATGCAAAATGCCTCCAGCCTACCAACACATGCATTACTTACCTTGTCAATAAGGGGTAAAGGCCCTGAGGGACCAAGGCATGGGTCCACAGGGTGCTGTCCAAACTCCTCTGTGTAAAGGAGCAATAGTCTTCCAAGTCCAGATCCCACAGACAGCTGGGATGGCAAGGGTAGAGGGAACCCTAATGTGAATTCTCTGGCCGTGTAATCTGTCCTCCACACCTTCCAGCATGTGAGATAGATGCCTGCTGAATAAGGGTTGTAGTCTGATCAGTGCAAAGATTAATGGGGGGGTTAAGATAATTTTCTTCAGCACTCTTGGCTCTACTGTTGGGGAAAAAACTGGCATCTCTGTCTGAACTCCTGGATTATGGGAAGTCAGTGTTTGCAGGTCAAGCTGTTGACCTAGCCAGAGCTGTCTGCACCCATGTCATTCTGCAGGCATACCTGCAGGGCTGTTCGATTATGAATTCCTTGCCCTTGGCTCTCAGCTGTTACCCCTGATAAGTTGTACAAACTTGTGCTTTCATGAGGACGCCAGTTGGATGTCTTGTGCTCAGGTTGCCTCTCTTGCATTATCCTTGTTTGGGACAGAGTTGCTGTTTCCACACACACCATCATCAGATGTATTCACGATCGTTTAAGTTCACAAGATACATGCCATGTATTTCTGTCCTTTAAGCTGAATAATTCTAAAAATCCATTGCCTCTCATCCCTGAGCAGAGCAGAGAAATAGTGTGCAGTGCCAGCCTAGAGTGTAACTGGGATTCTTTGGCATGATGATGTAAATAGCACAGCATGGAAAAGCAGAGTTACTCCTCCAGTGGAGCTTGTCCATGTCTGCTTTCTAGGGTGTTTGTTTTCTTTTAGTACCTGTTGAGTTGTGCCATATCCTCGTTTTCCCATGGGCTCTCTGATGTACAGCCAACTCAAATTAAAAGAGCCAGTCTTCAGTCAGGAGCTCTTGTGGGTGGATATGGCTTGACACAGAGACCACAATTGAGTTAATAGTGACTCAAGTTAATTATTGATGAGGAAGAGACCTACATGCGTTCTTTAAATTTAGGGGAAAACTGTACTTGGCATTGTTAGAGAGGGCTAACCTTTTTCTAGCCATATGGATGACAGCGTGAAAACTTTAGACTTGTCTTACAGCAGGAAACAAAAAGCATCTTTCCGGTAATTGATCAAGAGGTTATAAATATATTTTTTTCCCTGGAAAGCTTAGAGTTCCAGTTCTTTTGTAATTGCTCTTGATAATAAGCATTTAATTAATTTTCAGGCTCTCCCCTGTACCCCATAACTAATTCAGCTCCATTTACCTCTGCAGTCTTTCCTTTACCATTTCCCCTTTCCACCCGCGAGCAGCCGACCCTGCGTTGACTTCGTCACAGTCTCCATGACACCCTTGCATGTCTCCACGCCCGTCGCGCTCACTTCCTGCCCACGCACGCTGTCACCTGCTCTCCACAGCTTCCCTCACTGGCCCTTGTGTGGCTGCATCAGTGGGATCCCACACCGTGACGCCACTCACCCACGTTGGCCAGTATCCCCCTCGCCCAGCCCACATGCGTTATTATCAAAGGGCTTATCAGGCCAGAGATTACATGTGTAAAATATTATGAACCAAAAGAAGGCTTTCGGCAAGAATTGAAGGAGTTGGGAGTGGTTTGAAAGTGGAAGGCATAGGAGTAGTCTTTAAGGGTGTTACAAGAAACTTTAAACTTCCGTGGAATGAAAACAAATGTGTAAATACCCCTTCCTAAATTCTTAAGCTGAAAATGTTGGTAAGAGCTTTCAGCTTTTTAAGAGGCACAGAGCAAATCCCCTTGAGGAAAGAGAAATGCCCTGTTCTTAACTGTGACTTTTGCTTTTACCTTTCAAAAGCCTTTTGTCCTTTTGCTCCTCATGCAAATGCCTCTTGCTTTTTATGGTGAAATGGGTATATTAACCTAAGAGCCTTGCTTAAGAATGAAAAGGTTACTAAGTAGAGACACAAGCCTGACTTTTTTTGTACTATTTTGTGTAGTTTCTGTTTATAAGTGAGACACCTATAGAAGCTGATGGATGCATTTGCCTAAGTCTGTTTTGATTTTTACCTTTTTCTTACTCAATTTAAAGCAGGAAAGGAACCCAAATTCAGAGAGACATTGTCTAGACATGACAAGGACTGAGTTTTGAAGGTTATCTATTTGTATTCCCAGTTCTTCACTTGGGCTATTCACCTTCCTTGCATTCTTTTCTTCAGTAAAACAGGCAATGTAACCCTAGTAGTTTGAGTATTACAGAATCACAGAATGATTTAGGCTGGAAAAGACCTCTGAGATCATCCAAGTCCAGCCTGTGGCCTAGTATCATCACAATCTGCTAGACCACGGCACTAAGTGCCACATCCAGCCTTTTCTTAAATGCCTCCGGAGATGGGGACTCCACCACCTCCCTGGGCAGTCCGTTCCAATGTCTGATCACCCTTTCCATGAGGAAGTGCTTCCAGACATCCAACCTTACCCTCCTCATATGCAGCTTCAGGCCCTGCCCTCTTGTCCTATCATTAGTTGCCTGGGAGAAGAGCCCAACCCTCACCTTACTACAACTACCCTTCAGGTTGTTATAGAGGGTGATAAGGTGTCTCCCCCTCCCCGAGTCTCCTCCAGACTAAACAACCCCAGCTCCCTCAGCCTCTCCTCATAAGGCTTTTGAATAGATGAGAGGGAAAGTCTTATTTTTCTCCTCTGGAACCACTCTAGCCCCTCAATATCTTTCTTGAAGTGAGTTTGGAATATCTATTTTAGATGTTTGACCTAATCAACCCCTTGAGGGTTTGCTCCTTTAAAATACTGAGTGTTGCTGATGCATGTTTTGTTTAAAGATGTGTACAAAGGTCATTTCTCCTGCAGAGTGTTTTGGAACTTATTTTTCATGGATCACAGAGATAAGAACCAAGTGTGGGTATGTTGGGAGAAGAAACTTAGTGCTGCCATGGGCATTCTCTCTTCTTGTTCCCACCTCCTACTTAGTAGGTGGTGTTTATGCCTCCAGATGTGTAGCCAAACAGTCTGGTCTATCATCTACTCCTTTGTGTCCAGCTGCTGAAGCCAAAAGAACATAATAGTCTGCTTTTGACAGCAAGAGACAAACAGCACGCTAGGGCTATCTACGCTTTCCTTTGTACCCACATGGTTGCTGTTCACAAAGGAAACAGCAGCTGTAGCATCATACAAGCTTGTGAGGCCTATTCTAGCTGTATAGAGCTCAGCTACAGGAGACACTAGTCCAATACCTGGGCAGTTTAATGTGTACTGTGTTTCTTGTTAGCTGCAGCCTTTCCTAAGACAAGTGGCTGCAGCATGGCTGCAGGCTGGGGGGAGTAAACTGAATCGGAAATGTACTTCCTGGACACTGAGAGGGACCTGTGGCTTGTACCCCATTTCCCTGACTGGCTGAAGCTGGCGTAAGTTAGTGCTGGAAGAGGCATTCCTTACACTGTGTCTGCTTGCTTCTGCCATTTCCCATGTGTCAGGGCCAGCAGTTGTGGGAACTGAATGGCTGAAAACAACCCTCTTCTAGCAAGTTAGTTTTTGAGACACACCAGTTAGTTGGTCTGGCTCACCATGTGAGAGCTGGGCCCAGCATAAGAGTGGTGCTGCAAAGGAAGACAGGGCAGAGCCAGTAAAGCCTCTGGCACAGATGGAGTTAAACCAATCAGTTGGTATTGGGGCTAAGGGGAGTATCTGTGCTCCCAGGAGTAAAACACTTGTGGCAAACTACTGTGTCATCACTGAAGTGAAGCTGAGCTCCCAGGGTATCCCCACATGAAAAACCATAATCTGTGTAAAAGAGAAGGCAGAACACAGCTCACTGTGGTTATTAATGATAGGTGGGCTCCCTGGTGAAGTGCTTTGGTTTGCTGGAGGTCCTTCTCTTGATTTGAAATCTAGGGTGATTCTGATGTCACCTTTGTCAAGGGAAGGTCATGAGATGTCCCTTTGTGGAGTAAACTGGTGTTCTCAGGGTTAGTCCTCTTTGAATGTGTCACATCATTTGCCCTGGAAATTTCCATGCAGGTTAAATTTAGATGCTAAAGTACCTCCAGCTCCACCCACTCCAGAATTTTCTGACATCATTAGTCTCAAAGTTGGGCGGAATGCTATATGTGAGGAATCCACTGTTTAATCATGCGTTGTGTTATCAGTCAAAGAACTAAACACTTAATCATTCTTAGGCAGTGTTCAGAAAAAACTTTCACTTTCCTCACAGCATCACAGCCCTCAATCACCCTGGCAATTTCATAGTATAAATGGTGTTTTGCTGACCTTATCAAATGGTGAAGAGTGTTAAAATAGTAAAAAATAACAAATTAATAAAAGGCAGCAAAGAGGAGGCGTGATACTTTTAGCATCTTGTATTCCTAATTCTTCTACCTACTGAATGTCTGTATCAGTCTCTTCCCATATTAGTGGATAATGGATTAGAGAATTGCTTTTTAATAATTATTACAATAATTTCCAGTAATTATTGGTTGAGAGATCAGGATTTCTTTCAGATGAGCTGTAAACAGATTTCTAAAGAAAGCACTTACTAGTTCTTGTAATTTAACCATTGTTAACCATAACTCTACATGCTGCTTTTGAAATCCTCTTGTCAGAATTTTGATGAGAGGGTTTTTTTTAACATTTTTCTAGTAGCATTTTTAGGGATTTTTGGGTATCATGCTCCATGTTTACTTTAGAATTGTAATTTGCTCTTCGCTGCTATTTTAATGTCTGTGTGTTTGCTGAGTGCTGCTTTTGGACGCTGTCCTTCCACTGATGACAGAGCTGTACTTACAGATGTTCCTTCATATCCTCCCATTTTGCATGGATAACTACAGAAAATTATTTTACTAGACTGGACCAACACAGGACCATACCTAGATGGCTGAGTAGATTCCAGCTCTTTAGGTTGTAAGGAAGAAAGTAAGGTGTGGTACCACAGTCAGGAGGAAGTTGAACTCTTGCCAAAACCAGAACACTCCTTCCTCTTGTAATTCATGTGTTGTGTTTGAGACCTCTTTTTTTATTGCATCTGCTCTCAGCATGCTGCATTGTGTGGTATTTTCTGCTTTGAGTGTGTGATGTGACTGGTTTCAGCTGAGCCGCTGGTGCAGAACTATTCAATCTGTTCATTAGTGACTTGGATGAGGGATTAGGGTGCACTGTCAGCAAGTTTGCTGATGACGCAAAGCTGGGTGGTGTCACCGACACCCCAGCAGACTCTGCTGCCATTCAGCCAGACCTGGACAGGCTGGAGAGCTGGGCAGGGAGAAATTTAATGAACTATAACAAGGGTAAGTGTAGAACAACCCCGGGTACCAGTATAGGTTGGGGACTGACCTGTTGGAGAACAGTGTAGGAGAAGGGGACCTGGGGGTCCTGGTGGACACCAGAATGACCATGAGCCAGCAGTGTGCTCTTGTGGCCAAGAGGACAAACAGCATCCAGGGGTGGATCAGAATGGAGATGGTTAGCAGATTAAGAGAGGTCCTTCTCCCCCTCTACTCTGCACTAGTGAGACCACATCTGGAGTACTGTGTCCAGTTCTGGGCCCTTCAGCTCAAGAAGGACACGGAGCTGCTGGAGAGAGTCCAGAGTAGAGCAACGAGGATGATGAAGGAAGTGGAGCACCTCCCTTATGAGGAGAGGCTGATGGAGCTGGGTCTCTTTAGTTTGGAGGAGATTAAGGGGTGACCTCATTAATGTCTGTAAATATGTGAAGAGTGGGTGTCAGGAGGATGGAGCCAGGCTCTTCTCAGTGTCATCTAGTGATAGGACGAGGGGCAATGAGTGTAAGCTGGAACATAGGAGGTTCCATAAAATATGCAAAGGAACTTCTTCCCAGTGAGGGTGACAGAGCACTGGAACAGGACGCCCAGGGGAGTTGTGGAGTCTCCCTCTCTGGAGACATTCAAGACCCACCTGGATATGTTCCCTTGTGACTTGATCCTGCTGTGGCAGGGGGATTGGACTGGATGATCTTTCGAGGTCCCTTCTAATCCCTTACGATTCTGTGAACTCACACAGGTTGATGGAGTGTCTGCTCTTCTCCAGTCTTTTCTGTTCCCAGAAGCCTTCAATAGCATTTCTTAACTGTAACAACTTTAGGACTCTGTCCTTCTGTTGTACAGAAGTCGGTAAAATAACACTGACTGACAGGACATCGTCTGGCTGGCGGTGTCCCAGGCATTAGTCAGAGTGTTTGTCTGCCTCGTCTCTATTTGGTTTTAATATTCCCAGGGTGTAAGCCAGCACCTGTTCCCAGGTGGTGGCTACTCTCAAATTGACTTCAGAGGGAGCACAATTAGATGTGTGTTAAAAATAACATTTTATTCTGTTGGGATGGTTGTCTCTTAAGTAAGAATGAACTATGTTTTGAAATGGATGATAGCTACACACTTCTTTACACGAATGCGGAATCCAGCCTCTACAATTTTTAAGCACATCATCACAAGATGAAGTTGCAGCTGCCTTGTTCTCCTTTTCTGCTCTATTTTGTTGTTCTCATCTGGTTAAAAATAGCCCAAGAGGAATCAGTCTTGATTGAGTGCTTCCTCTTTCAAGCTGCAGGTTTTTTAAATGACATTAAATCAGTTAGAAGGAAAAGCAGGTTCAGAGCAGCGGGTTTTGCTGTAATGGAGTGAGGTATACACAGCAATTCTGTTTATTGCAGCCACGCTTTTCCTGTGTCACGTGGTCAAACAGGTTTCCTGGGAATTTGCAAAAGTTCACAGTATAGGAAATGATGCAATTTGACCATTAGCATTACTAATTTTATCCACATCTAGTGTATTCTTGCTTTTATGAAGTTTGGCTAAGCTTCAAGTCTGCTATGATTTGTTTCTGAGGAGGAGGCTGCTGCGCCTGTAGAAAACAAGATGCATGCGTGATGCTGCTTTAAGGGATAATCCGCGATTATCCCTTCTGCAAGGTGCAGTCTAGGGAAGGCACTTTTGGTTTTTCTCTAAATCATGCTGAATCAAGAGGTAGTTGTGCTGCAGTGTCTGCCAAAGCTGCATTAGGCTGAACAATTGTCTCTTCCAAGTCTGGTTTAAGTTTGCAAGTCAGCTAATGAAATGTATTAAATCATAAAGCTTTTGCTCTGCATATCTGGTAATATACCAGCCACCAACCTGTGAAGCACGTGCTGGCTCACATGAGCTCCCCTGGCCCCCCACTGTTTCAGAAGTTATCTGTGTAGTCGTTGCCTAGTTTTATCCTCACTGGTGTATTTGTCTTGCCATACTGCAGATCCTGGACTCGTAAAAAGAAAGATGACTTGATTTATTTTTACAGCAGAAACAGAGATGTTCAGAGCAAGGAAGACTAAAAATTGTAGTAGAAAGTATTCTGAGCTCAGTGCATTTATTTCACGCTTTCAAAAGGTGAAAGGAAGAAATTATTCAAGTGGGTATTGTGGAATCTCACTCATGGCAGGGCGGATGCTGACCCCATAATGAATGTGAAAGGTCAGGCCGCCGCAATCTAACCAGGAGAGTATGATCCCCAGACTTACTGCAACCAGGTTTAATCTTTTATTCTTGCAAGAGGCCTTTGAAAGGGCAGGGGAAGGAGTGAACTTGAAAGGTTATGGTCTGTCAACTTGGCACACACATCTTTACTTGGGGTAATAGCAAGGAGTATCAAACGATGCTGAACTGGTCCTTTGAGCAGTGGTGGAAAAGAAAGCCACTTTGAATGATTTTAAGTGTGAATACTCCCACTGAAATGAAATTAAATCAGTTCCTCATGTTGCTAGCAGTGAATGTCAACTTTTTAAAACCATTGAATTCAGAGAGGTCTACTTTGCTTGCAATCACACATTACACTAGGAGTGTAGGAAATGTTCAGTAAGGATATCCCTGGGCTTTGAAATTTAAGTGAAAGAGTGAACAAAGTTGAAAACACTGAGCTCAGGTTATGCAAGTGGGAGGAATATGTAAGGAAACAGATCCTTTGTGGCAAGGTTTTGCTTGTTGCATTATGAAAGTATATAAAAATGACAGCCCTAATCACTATTTCCAAAGGTACCAAAGTCACACAGATGTTGATGGGAGTGGGGAAGTGGTTTGTGGTGTTTCAGCTTTGTTCTTGCCTCAAGAACAGACTTCTGATTATTTTCCTGTCTTAGTTTCTAGAGGAAAATAGTAATGTAATTGTAGGTGGATCCACTGTTGCAGAACATCTTCATCTAGATCCTAGGACTTCTTTGTACCAAAATATTTCTCTTCCAAAGTGTCACTAATTCTGCAAATTTTGTCATGCACAAGCAAGAGAGAAACACGGCGGGGGATGACTTCTCACTTACAGACACATGAAAGTGGTCTGGCAGGTGAGATGAGGGAGGCAGACACAAGAAGCAACTGGACAATGAGCACAGTTTAGCCTTGCTTGATGGAAGGGGAAAGCATTAAAAGATTCTCTATCATTTGTTCTGCACAAGGAATTTATTCTTGCTGTCCCTGTAAAGATAGGGCAGATTGTGGGTATGTTGCATTTGTCTTGGCCATACCATCTCTTTCACTGTTCAAGATTCATCCCCAATTTGTTAAAGAATCACTGCTGCCTTTGATGACTAATCCTCAGTCTTGCCTTTCATTCTTCTGTTCAGTGCCTGAAGAACAGCTACACAACATTGATGAGTATGATCTCAACGTTGTCCGCCTCTGCTTCCAAGCTTTCCTCCCCGACGAACATGGCAACTACACATTAGCTCTTCCTCCCTTGATTTCCAACCCCATCTATGACAACAGTGAGTACCAACTCAGTCACGTGTGGTTTTGGTCTTTTTTCTCTTTTGCTTGGGGTGAAAAATGCAGGGCCAGTTTCTAGGGTCTGTGACAAGTCTTCTGGGTCACTTCTGTGGCTTGGGACTGCTATGCACATGTCAATGAGTGAGCACATACTCAAAAGATGATCAGAGTGAAGTGTTCAGAGTAAGAATTGTCTGTCATATCCCTGGACTCACACACAGGTGCTTTCTCAGCCTCTGTTCATAGATAACAGTAAGGACGAGGAAACCCTGGTCCTGATGTGCCAAACGATTAAAATAAATAGTAGCAAGATGAGTGGCTGCTATGAGATTGATTTGTCCCCTAAAAGCCTGTCTGTACCCACAAGGAGTATGCATTTGCCTTGCAAAGCCTTTGGTACAGGGATTGAGAGAGATCTATCCTAGTGGGAAACTGTCTTATCACTGTTACAGATCCCTTTTGTATCCTGGACAGTTGCTCTTTTCAGTGTAAGGGTAGGTAACAGGGGAATATTTGATCACTTTCTGGGAGGGTGCAGAAGTAGATAAAACACCCCTTTTTTGCACCTTCACTGCAGTTTAGGACTTTAGCCCTCAACATGTGCAGGATGTGCATTCTTGGAGCAGAATAGCCAAAGAGCTTCTAATAATTGGAAACTTTCTGGCAATGTATGTTATTCCTGCAGTGAAAGGATTTCCATGCTAAGTACTTAAGCTTATTGCTGTATCAGAAACTGCTGAAGAACATGAGGTCCCCATGTTTGTAGAGTCAACGGCACAACTGTTTTGAAGTGGGCGTAACCACTGTGAAAATGTTGAATATGAACTCCAGTGGTTTTGATATTTTCCAGATCTTCTTTAGAATAATCTAGAAGTCAGAATTACATGCATTATGTCATCGAGAACCTCGTAGTAGTAATTAGGATTGAGATAATACTGATGTACAAAACTTGCAGCTATGTCTCAGATGCCATTTAGAAATGCGGCAAATCACAATTACTTGTCTGTGCGATTGACGTCAGTCTTTGCTGAGCTTCTGCAGTGACAGATAGCTGTGTGGTGGGGGAAGCTTGGTTTTGTAGTGTGGGCATATGTGGGCAGCTCCTGATACACTGTAGGTATCTGAAACCTTGAGTGTAATGTAGCAGTGGTGTAAATAAAAAGGCATAACTGCAACCACACACCATAAAAATCATGCTGCTCTTATCTGGAACAGCAGTTTCAGATCTGAATTTCTTTTTAAAATGTTAGCCTTTGTAAACCTCCTCTGTCAGGCACAACTGGGTATGGTCAGGTTGTAACTTTAAACAGATAAAATCATACAGTACAGTGGGCTTGGAAATCCTTGGTGGTTAGACTTCGGGCATTTGCAAATCTGTTCAGATCAGGAGCAGAAGGGTATTCAGAGCTCTTCTGAAAATAAGCTCATGGTGTAAATAGAGTGTCTCCTCTGCTTTCTAATACTTAATAGTCTTCACCTGCTTTGGGTAGTAGAGATACACTAGAGTCATACAAACAGAATACAGAGGCAACTCTATTAGCAGAGACTGAGTGTGTAAGATTCAGTATTAGAGGCAGCTTCTGTTTTTCTGTTTTCAGTTGCTTATAACATCAAGTGAACTGAAATTTCCCAAATTGCATATCTTACCACAATGAGATCTCTTGGGAAAAGTCAGGCAAAGCAGCTCACCCTTTCTCGGAAACGAAGCTAGGGACAACGTGGTGCTCTGCTCCAGTGGAAAGTGTATTTTTGGAAACAAGAAACAGGAATTGGGCAGGAGTCTAGGAGACAGGGAGGTGAGGGCATGCACAGGGGAAGAGAGGAGGGAACATCTTCCTCTGAGGCTGGTGCCAACTTTATTGTCCCTGCCTGGCACTGGAGCTGACGGCAGACTGCGCATCCACATCTGCTGGCATTGGTGTTGCTTTCTAAATCTGTCTAAAGACAAAGCATCAAACTCCAGCCTAGGAAACCTTCTCAAAGACATGTTAAAATGACATCAAGGGCCATCCAAGCATACAGAAGTGAAACAAAGGCAAAATTTGGCTTCGCCTTGTAGTTCTTAATTTACCCTTCCAGTGAAAAACGCACAGTGACACTGCCACTCGTGATCCTGTGCTGTTTCTGCGTTTTTGTTTCCCCTCCCTTCAAGGTTTCTGATTCATTAAGTGAATGAAGTAGCATGTGTCATGTACTACATAAGGCTGAAGGACCCACTTCTCCAAATAGTAATTGCTGCAGATAGTAACTACGTAATTGGGGGTCTGGCCTGAGGTTACCAGTGTCTTCTGGATATAGTCTGCAGTGTACCTGTACAGAACCATGGAAGGCTGAATGGGAACTGACTCAACCGGAGAGTCCAAAGTAGATTTTTTTTCTGAGAGTGACATGAGGGGCTTCATTTGTATATTTTATCTCTGTGCCTGGAACAGGGAGCACCCACTGGTGGGGGAGCCTCATGTTGCTGTGGTGGTAAGAGAATCAGTTTCTGGGTAGCAAAGTGGCACCAGCCAGATCTTCTCAGTCAGCTTAAACTCATTTGGAGTTGATGTCTGGGTGTTTTATGTTTTGCTATAACCAGAGGAGAACATCATGGCACATTTCGATGTGTTGACCGAAGGAGTAGAAGGTGCAGTCATGCAGTAGTAGAGAAATGATCATCGGTTACTTTGCATGTTAATTAAAGATGGGGTCTTAAAATTGATAGCCACAGGAGGTGAACTTGAAATTCTAGAGAGTGTTCTTCATTCTGGCGCTTTTCTGTTGCTCTTTATCACTTCTGACTCACTGTATTGTGACATTAATGCCCTTTAAAATTAATTGTAATGTAGGCCATGGAGCTCCAAAGGGACAGTAGTCTCCTGTCCATTGTTACCCTGCAGGAAAGCCATTAGGCAGTGCTGGTCTTCATCCTGCCTTCATTCCCCATAGCCATCAGGTTGTTTGGACACAGTGTGCAAAACATCACTGGTGGTTGTTCTATGGCAATACACAATGCTACCAGAGACTGTGCACAGTAGAACTCTCCATCCACAACTATCATGAGAGCTGTCCCAAGTCTGGAACTGAAATTTGAGCCTTTTTGAGTAAAGGCATGGAAGTTAGACTCTCAGACCTGCTCTCAGACACTTAGAGAGGGCAACAGAGGAAAGGTTCAATATACAAGCATGCTTGATACGCAGAGAGGGGTATTTTATTGACTTGCTAGCTTTCTCCAGAGAAGCCTGAGTGTGACAGGTAATCAGTCACTCAGAACTGCTTTGAATTCTATAGCTTTAAGATCAGCAGTGCTGAGTGCAGCCCTGTCACTCGGGGAAGCATTTTGAGATTGTACTAGAACAGGTAGGGAGCGAGCGGCACAGCTGTACTGGTGTCTTGTGTTTGGAAAGCAGCAGCTGAGAGCTGTAGGATCATGGAACATCGAGCCCAGCTTATGAACATCCTATATGGAGCGACTTGTTTGGTCTGGATTTCAGGCTGTCACATTCCTCCAGTTGTTGCCTTCCCTTCATAGCCTTAACTCCCAGCACCTCATCTTTAATAGAGACAAAGTTACCGTAATGTTTTATCATCAGATTTGCCTGTGTGTTTTCAGGAGCTCCCAACACTGCAGAACTGAGAATCTGTCGTGTGAACAAGAACTGCGGAAGTGTAAAAGGAGGAGACGAAATATTTCTCCTGTGTGACAAAGTTCAGAAGGGTAATCTTGACTAGGCTTTTTTCTTTCCCTTTGTCCCAAATGGATGACACTACCCCTTTCTGGCTGGGGAGCTGAAGCCCTTCAGTGCACTCTGGTGCAAGTGTGTTGGTTTTACAGCTGGGCAGAAGACTTTTCAGGTTCAAGGGCTCTCTGCACTGCTGAAAAGCACTCAGTGTCTTTAAAGTCAAGGTACTGACTTTGTACCTGAATTCCAAGTCAGACTCCTTCCTGTGTTCCCCTTCTCTGTTTTTTCTGCTGCAAGTTTCCAGTCTTGCTGCTTAACAAGCACCTTCTGTTTCTAATGGACTAGATGATATAGAAGTCAGATTTGTCTTGGACAACTGGGAAGCCAAAGGTTCTTTTTCACAAGCTGATGTTCACCGTCAAGTTGCAATTGTGTTCAAAACACCGCCATTTCTCAAAGACATCACCGAGCCTGTCACGGTGAAAATGCAGCTACGAAGACCTTCAGACCAGGAAGTCAGTGAACCTATGGATTTCAGATACCTACCAGATGAAAAGGGTATGGTTCCTTGTAGCCCTTATCTGAGCAGAATTTAGGTTGCTAGTAAACAGTAGCTTAATTAGTAAAAATCCTGCCACACTGTTTCGTCAAAGTAGAGTTTCGGATTTTAAAAGTAACAAGAGTCAGTTTATTTCCTCTTCCAATGAAAATATCAAGACTCATGGTTACTAACACTGTCTTGCTTTGTTAGTGCTGTTGTGTCTGAAATATTTTCTTTAAATACATATTTACTATAAGGGGGTGCTACAAGATTTAGAAAGTTTCTTTACTAATTAGGTCAAAGAGAAACATAATGCTTTTCCCTTCCACTCCTTTCCCTGTAGATCCATATGGCAACAAAGCAAAAAGGCAAAGATCAACACTGGCTTGGCAAAAGCTCATACAGGACTGCGGTAAGGAAAACATTTGTCTTTATCTTGTGTGAGTGAACTTGGGTGTAGGTGGATTTGTTTTACATAAATGCAAACATTCAGGTTAGACTCAGGCTTTCTTCCATTGCAGGATCAAATGTGACAGAGAGGCCCAAAGCAGCTCCATTCTCTGCAGTCACTCCTGACAGGAAGCCGATTAAGAAAGGTAGGTTTTTGCATTTAAATTCCCAAGGTGGCAGTAGTACCAGTTTCTTACTCTCCCTCCTCCTTCCCAACGCCTCTGCTATTCTGCAGCTTCCCCCTTGCACAAGAGAGGGCTGCATCATCTTTGATTTGAAGCATTGCCAGCTTTCAGCCTCAGTTTAGGTAGCAACTAATTTTCTTTTTCTTGGCTACATGGTTTAGTGGATGGACATGGTGACACAGGGTTGATGGTTGGACTTGATCTTGGAGGTGTCTTCCAGCCTTAATGATTCCGTGATTCTTTGTGCTCAGCTACTCAGCCTGCTCAGCTGCTGGCCTTCCTTTCTCTTTGCTCGAAATCTAGTATTCTCTTTGAGGGTTTCTTCCTGTAAGATATTGATACTTCTGACGAAAAAAGAAAATCCTGATGGTTTTAACTTTAATGTAGCTGTCACCTTCAGCAAGTGCTTCAGCAAGTGAAGTAAAATCTGGAGTCTACCTTAAAATGCAGTTTAGCAAATATGAACGTGCAAATGCATGTATAATCTCAACAAAGACAATTTCACCATTGGTAATAAACTAAATTTGCATTCAAACACAGTTATGTCTTTCCATTCCATAGAACCAAACTCGCTTTCATCCACGCTGATGATGCCAGGGCTGGGAACCCTGGCCAACACTAGTCAGCTCTACCCTCTCTGCAACCAGATTGCCCATCTGCCTGCACAGGTGGGGCCAGGGAAGCAGGACACACTCTCCTCTTGCTGGCAGTTGCAGTACAGCAGCGCTTCTTCAGCCAGCACCTTGCTGAGCACACACCCACAGAACAGCTTCACAGCAGATGGGCCTCAGTCTGGCACTCAGGGCAGCAGTGCTCTCCCAGCTTTCCACAACGACCCTCTGAACTGGCCTGATGAGAAGGATTCAGGTTTCTACCGAAATTTCAGTGGTGCAAATGGGATTGGAGCAGTGGCATTGTCAACGGCAGACATGCAGAGCATCTCCAGTAACAGCGTTGTGCACCAGCCTCTCTCTGCCAGTGTCTCTGCAGTCAGCACCGTGAACATGGAGACTGACATGAACTGCACTAGCATGAACTTCGAAAAGTTTCACCAAGTGTTAAATACCAGCAACCACAGGCAGCAGCTCCATCAGGCGCCTCCAGCTTGCCCATCTGTAGCAGCCCTGGACAACACACCTTTTAATTCACAGTCTAACTTAGCTGATCCAACAGTTTACGATTTGATGCACCACGACGTTTTAAGCCAATCAAGACTATCCACCAACCCAATCCCAAATCATCAGAACAGCCTTGCAGACAACCAGTACTATGACGCCGACGGTATCCACACTGATGAGCTCTATCAGTCTTTACAACTTGATAGCATATTACAGAGCTATAACAATTAAGCCAGCAGTGTCAGGCTGGAAAAGGGAATGTAGAGCTTTTCTGATGGCTAGCTGTGTGAAGAGAAGTCTCCTACACTTCTGGAGTCCCTGCTTTCTCTTTCAGAATGTTACTATGCAAGTTTCATGGTAGAACTTAAGGTAATAGATTCCAGTCTAAAGACAGATTCCAGCCTAAAACCTGATGCCCATATGGAAGAGAGGTTGGAGTAGCGTTTGGGTTTCTGTACCTTAGAACTACCTTCTATACCTATCTTTACCCTGTGGGACAAGGGAACTGTTAACACTTCAGTTTTCCATACCTTTGGGGACTGTAAAAGCCAGCATCTTCAGAAGAGTTAAAACTTCTAATACTTCATAGGGTTAAAGTTGCTTGAAAAAGAACTGGTTTTGCTATGGAAATTACATTTGAATTCTGATAGGGCAGAAATTAGGAAGAAAACCCATGTGTGGGCACTCTAGTTCAGACTCACCTAACAATGTTCAAGTTTTACTGAACTTACCTGAAAGGTTCAGGTTTCTTACCCTCTTTAATACAGAATATTCCTCTCCTAAAACAAGATCACGTACGATTTTTTACATTTTCACCACACTCCATTTGCTTTGAAGGCAAATTAACTCTAAAATTTTCTTAATGACTATGTCATTGTTAGATATATTTTAAAAGACCGGAAGGTTTGAGTTTTTAAATAGTCCAGCTCTGTTGTAAATGAATCGCTGCACAAACGAATGAACAGAAAGTAAGGACTTCTCTGCACTTCATCCAAAGTGCTCCGTATTACAGATGACAACCCCCTGTTGCTTTAGAAATGAAGCAAACTGTTATTTCTTTGGAAGTTGTTTTTTGGGGGATTGTTTGTGTGTACCTGTGATACACATGTGTATCATTTTTGAATTGCAGCGGTATGTTGAGCCAAAGCATGTACCTAGTATTTCCTCAGGTATCTTGGCAGTTTCCTGCTATGCAAGTGACTGCTTAAAAGAAGGCTCAGACCCCACCTCCCCAACACCCTGCAAGAGAAAGCTCTGGGGCAAAGCCAGAGGCAGTCTTAGTGCATCTCAGTGCACTCTATTAGACATTTTAGTCAGTACTAATTAAAAACACTCCTCAGTACTCTGTATAAGAACCCAGAGCTTCCTCCCTTCCACTCAATTCCCAGTCTTTGTTCTTAGCCTGAGTTGCAAGATGTTCAGGGACAACTCATGTGGATGTAACTGGCTCGGTAAGCTACTCCGCTCCGCATTATAGGGCTTTGCTGGTTTTTTTTAATTATTATTTTTTAAGAAGCAACACAGCAAGAAATACGAGTATTTCTTAAGTTATACAGCTGCTTTGTACGGCAGATAAGGCTTAAGAATCTAACTTGCACCATGGAAAGAAGCAATAAAAAGAGCACACTTGGATATATAAAACCCCAAACCCCCAATCCCAGGTTGGAAAAGCCACTTGAGACACTTAGTTGCAGACACAAGGCAGAAAGGAACCCAATGACTCCTTAACAGCAGTAGTTCACAGCACTGAAAGCGCTGCAGTGCTGCTGCTGAAATGCATTACACCGGTTACCCAGCTCTGACAGGATATGCTCTACTGACAACGTGTCAAGTGTTTGATGTTTGGAACACTGCTTCCCCTGACTCCCAGGTACACAATGCAATCAGTTCATTCTTCACGTTTTAAAGCAGCTTTTCCACACTGCTGTGTAGCTACTCTCCAGTCTGAAGTAATAGAAAGACCAAAGAAATACAAAGAGAGCTTGAAATGTGTTGTTTATTCAGTTTTTTAAGTTCTCAATTTTAAGTATATTAAATGTAAACATTATACTCACTTCATAGAAAGCTCTTTATAGTACAGTTTGTTTTTATTGTATAATTAAATATTTTCAAAGTTCTGTTTTCCTTTGTATATGAGTCAGTTTGGTAATTAAAAAAAGCCTGGCTGTACTGAGTACTCAGCTTCTGCAACCTTCTCCGATTCATGACACCCCCACTGCAGGACAGCCTGTGAAATGGGAGAAGGCAGCTTATGGGTGGCTGATCCTGGCACTTTTGAGAATATTTTCTGCTCACAGTTACTGTTAGCCACTCCAAACCCGAAGTGATGTGTGCAGTAAAGGGTCACCTGCACTTGGCAGTGGGGCCAGATATGTTCATGTTCAGCTGAGCACAGCTTTCTCCAGGTTCAGTTAAGATGTGTGGGAGGGCATTTTATGGGTGACCAGTTGTATGGAGAAATAAAACTGCTTTATTTTGAGTCCTTTCAGTGCAAAGCATGATGATGCTAAGGACCACTGGACTTCAGTTTAATGTTTTTCGCATAATGTGCTAGAAGATGATCTCTTTCACCTCTGCCTAATGAACAAGATGAAATGTTACTCTCACGAAACATCCCATGTGAATACTCACAAGCAGGTGTTTTAAAAAATCAGATGAAGGCTAAAGTCCAACATTAATACTAAGTGCTGCAATATTCATTACAGATGATGATTCAAAGTGTTTACCTTGTATTAGAAACTGCAGACTTTAAACAAAGTTAAAATACCCAGATTATTATCTCCCATTCTCTCATGACAGCTTTAAGATAAAAAAAATTGGTGCCTGAATCATATTCTTGTCATTGATGTCTTTGAAAAACAGGACCTTCTGGACTCCTGCCATATTTGTGTTACAGCAGACTAGGAAAACAAATGAGGAGAGGCTAGTTTTAACAACCGGAGCAGGCAGAGTCTCTAATATTTACAAAAACTTTTCAAGGACAGCTTTTAGGAGCTCCTAGAAAATTCATTAATGCCTTTTTGAGCTGTCTGCTCATGTCAATGCCTGAGGTTCTGGTGCCACTGAATCGAAGGGTGACACCCCAGTAATCCTCCCCGTCTCCAAACAGCGCTTTGTCTCAGTAAACATCATACTTTTTACTTCTGAAATGTTCATTATTGAAGAACCCTCAAATTCTAAACTTCAATTTCTTGTCAGTAAGCTTAACTCTCTTCTGTACTTCAGGCAAGCAGGAACATCTTTCTGATGGATTGACGTGATAAAGGCATAAAAGTGGATTTTCCTAAAGATGCAGGTGGCACCTTGTATAAAATATTGAAAATAACCAGAGAAAAAGCCCTCAGGAATTCCCTATTCCAGTCAAGTTCCTGTGCAGTGTTCAGTTCTTCCGGGCATGGACCCAAGGCTATGTACTAGAAAAAAATGTATCATGCTGCAAACCCAAAGCTATTGATCTCTGACTTGGTCTCTCCACACCAACATTTGCTACAATGGTTGCCTGAGCTCTTTGGTTCTCGGTAGTCCTTTTTTTCTGTCTCCATTGCATACCACTGCCAGGACTTCCCAATCTTTTTCTATAGGGTGACTCAACTGGGGAAATCCTATGCCTGAGGAGACCAGTTGAGGCCTCAAGTAACTCAACTGTTACTTCTAGGAAACATCGATGATGATGATGCTTTAAGATGACAAAAACTTAAACGTTACATTTTCATCTGAAATTTTTTTTTTTCCTTTGAAAAGTACTTTGGGAGATATATTTGCTTATGCCTACAACTGATGCTGAAAGCAGAAGGTGAGGTTGCTGCCTTGCTCCAGGTACTATCCTGCTGGCTTCAGCATTCTTTTGACTTTCAGGATTTCCTGCGTGAACTATGCTCAGAAAAAGTGAGGACTGAGTTTCAGTGTCACCCAGGTCCAGACAACAAAGCTGCAGCATCCAGTATCAGAATTCTTAAAAAAAAAAATCAGCCTTGATGGAGGGTTATTTTTAATTAAAACATTTTAAACTACTGCAGAAAGTGTCTGTGATGTACTTGCTCAGTTCACCATCTATCTGTACATGTGAAACCATCATTTGCTTAATAGTTCTTATTTAAAAAGCCTTCTTACCAGTACACCAAGGCTGGAGACTGAACCAACACTACCTGCTCCAGGGTGCTTTAAGTACCTTTGCCAAAGTAACCTTTGGCAGATCAACATGATCCAAACATGGAACAGGAAAACTTCGCAACCGAGCTGTAAGGCGAAATGGTGTTTAGTAACCAGCTGCTGACAGATCAGCTCCTTCTTCCGCATCCCAGTCTGAACAGTCAGTTATCCAAAGCTGGAGGCCAGTCAACATCAACAGACTAGAAGAGCAGGGTGGGGTGGGGGGGAAAAAAGGCTACATCAGCAGACATCATATTGTATGTATATAAGGAGACTTAAAACTCTGCATTTGTCAGCTATAGGCTAATGGAAAAAGAGTAAACACAGGACACCAAGATAAGTGAGGACAAGACAAGCAGGAGGCACAGGCATCGAACAGTCATCTCCTTCCAGTCTGCTCCATGTCCGGAGAGAGCTCTGGGAACTGGCCTTTCGTCACAAAGCAGAATTGCAACTATTCATACTCCTAATTCCCAGCATCATTTGATGTTGAGCTGCACTTACAGGGAGTACAGAACTGTTAATTAAAAATGTGAACTATGTCTGTTTTCTACTCATCCTGGAGATGGCCCGTCTTGGTGTGAAAGCAAACGTATCTCTTGCCTGATGCCATGGGAATATTCATGTTGCATGCAAAGAGAGTAGAACACCATGGTCTGTAACCAAATCTGCCTCCTAAGCAACGAAAATTAGACTAAAAGAATAAGTACTGTCAAGTACTATGCACAAGAATTAGCTGGGCAACATTATTAACCGTCACCCTGACCGTTATTCAAAAGAGACAGTAAACAAATGTAAAACAAATGCGGTAATTACTACAACTCAGATAATGTCTGAGACCACATCTCCAGCTCCTGCTAGGCATAAATTTGTTGCTCACCCTCTTCCAAAAGCAGTACAGCCTGTGCTATTGTTGTATTGCCATGTGTAACATCACAGTGTTCACCACACAGCACAGTAAACACTCTGGTTCCAAGACCGCCTACATTAATGCTCTTTGCCTGATCTCCAACTTCATCAAAGGATTAGGCTGAACCACCAAAAATGCATTATTAGCAACAGGACTAATTATTTTTCAAGTCCCTAGACATCTTTCACAGTTATGTCCAATAACTGCTGTAAAATGACTCTGTATGAGAGCAGTGCTTGTCAGTTTGAGCCTCAAGACAGGTGTTTCCAGAAGTAAGTGGTGCCCTTGGCAAGCTCGCTTTCACTACTGTCCTGTACAAGATTTACAAAGCCCTGCAAGGCCATTCTGCAGAATGTAAGCAGCTTTTCCAGAACTATCCGAGAACAGTCGTGCTGATCATTGGCTACTTGAAATGAAACTCCGTGTTTTAAATAAGCCTTGTCAAGCCAGCAGGTTAAATATTAGATTTATAGTTCTAGATAGATCCTTTAAACCAAAACAAATGCTGGTTTTGCATCCAACTCCAGCAAGTAAACAGACATCACTTCTTGCTGTGGAACAGGAAGTAAAAATCTCTGTTTCATCAACCTTCTTTTGAAAAGAAATGGCATGGTACTGTAACACTGTTCAGCGGGCACCAATGATACCTCATCAGTTCTGGTATGTCATCCCGTCTGCATTCAGCAGAAGAAACCTGTCACGTGTGGACACAGGCAAACCACTAGTTTTGCCATAACATGCGTTTCTCTACTCACTGCGGTAAGGAATGTTGGTTCAGTTCCACCAAAACAATCTCACAAGTGCAGCTACGTTAGTAATTACCAGGAAAGATGAACAGTACTTACTTCTACATCTAACTCCAGAATGTCAGCAGTTCTGTTCAATAAGGAGCCAATATTGGGCTTTGTTCTTCCGAAGTCTCCATGCACAAATTCTTTAATGTAGCTAGAAATACCTACTAAGGAAAGGTCATTTAACCGCAAAGAAATCAAGAAGAAAAAAAGAGGGTGATGTGGTGGAAAATGCTCACAGCAAAACCTGTGTCATCATCTAAGCCAATTTACACTGAACTTCCTGTTAAGCCATCTATGAAAGACTTCCCAATTCTTGGCTTTTGACTCTAAAGCTAAGACCTGCACCACCAACCTGTCTTTTCTGTTTCACTCCAAAGTGAGTGGTGACTTTATGGCAAGACTCTAAGTAGCAGCAGTGCATTACAAACTGTGGAAAAGCTTCTTTCCTAAGATGCAAATCTTCCAGTTAAAGTATAAAAAGCTGAAGTGTACCTTTAACCTGGCTATCGCATACTTTGAAACTTAATCACAAACACACACAACACACGGGTAGCATTTCTGAACAGAAGCCTGAACGCAAAATTCTGGCATAAAAGCAAACACCCTGCAGCAGCACGTAACTGCTTAAGTGCAGGGACTGATTTAGAAACATCTTGGCGATACGAACAGGAAACCTCCCATTACCAGAATTACTCATCACGCTGTTTCGTAACAACATTGCGTAACGGATACGTTCCTGCTTGAGTCTTCAGATGCAGGCGAAAATGATGCTCGTCTATGTATTCAGATTTCATGGTGTGAATGATCCGGCACCTTACAGCCAGAGGCCTTCGGTGGAGAACCCGGAGAGGTGTCTTCTGGTCAAGCTTTAATTCCTGTTATAAGAGGTAACACAATAAACGGGGACAGAAATGTGCAACATACTGCACAGATTATAAGAGGAACATGTACTGTCATCAGCTGTAATCAACTCCATATTTTTTATATTGTATTTCAGTAGCTGAGGAATCTTCTTGAGGCAAGGCTCACTTTTTCCACGTCTCCCAAAGGAAAAACGACAGTCATCTCGAAGGCTAAATGAGAAGGCCTCATAAACTAATCACAAATGCAAAGAAATAACCTTGGTATCTCCATAGTCCTTTGCTGGAATGACTCCAGGATTTAGAAACTCACTGAAAGCCTCAAAGCAATCTAAAATTAAAAAAACACCCATAAATGCTTTGTCTAAACTACAGACAACCCCCTACAACAAAAAAAATGAGGAAAACAACCCAATCTAAACAACCTGAAATGAGATTAGATCTCCTAAGAGTCTTTTAAGAAGTTCATTCCGCAACCCCTTTTCCAAACGAGATGGAGCAGTTTGAAAGGCAACTCTTCTCCATCACTAGTACTTTCCCAAGCAACAGGTGGAGAAAGCTTTGCTTAGGGCAGTGTGTTTGAGCATTCTAGCCATTTTTTGAGCACTCTTTGCCTTTCATTTCCCATTTACATTAGGTCCTCTCTATATATTCCACAGAAATGTCAAACTCCTTATTGCAACAACTGTGTTTATAAAATAAACACTAGTACTAAATAAATGAGCAAAAAGGTCTACACATACCTGGATGTCATCTAGAAATGCAATATCCTCTCTCTGTATTGCTTTGTCTGTCCATATTAAGGCATTGTAAGTCTTTGTCTTTTCCTCTTCGCCCTCCTTCATGCGACCAATCGCCTCTCTAAACAAAAGAAATTAATTACTCACATAACATAATCATAATTATATAATGCTACGAGCAAGACTGCTTGCCAAGCTCCCAAAGCACCCCTCTGAAATCCCTTGCCAGCAATAATAAAACACTGACCTGGTGACAAGCTGTAAATCTCGAACCTGTATTTTGTCTGAAGAGTTATTAATTGTCTGTGATATTTAAAAAATAATCAGTTAGCAAAACTGCTCAGTTAGAGAAGAAACACAAGCTTTGTGAGTTCCATGAGGTGCAAATGACTTACCTGCTGAAGTCCCTTCATCTCCTCAGCAGTAAAATGTATTCTATGAGGATTCACAAGCTCAACTGCAAAGGGCCTTCCTGGCAACGTGCATGGTCATGAAACATAAAAACATGTTGTTCCAAATTAACGTTTGAATTGATGCAGTAAGGCTGCAAGGTGTGAAGACTGTCTGCTGTTATGCAAACAGGGATAGGACTTGTGGGTTTAGGGATGTAGCATCAGATGGAAGTAAAGGATCAAGGGACTTCTTTTGGCTACTAAACCCCAGTATCAGCACTAAGTGCAAATTACACCTTCCCAGAAGACAACTTGTACAAGTCTGTGCTAATTAAAAAATAAAATAAAAAAAAGTTAATTAGCTTATTTTCTGTCACCTACAGCAATGCCCAGGTGCAAGATGATGTTAAATCCCACTCCCTCAGCTAAACATCTGTTGCAGTAGCTGCTCTTTCTGTGCTCAGGGCCAGGAATGATCCCCAGCACAAGCAATGCCAAAAACTACACTACAGTCACATGCTGTCAGTTTCACTTTTTCTTTCCCTTCCTCCTTTGTTTATAAAAGCTTCAGCATATTAGCAAGCAACTGACCCTTATAACAGACGCAAAAATATAAGCCTTCCCCACTCCCCCATGACAGTGAGGCAAAGTAGAAGGACCCAAAAAAACACAGACAGGAATCAGTCTCCCATAAATGGCTTAAAAATAGGAAGGAAATACAATTAAACGGTCCTAACAAGCTATGTGTTTCCTTAAGTCTGTGTAGCCCAGACACTGTAAAAGGGCTCCTCTCTCAGCAGGCATCATGAAAGTGTTAGGTCTTTGGGAATAAATACATAACCACCACTAAAACGTTGCTGAGATAAAATTTCCAAGCATGCCTAGTCGCACACACATGCACTTAGCAAGATCTATCAGGGCAGCTGCGGTTTAACATTTTGTTTCTGTGCTTCACAGAGGATGCTCCAAGCCTTACCACTGCCAAGCGTTCGTACATCCACATCTTCTCTTCCAGAGGAAGAAAAATTAAAGCCTAGAACAGAATTCAACAAGGCAAGTGAGATCTTATTTTACACCTGTAATACTGTCTATAGCTTTTAAAGGTGAAATATTTTACTTCTAAACTTGTTTGTGGATGTACTTCAGAGAGCTCTGTCTTTACAAAGTGAAGCCTGCGCCGCATTTGAACAAATCTGGGACAGTTCAATTCATCAGACTAACAAGTCTCATGCAGAGCACTACTTGTTGCTGGACCTGAGTGAAACCTCTATAACCCCAAAAATGCTTAAAGCCAAATAGAACTATCCTAGAAGGAATTCCACTAGTTAATGTCATTCATTTCTTATTCAGATAATTGAAGTTAATAAAACTGAGCTACCTTCCCCCAAAATATTGAAGTCCAAACTGAAAAGTAAGCTTTGCATACTAGGGGTTTTTTCACCTTTCAAGCTGCAAAAATGCACTGTTGGGTCTTTGGTTTGCTTGATCATAACACCTTCCACCTTTAAGCTTTTCTGAAGGAGGAATGGGCACCAAACCCTGCACTAGATGTAGCTCTGCATCTCTGTTCCAAAGGGTCTCTGAAAACTGATGGTTTCAAAATGTTTTCCTCCATAGGGAACATACAGAACACACAAGTATTTCTTCAGCTTTTATTATCTCTGATTTCTCTGGTCATGTTATAGCAACTGCATAACCATGAGAAAAGTCATCTATAGTAATGAAAGTGTACTTTGGTCACAATACCAGAATTGCCTCAGTTGTGAATGCTCCAGACTCTTAATGCTCATCCCTACAGCCCTTCACTGCACTCACTTTGGTATGTCCACATCTTTCTTACACTGGAGAGTGCAGAACTGGGTCCAGTAGTTGAGGTGTGTCTCTCCAGTGCTGAGTAAAAGGATGTCCTCCCTTGACCCACTGTCCATGGTCTTTCTATTTGTTTAGATCTCTTCTCAACACAACTGCATATGCACTTGCAGAAGTCACCTACAAGCTGGAATCACACGTAACACAGTATCTGACCTAAAGACACAGGGTTTGAGGATTTTCCTGGTGTTTGGAATAACATACCCATCAAGAGGAGGGAAAAGTAGCTGTTTTTCCCAAACTAGCATTTAATGTCATTTTTCTGTAGGTCTAATTCCACATCTATCAGTAAGTACATGATGGGCAGGAATTATTTCACAGGGATAACCATTTATTTGTGGAACTTCACTGTACTGATAAACATAAATTAAACAAAGTAAGAATCTCATGAAGAGGTTGAAGCCTAGGCAGGTATTATGGAATGCTGGTGGCAAAAACCTTCTCATTATTCCTCGTTTTGTGAATTACCAACCATTAAAAAGTGACTACCACATACAACCGTAATATTTGCATCATCAGATCAACCAAGGAGATACATCACTAGGATAAAAGACACTGCATAAAACAAAGCAATAATCTAATTACAGATCTTTGCTAAAAAAAGTTTACAAGCTTTGATTTTGAAGGATAAGAGAGGGGTAAAGAAGCAGGGTTTTTTTTCATTATAGTCTTATGTTAAGTGAGTAGCTACTAAGGAAAAATATTCTAGTAATGATGAAAAATCTACAGTAAAAGATAATATCTGAGACACTCACTGTCTGCTTTGAATTCAGCCACTAGGTGCTCCGAAATCAGTTCTTCCACTGAAGATTCCAGCTTCCGCTCCCCATCAATAATCCAGGGAGTCTGAGGTAAATTCCTTGAATATTTGTTGTATCTTCCTGTGAAAAACAAGTGTGTTACCTGTGAGCGCTCCAGAAAAACAGACAAAAGCTCTAGCATTGCACAGCACGATGCATTTGGCTTTCGTGGCAGCCTCGTGAAAGTAAATTTACAGGCTTAAACTTGTTTTATGATGACTGTATTACAGCACCAGTATGAAGCACACACTATGGCAGTGTTAGTATCCAAGATGGACAGCTTCAGGGTTGACTTGGAGAGCCTGCTGCTGCTGTCATACCTTCAGGAATAACCACCAAAACAAAAACATACATAGTCTGACACAACTGGGAGTAAACCACAGAGATTCAAGTCCCTAGTCTGAGTCAATCCGGAATGGATAACACTGTTTTGTAATCAGAGCATGGTCTGGACCAGCTTCCACTACACCAAACTGGTGCTATCCATATGCCTGTCCATCAGTGTATACATGGCCAAGGAGAGCAGTTCCCACACTCTCCTGTATGAAGCAGCTCAGGTTTCAATTGAAGTTCTGCTGCCATCATCTGAGACTCAAACAAAAATGCTGTGGCTCATTACAAGGAAGGAAAACTATGCAAGCAAAACATCTCAATAATAAAAGAGGACACTTTTCAAGAACCCTGACAAGTTGCCAGGTAAAAAGATCGCCATCGTCTCGACTGATTGCAGTCGTGGTCTTATGCTATGTCACACTAGCATGCCATGTCCTGTGGCACGAGGACAGCTGTACCCAAAGAATGGGTCCCACGCATGGGTGACTGAGGCAAGTTTTCTTATTGACAAGTTTTAAGCGGTGAAAACATGCACAAAACAAGAACTCATTCATAGAGAACAGTAACCTCCCTGCACAAACAAGTTCAATCTGAAACCATGCATACAGAAACGAAGAAGAGTTCAAAGGAGCAATGCATATTACCCTGTGCCTCTGTCAAATCCAGTTTTTGGGTTTTCAATATCATATTTTCCTATTTCTAACAAGATTTCCTTTTTGCATTCTGATCTGCAGAAAAACCCACACAAACAAATGGGGGAACTGAGTAATACTGTTTCACTGGGACAAATACTGAAAGTGCTATGACTAATCATTCAGAAGTCACCTTCACACTGCTAAATTCTCTTTCCATAAAATGGAAAAAGGAAAAACGATGTTTTCTATTTCCTCAACTCCCTGTTCTAATAATTTTAGCTTTTGGGCTGAACAAGAGTGGGTTAAAAAAAACCTCGGGGTTTTTTTAAAAACCAAGAAGGTGTTTCTGGGTTTGACAGCTTCTCCTGAACTAAAAAAAAAGCCGTTGGGGAAGTGATCACTAAGCACCAAAGATAAGGTCAGGAGGGCAACAGCAACTCTGAAATCGTGCTTACAAATTAAGATCTTGACATTTAATAATAGCGCTGTACTCAATAAATTCTAGTTTGGATTTAATTCTTTAAAAATTAATTACAAAACTAGCATTAAATCTCACCCTCTGTCTCTCTCTCTCTCTCTCGCCTTACAGATTAATTCTAGTAAAACCATGCAACAGAGCTACCTAAAATAAAACAGGCCTCTGGAAAAGGCCACGAGATACTGGATATCCTGGATTCATGAAAAGGTACGTGCTATTGTCTAATCCGTATCTGAAAACAAAAACCAGGTATGTGTAGAACATCAGCAAGCCTGCCATGAGAACATGCACTTCTGCAACTCAGAGACACAAAGTGCTGCATTACCTGCCTCTCCCAGTAACTTCAGATGTTATCTTGGTTTGGAGGGGGGAACTGGAAAGAGATAAGCTTTCCAGAGTTTAACCTTTACTAATCCCACTAAGACTGGCAGCTTTGGGTGGAACAATCACACAGAATCACTCTGGTTGGAAAAGACCCGTGGGATCATTGAGTCCAGCCATCTACCCTACCTTACAAGTTCACCCCTAAACCACATCCCTCAACACCTCATCCAGATGATCTTTAAACACATCCAGGGATGGCTACTCAACCACCTCCCTGGGAAGCCCATTCCAGCGCCTGACCACCCTTTCTATGAAAATCTTTTTCCTAATATCAAGTCTAAAATCCACACAGTGAAAACCTCTGAATCCAAATAAAAATCCAAGCAAATGGACATCATGGCCAAGAGTTAGTTTAGTGGGGAAGTGCCTTTCCCAACTCACATGCTTATTATGAGGGGACATACTATAACTGCAGGAATGGCAGAGGTTTTCTGGAGGAAAACAACATGGCCAAATTCTTCATTTCATAAACTCCTTCTGGATAAACCCCCTTAATGAGCAAGGGCACTAAGAACAGTTGTTTGAAATCTTCACATCACACTGTGCTGGCTCTAGAAGGGTGAACTCTTTCATTTCTCCAAGCTAAAGGAAACCAACAGCAAGAATGGGATAGATTTGTTTCTTTGATCCTTGTGCTTAATTAAAGGAACCAACACACAGCCAGAATGTTCTTGGTCTCATGGCAGCATTATCAAATTATGTTAAAGCCAACGCAGCGGCAAATAAAGAGATTACTTTACCAGCCACAAAGACTGCCCCATTATTGCACTGAATTTCCAGAGCAACACAGAGGTTCTTGGGTGAACTTGGAGGACACGGAAAATGCCTGTATAAAAACAAGATTTAAAAATTCCAGTAACACCAAAACATGAAGGAGCATCACCATAGCAATAATGGCATGAAAGATGACATCTTCAGTTACACAAACCACAGTTATGGTATAACCTGGGTACTCACGAGGAAAGTTGGAAAAGCAAGAAATGGATAAACACTTGACAAATCAAGAACTCCGTGTTGCCAATAATTCTGTCAATCTGTCCTTCCAGCATTATCAAAGCAGAACACCCCAAAGTGTGCTAATAAGCTGTACCACACTATAGCCACAGCCGTAATGCAGATAAATACTGCGTGAAAATTATCTTCAGAACCTATTACTAAACCTTTCCTGGGAATTAAAGAAAAGAGCTGTGAAGACTTAGCATGATTAATCACAGATAAAACATCTATTTTTATCTTGTTACAGTAGTTGGTGTTTTCTGAAAACTCAACTCCTAGCATTTTGGAAATACAAGGAAAGGTCTTTCTTGGAAAGAGCAGCTCTTGCCTTACAAACTCTAAGCTTCAAAATAAGAAGGAAGTTCCATGATCTCTAAATATTTTCTGTGGTTTTGGAGATGACCATAAAGATTTTTCCATGTAAATACTACAACAAACCATCTTCATTACTACCGTGGCAGCCCAGAGATGCACAGTGACGTACATCCACAAGCACAGAGCAGAAGTGGAGCGCTCTGACCCACGGTTTCTCCTCCGTGCTGCTCCTGACCCAAAGAAGCATCTTTACTAGTAGGAAAAAGCTCATTTTTTGTCATGTCTAGTTTTGTACCTTCTGTGGCTTAACTCTAGCGTTTTAAGATTACTCCTTAAAAGATCTGGCATAACATTCTATTACCAAGAGAAAACACAATACATTTTAACCAGCAGCATTAAAACAAAACTTCTCTTGCAGTCATCACAGCACTAGTTACCCATCTAATGTTTCCCTCCCCATCCTACTTCTGTACAAAAGCACAAAACTAAGAATTCGTTTCAGTGTGTACTTACATGAGAAAATCCTCTTCTTTAATCTTCTCTAGGGCTTTTATAACTGCCATTCTAGTGAAAACTGACTGCATGGTGGGATAAAAAAGTAGAAGTCAAGAACTAAAAGTTAAGAAAGGATCTACCTAAAGAAGAATGCACCTATTTGGAACATAACAGTAACTCAGATTGCCATCCTCTACGTATAAGCAGGTGCTGCTGTTGGTAACTAAAGTCAGGCTAAGGCAGAAAACACTGAATCTAGGCTCTCGAAATAGGAGAAACAAATGTTGGAACAAGTAAGGTGGACTCCTACTTTAGGAAGTGTAAGGACAGCTTAAGGTCTTTAAATTAACCTCCTGATCAAGGCATGATCAGCTAGAAGATCAAACCGTATTGCGCAGGTCTCAAAATCCTCCAAGGATGGAGCCTGTGTTCATAGTTTGCTCCACTGTCCAACTATCCTCATGGCAAAATGTTTTTCTACTCCATACCTTTAATTTCAACTGATTTCTGCTGTCTCTCCACACTGTGGAACAGCCTGGCTCTCTGCTCTCAATAATATCTCTGTTTGTACTAAGGAGAGATTCAGTTGAGTCCTCCCAAAAGCCTTCTCCAAGCTAAAAATGTCCAGGTTCTTCAGCCTCTCCTCCTAAGGCATGTGACCCATAGGAGCACCTTGACTCTCATGATGGCCTTATGCTCAATTTCCAACTTAATGACTTCTTTGCAAACTGGATTGGCAATTTGGAAAAAAATCCTAAGAACCACTGGGTCACTGTTTGGGACAATTCAAGTCCTAGCTCTAAAGTTTCTGGATACTTTCAGGAAAGCTGCTCCTTCTCCTAAGCTTAAATTAGAGGTAATGGCACTTCCCTTTCTTGCAGAAGACACGAACGGAAAATCCTTCGACTAGCAACAGGTTTAAATAACTACAGCAGATGCCACAGAAATTTTGACTCAAGAACCCAGTTTTTATACAACTTCTCTTATTGATACAGCCCTTCACGCTTCAGGCACAGCATCTTTGTAAGGATGAACCTCTGAAGGCTCTTCAGACAAAGTATTTTCTCCTGTAGATACCCCTACGTCTTGTTGCCGCTGTTGTTTTAACAGCCAGGCCCTGTTGGTTTAGTTCCTTGTGTGGGATTTGCCCCCTTTTAAAGGAAACTGCTTGCTGCATCACCGAGTTGTAACAATACAGTCCTAAAAACACTTGCATTCACTGGTCAGGTGGAGCAGAGTAAGCAGAATTCTGGGGTCAGGCTGCCTCTGTCAAATGTTCATAGGCTCTTTGCCAAAAGGAATAGAAGACCTTGCACAGGCTTCTAACAGAAGTTACTTGTGATAGTTTCTCTCCAGCTGGTTTTTTTATTCTTACATGTCCCCTTTTCCATCAATGACTGTGGGTCTGCAACAAGTGGCAAGGTCCCCTTTCTTTCCTCCCCTCCTCCAGAGGTAGCCAGGGTAATACCAAGCTGCCTTATTCAGATCAGACGACTTGAAAACTGCAGTGTGATCATTTCTCCTTCGGCTGCAGAATTTCATCTTCAAAATGTGGCTTATCTGAACTGTTTCACCTGCAGAGAGCTTGACAATCACCTTCTTGGCTACTTTTAACGCATGATGATAAAACTCCTAGATCTTAAGGGAGTATTTATAGATGGCACTCCTGAAGTATGCCCTTTAGACAGTCTGGAAAACAAGTGAACTAAAGAAAAGCATAGAAGCACCAAGGTCGCAGTTTTCTTAAGTAGAGAAATGTTAAGTGAATGAAGGAGACAACTTTATTTTCAGACAATTGAAAACTAGAGGGGAAAGAAAACAAGTCAGACAGTAAACACTGACAGTATCCTGGTAAATTCTTCATTGTAGCTACTGCTGTGAAATTCTTAAAGCCAGAGAAGAAATACAGCAATGATGAGATCCTACCTGTTTGTTCTTTGCTGGTTTGAAACAGTCTGGACAGACCGTAGCTCTAAATACAGAAAAGAAAATTAGCTGCTACTCTTAGAGTAAAACAAATGGATAAGTCAGACCTCTAAGCATAGCAAATGCACAGTCTTTGTACCAGCATGTTCAGCATCTCACTTCTACACTGTAGCACTGAGCAAATTTTAAAACCACTTTATCCTAAACCAAAAACAGCAGAAGATGTGCATTGCTTGATCTAGAGAGGAATCATGGATAAAGCTGCGTAAACCTCTTCTGCTCCAACACAGACACGTCTCAGCTTTGAGATGGGATGAAAAAGCACACAAGAAGTTCAGGTTTTTGTCCTTTCCCATCCCTCTCAAAGTTACATTTCTTGTTTAAGTTCCATGTGAGATTCGCTGGCGTCTTGAAGTCTACACTTGCTGTTCTTAGATAATGCACACAACAAACTAGAGATTCAAACCTGCTTCTGGGTAGGAAAAGTCATCACAAAGAGAGTAAGCCCAGGTGTTCAATACCATTTGTGCTTTGCCTCTTCAAAAGGAAGCTATTGGTTGTTTCATGAAAGTGAAAGCCAAGTCAGTGAAAAACCTTTTCTGAGTAATGTAGAGGAAGTTGCTGTTCCTATTAGTGGATTTCTATGTATGCAGTTCAGAGATGATTTCTAGCCTACAACACAGTTTATCACTTCTCAGTGCTTTTCAAAGTCTCTGTAACGACTTCAGATTATAAGCAAGCAGGTCTGACTTCTTGCTGTTGCTGTACAAGCAACTTGCCTGGCCAGTGTGTGACCTAAAACATCTTACTTTTCATCATAAATTTCCAAATATAGACTAACAAGAGCCAATTCAATCTTCCATGCCAAAGGAAGCATCATTTTAGCCCCCACACCTACTCAGAATTGTTACAACATCTTGAGAGATGAGACATTGCAGATGCTTTACTTGGAAATCCCACTCCAAAGCTTTTCTAGAGGACGTCTCCAGGATGCTTCCACATGACCCTCACTACTAAAGCTGTGACAGTTGTCAAATTTACCACATTGACACTGAAACAAAACTGCTGCCTCAGAAACCGGCCATTCACATATGCAGAATGTCTTGATACCCAAGAAACTGCTATGCAGTTAAATGTCTAAAACCTTAGATGCTGGTGAAGTATGCTACAAAGAGAAGGTAAATAAAGGAGTACTGTCAAGTCGCATGGAATACCTGAGCAGTCAGAATGTGGAATGGAACTTCTTCACAGCTTTCACTTCTACAACTATTCCACTAACACTGGCACCACAAGGTGCTTGGCGTCAAAAGTTTGGAAAGGTCACAGAAAGGATGGAAGCATGAGCTGAACGCAAGAGCTGAGAGGTTTCAGAGGAAGGAAGAGCATTACAAAAAATGGGAACAGATCAATTAAATAAAGGGTGAATTAAAGGATCAATTAAATAAAGAACAAAAGGGTGCAGGATCCAGGAACACTTTTTTACAGGGTTATTAGTGCCATTACTTAGAACTGTAGTTTAGCCCTGCTACTTTCTCTCAGCTACGACGAGTTTTGAAGACGCTGGAAAGACATTCAGCAAACACTGGTCATCAACTCTTCCCAATACCTGGTCTGCCACCCAGCATGCGTTCCTTCATCTCTCAGACCAAGACAAATGAAAGATGCAGTTGCTGAAAGCCAAGAAAGTGGCAGATCGGGAATTCAAACATCACAGTTTGCCAGAAGGGGTAAAATCAGGGAAATATGTAAAAGACTGCAAAGAAAACTACTAGTCTCATGAACTGAATTCACTGTGCAACAGAGAAGTCCATGCTGAGCCTCTTTCTATGCTAAGATTTAAGTTGCAGTAGGAGCACGTGATGAAAGCAACTGAAACGAAACTCAGTTTTCCAGGAAGCATCAGCAAACAGGAAGTGTGACTCTAATTATCTAGAAGATATTAGAGCTATATTTTGAGAAATGAGATTAAACAGCAGCTAAATTCACAGAAGTATTTTGAAGATGATCTGCTGGGCCAGATCAAACCCAATGCATAGTTGCCAGAGAACTTGCTTGTTTTAATCTGCCAGGTAAATTGGATTAATTTACTTCAAAGCCTTCCCTCCCATCCAAGTCTTCTATAAAAGCAGGAAAACCTAGGAATTACCTCAAAAGAGGCCCCCACCTACAACTATGTGGTTTATTACTGTTTTTAAATGACACAGCTGTATTTAAGAGGGTAATAACTCTGAAAAGGGATGAAACGGAACAATTTGTCTGAGTGTTCTCCTTCCAGTTCAAATTCAAATTCTGAATTATTTTGTTTCTTAGCTCTAAAGCACAGAGTTAACCAGAGATAGAGCTCTGCACCTCTATCTGAGCATAAGGAAGTTTAGAGGCAGGCCCCATTCTAGTTTATAAACATTGCATATTCTCATCAGTAGCAAATCTAAACCAAAAACGTTGCACAGTATTTAGATAAAGATCTTTAGGTTTTTAAATGAAAACTTACAGGAAATGGCACTCCTTGTCTGTTTCCGGGTGAGCAAAGACCATGCTAACTTCAAACAAACTCTAAATTTAAACAAAGCAAAGAAAAAAAGAGAAGGTAATAGTTCTTTAAATAATCAGGGAGAATTTCTCATTATATATATACTTATATACTTATTATAGTTTCAGGAAAACAGTAAAGAGGTAAACAAAAGAGGAAGTAACCTATTTATTCTACAATATCATCTAAAGACATGCAAACATACACCATAGTAGAATTTGCATTTCTTAAGTAAGCAAAGATTATCTGAGAGCTCTGCAAAAACCTGAGTGACCTACATGTCATAGATACCAGCCCCACGCTGCACAGGGGGAACTGAGTCAGAGACAGCTCAAAGCCTGTTACGGCAGGAGGGCAGCGCATAGCATGGAGTAAAGACAAAAAGCCTGTGTTAGTCACAACAGTAAAATTCTGTCAGTGGTTTAGTTTGCAATGACTGCATGGCCTTGGGGCAAAGCAAGTCAACACACTGGGATGTGGACTGACAGCTAGACCAGAACTTCTAGTGTCATCTCACTTCTACCCCCAATTCATTGCTGGTTCTTGGGCAAACAACACTCATTCCTTCTATTATTCAGACACCAAATACCTCGAGAGCTATTGAAAAGATTGGCTAATATTCAAGTGCCTTGTAGATAAGGAGCACTGGTCAAGTAACTTTTATAGTACAATGATGTCTGGAGTGGTTCAGAGCCTCAACGTTGCCGACCCTTTCCTAACTTGGTATGTAAGAAGTTTGTTCTGCTTGGATCATCTTCAGGGTAACTTAGCATTTTCTTCTTCACCAAGACAAAAGGGATGCTTTTGGTTAGCCCTTCTGGGAAAAGACTATGTGTACTTATCACGGTAGCTGACAAATCAAAGTAAATAAGTGGGTCAGTCCAGCGACTGATGACAAATAAAAACTGCAGACTGACTCCTCCTCAGCAGGAATTTTAGTTGATAGTTGAATTTTTCTCACAACCTCTAAACGTCACGTTCAATCAGTGCTTTTCAGAAGTACTTTATGAACGTTAGTCAGAACCTGACAGGTGAAAACAGGGTTTGAAAAAAACCTATTGTCTGCTTACAGGTATCGCAGGTTCCAAGGTGCCTACCTCTAGCATTCGTTAAAGTGAACGAGGATCAGTCTTTCAGTGTGTTTCAGAAACATATTTCATCCATAGCATGAACATGCTAACAACCTGAGCAGTTTACCTTACAGAGCAGCAACAGCATTGGCAGTAAAAGGAGAGCAAAGAAGGAATAAAAGGGAAAAACTTGGACTTCTGTTTTTAACCCTCATATATGTATAACTGTATAAATACACAAACACACACACACACAAACATAATAAAAAAAAAAGAGAGGCTAAAAAGTGTTTTCTTTTCTATACACACCTTTCCATCAGCAGGAACACCCAACTCTTCCGACAACTGGGGATGAATAATCCACTTATAAGCTTCTTTCAGCTGCACAATGTCATCTTTTGCCAAGGAAAGGCCCAGATTTCTGAATCACAAAGAAATAATAACTTGCACGGAGGTCTGTCACATACATACATGACATACAACATTTCCAGACAAACTTCAGTAATTACTGCCTAGTAAACAAGCAATGCACAAATACAAAAGGACAACAGTACTAAATAGCAAAGATCATAGAATCACAGAACGGCTTAAGTTGTAAGGGACCTCAGAGATCATCTGGTTCCAACCTCCCGCATCCACATCCTCCCTGGGCAACCTGTTCCAGTGCCTCACCACCCTCACAGTGAGGAATTTATTCCTCAAATCTGATCTAAATCTACCCTCTTTTAGCTTGAAACCATTTCCCCATGTCCTATCTCTGGAGTCCATAGAAAAAGTCTGTCTCCAGTTTTCCTGTAGCCCACTTCAGGTATTGGAAGGCTGTTGTAAGGTCCCCCCAGAGCCTTCTCTTCTCCAAGCTGAAAAGTCCCAAATCCCTCAGTCTGTGTTTGTAGGAGAGGAGCTCCAGCATGAAAGATCATGGCCTGAAACAATAAAAGGCTGTTCTAAGAAGCTCTGTAACAGCATTAAATCCCTGTATTGTGTTGAGGAAAGATTAAAGCCAGACTTGGATTCCAGGTTTGGCAGGGAGTAGCTAAAGGTGTAGATACTGGAGCTATAGTCAGCACAAGCACAGTGAGGGCCAGGTTGCCTCCGGCCATGCGTTCCTGCCAGCACTTGCATGCTGATGCTCCACTGCTACTTGCGGAGGAGCCTCCAGTCCAGCGTCTGCCCTAAGAAATACCTTGGTTTGCCCTGTTTCTATCTGCCAGCGTATTTTTTCACTAACATCAAAATACAGGTTTTTTTTTTTCCTGTCTAAAAAAACATGCACTGAGGAAGCTCATGCCATAGCTTCATGGTACATCAAGTCTGTGGAATCTGGAGAAGAGCTGACAGATGCCCAAAAATCTTAGTCCTTCACTAAAGGAGGACACAAATTCCAAATCTGAGGAGCTCAGGAGACAATCTCAGTTGACTTTGCTGGGACAGGTTCAACTCCCTCTGTAAGTACAAGACCAGGACCTCACTCTTGTGTCTTTGTCTCCGAAGAGGGGAGTTAAAAGGATACTAGGACAGGATTTCAAACCACAGGAACTTAAGAGAGCAAAGTGCGCATTCACCTACACAAACAGCACTGATGGTAGGCTGTGTGGGCAATATCTGCCCTGTAGGGCCTCCTCCTCTCTCAAGCAATTTAATTCAACAATTGCTTTTAAATTAGTCTCAAAGTAGTCTAGCTTTTTATCTTGAAATGGTACTTTCAGCCAAGATGGCTGCACCAAAGGCTAGTCCAGTATCCTCAACTACTTTTGAGACAAGTAGATTCTTTTCCCTCTTGCCCACAAATAAAATTCATCCATTCAAAGCAACTAACATGTTCTCATTTGGCCAGGAGTGGGAGTGTCCTAGAGCAGACAAGGAACCAAATGTTTAAACTGATTTCAAAACACTGAGTATAAAAAAGGAGTCAAAACTAACTTGTACCCACTGTACTAGTATCTCTCTTGCTGTACTAATGACTACCTGGGTAACAATCTTTGATCGCTATTAATGAAAGCTAAACCAGTCACAGTGGCAAAATTAAGACGTTTGGATTTTGCCTTGTCTTTGATGCACAAGAAGATCCTGCCTCACAGATGGCATCCCAGCACATCTCAGGACCATTAAGTTAACTCAAAGCTCTACAGATGGACAGCCAGCCTGCATTCCCAGTTGAAATGCCATGTCCTAGCTATAATCACACTGAGGCAGAAGAGATAAGAAACTCCAGTTAAGGTCAAACCATGTTGAGAACAAACACACCACACACAAAAACCGGTTGGTGTCTTATCCTTCGTAAGCAAACTGCATAACCAAACAAGACTATACAATCAGCTTCTTGCCTGTTCAACAGGCATTTATAGAGTGGTGTCTATGTAAAAGAGTTCTTGTCAGACAGACAAGACTCCAACACATAAAATGACAGCACATCCCAATCCTGAATTTCTAAATGATTAGTTTTCAATATACAAAATAAGTTGAAGTCTTGGCCGAGGATGTAGGAAGTGAATCCACATATAAAGGCACTCCTGTTGTGGAATAAGAAAGATAATGTTTTCATCTTGAAAACACAGTATTAATGGCTTGATTAAAATCTTCTCTTTCAAGCAGGTCCACTGCTAAGAAGTGAAGATTCTGTCTCCTTTCTCTCAGTCTGGAGAACTCCCTAACAGAAGTGGTATGAGGGTTGCCAAAAGTGATTACTCACCCCATTTCCTGTTTTACCAGCAGCCAAGCAGCATGCTATAGGTCACCAGTCATGCCCAGGAAAAGGAGAGAAAACAAAAAAGTGAAATTAAGGTTGAAAACTCAATGATTTGAGGCTGTTAGCAGAAGGCAAAATGCTTTAGAAACTCAGGACAATAAGGAAGTATTAGGATTTTAATATGACTTTTGCTTTAGAAGTGAGAAGACAGATTTAGCGTTTGGCTCTATTTGCAAGACATCACTTTGCAATTCATTCCAAATCCTACCTGGTGGTAAAAAACCAAAAAGCCAGTGAGGCTGCATTAAAGCTACTTTGAAACTTGCTATTAACACTAACTAGAAGAAGACACTGACAGCCTAAGTCAAATGTAGTTAAGTACCATGCAGAGAAATGAATATATGGTGCTTTAAGAATAATCTCCCCCCTAACATGTTGAAAGAATTGCTGCTTATTGTCAAGGAATTAATTCTAATGATAAGTTTAAAACCATGGATCAAACATATAGGAGCAGAGCCAGCATCACATCATCTTTTCATTGGTATCATCATAGATCTCTTACATGCCGGTGAAGCAGCTCAATCAAAGAAAAGTCCGTTACCCTTCCTTTGAGACATCTAAAAGAATGAGGGCATCCTAAAAACAGCGCTAGAAATATTAAGCGTGGCGGAGAGAAGACACAAACTTTGTTAGCAACACGATACACAAAACTGCACCCTGCTGAACAAAATAAATCCAGTCACATTGATGGAATACTGTTTACACAAATTCACCGTGATTCATTATCCTGCACGTGCAAACAGTATGAGTAAGACTGCTTCACAACACACCATGAAGTGTACTGTAATCCTGTTTGCATAATAACCCAGATAAAATCATAAAGAAAAATAGTTTCAAATTGAAATTCCTTGAACATAATTCTGAACTAGATAACGTGACAACCGCAGAACTGCATCTAGCAATCTGCATTTGATAAATGCCAATTTAAAAATATCTCGTGTGCCTCGATGTAAAGCACACGTGGGTTTGCTGCTCAGGTGGTTAATCTCACTCCTTTCCTCTGCCTTACAGTAGCTGTGCTAAAATGAGACCACAGGTCAAATTCCTTTTCCTGTCTCGACTTCAAAATTGAAAGAGAATTAGAGAAATTATTTTTCCCCTTCAACTCTGAGGGAACAACAGACTTGAGTACTGTGAGCACAGAAACCAAAAGAGCCCAAATTCCAAACCACATTCAAGCACCAAGCCAAACCCCTCTGTTCTCTCCCAGCTGTATGTGAAGCAGGGGATTAGATCCCTCTACCTCATAATTACTTTATGTTTGTGAAGTGGTTTGAAAATGAAAAATGCTCATTATAAAGCTCAAGCCTGCAGGGCAATGCTTAACAGCAAATGTGTTTCTCAAATACACCAGCTCAGGCACTATATTGATTACAAGCTGCAGGATATTATTCTAATGTTATCTGAGGGATCGCAGTGGCAACAGTTGAAATACCATGTGCAATCCCAGCTGCAGCATTTTTTCACTGTATTAGAAAAGAGCTTTAAGATGGGGAATTCCATGATGAAGTATACACAGTCCTGCAGGGAGTAATGACTACAGATGCTGTTTGCATCAATGTCCTTGCAGCAAGTACCAGGATGATGGATCACAACTGAGACTCCAGACATAGCTAACAGTCACCCTTTTGAAGGGCATGACTCACTTTCATATTCTAATATAGTTGTCTGACATAAACTCAAGACTTCTCTATTTATGACTTGATTCAATCAAATGAATTCCTACTTGTGGAAAGGGGTGATAGCTTTGTTGAATTATAGACACAAATACTAGGCAAATGTACATTTTATGTCCCACTCTTCTTCAGCTCCTACTGTACATTTCAGACCTGGAAAGATGACAACTGTCATAATTAAATTAGTTGAAGGCAATATTAAACGGCAGTCTCTGATTTCCTGTTATAAAGAAGACAGGGAAAGTCTGTGTGTCATACAAAAGGTCAGTGGGAGGGAAGCTGTCTTTGAGGTGTCCTTTTATGATGAAATGACTTATGTTCTTGTACAGTGCAATTCAAAGAATTAAAAGCAGAATCTACCACAAGACCTCTGTGCAACAAAAAGAGGTATTTTGATATTTGAGGTATTTTGACACATGACTTGCTGCTTTTCTGTAACTGTAAAAAAAAAAAAAGGAAGCACTTTTCCCAATTTTTTTAAAAAGTGATAAACAGATAGGTGGCAAACAAACACCCATGATTTTAAAGAGATTCTTTCCTCACCATCAGCCATTTTCACCCCTTTGGTTAGAGTGCAGCAGCACAAACAGCTGTTGTAGCATTTAGCAGCTCTGAAGTGATGGAACAGAAAGGACAGCAGGAATTTCTGAAAGCAGACCTGCTCCAAGATGAACCAAAATTGTTTGCAAAGAGAGCAGATCTGGTTTTGGAGTTGTTTACTCACTCATCTCACTCCACCTATTCATTTGTAGACACACACCGCAAGGGTACAACCCTCAGTTGTACCAAGCGCTGTAGTATTGTTTGCTTCCTTGAACAAGATACCTTCAATGATGTTGATGGACAGGATAAAATTGCATCGTTTCTTTTTCCATAAGGCTGGCAACTTACTGCACTTTTAGCAGGCAAACAGTATTACAAAGTAATGAATGTGGGTTTGTACTAACTGCATTTGCCCAGTCGTTTTCCCCAGTCCACGCAGTCTCGATGTATCATCAACATTTCAATCAGCAATAGAAACTCTCTGGAGCAAACAGTGATTTTTTGTTTCTGTTTACTGCCAAGGCTGCCTCAAAAGCAGACAGAAACACTTGCCCTGCTTGTTCAGATTAGAGCGAGAGCATCTCATTGAGCTAGAACGGCAATGCAATAACACCCTCTTCTGGCAAAGACCCACAAGGAGGGTGAGGAAAAACAGCAGCACTGAATTATTTTTCTTTCCTTGCCTCCATTAAATAGCTATACGATGGGAAAAAACCCCACCTCATTTTTAAGCTAGATAAACTATAGCTGTCAAGCTAAAGACACATAATGTATTAAGAACCTGATAATGTGGGAATTGCAGTTGGGGTTGTAGCCAAAAAATTCAGTGTGCCACTTACTGAAGCTGTAATGGATAGAGTAAGGGAGGTCTCAGTAATGCCTAGCAAAGGTAGACTGGAAATGGAAAAGACTTCATCAGCAGTGCTCTTAAAATAATAAGGCTCCTCTTTTTTTAACACCTTATTGATCAAGTCAGTGATGATTGTCATTTTATTGATCAAGTCGTACTATGTCTAGTTCTGTCCCTCAATTAAAAACAATTTACCAGGTTTATACACTCCTTGATATTATCATTGTCTTCTGACATTAAAGTGCTGAAATGTAAACAATTTCAGTTTGATTAAAACTGCCATCAAAATCAGTAGTTTTACAAATCCAGACTTGCAACACTTGCCCAAGACAGGTGAAATGTGTGTTTGTATATCACTCAAAATGCCTAACAGTTCAAAGTCTTTCATCTGTATTCTGCACTACCAATTGTGTTCAGAAAAAGCACCAGCTGTACAGTTCCTTCTCCAAGAAGATCCACAAAGCAGAGCTGTCATCTGTACCAAAGGCAAGAATTCACCAAGAGTTGAAAGAAACTCCTTTCAGATTTTTCAGACGTAAAGTAACTCTCAGGCTAACTGAAAACTGAAGCAACTCAGACACTTTAATCATTAAAACTATACTCACCAATATGGGTGAGGAGAGGAGACTTCACTAGAAGTGAAGTGTGGTTTTGTCTTTTTTAAACAACAATTAAAAAAAATCAAACCAACTACAGTTTGCACATTCTACAGCTACTTCAAAGTGCATTTAAATTATGAAGAAGTATCTCTACAAACTTACCTCCCTAACAGACAGCTGTGGCGGTAGCGACACAGAAAGCACAAAACTAGTGAACTGGTAGTCAGCAGAAAGAACCTTTTGGCACACCTGTAAGAGCAGGATTTGAATGTAAAACCCACAGCAATGGAAGCGAGCTTATGACAATCTTTTAGAATATTCTTTATCCTAGCATAGTCACCATAAACCCATGTTAATACACATTCAGATAGATGCTGATATACAAACCTAAGAACTTACTGGAACTTATGCTTTTTTATACTGTTTTAAAATAAGGAGAAATAATAAACTGTTTACTTACTGCTATGAAACAACCAAACTCATTATGTTAAGGCTAAGATCGAACATACACTGACATCTTAGTGCAACTAATTATACCACAGTGACCAAAGAATATCTTTGACATTTGAGCTGCCCTTCTTCATGGCACTGATATAATTCCAGGACAATAAAAACATTTAAGATCCTGGAACAAGACAGGAATAAGCAGGTATCTGCATTATTCAATTATAATCACTTCATCATAAAAATCGTGTTTGTCACTGGAAATAAAGAACCCAAACACACATAAAACATTTTAAAGTAGGCTAGCAAGTGATGATGGCTTTACTACAAGCAGCCTTAAACACACGGAGAAGTCTCAAACATCTGTGTTTTAGTGAGGAAACAGGTTGTTTAGTGTAGAGGAAAAGAGGCTGAGGGGAGACCTTCCCACTCTCTACAACTACCTGAAAGGAGGCTAAAGCAAGAACAGAGACAAACTCTTCTCCCTGGTGGCAGGTGACATGACTAGAGGAAATGGTTGCAAGCTGCACCAGGGGATATAGGCTTCAGGTTAAGAAGAATTTCTTCACCAAAAGGGTTGTCAAACATTGTAATAGGCTGCCCAAGGCACTAGTCGTGTCAGCATCACTGGAGTGATTTAAAAGGCAGACAGATGAAGTGCTGAGGGACATGGGTTAAGGATGACCTGGCAGTGCTATGTTAAAGGTTGGACTCGATGTTCGGATCGAAGGTTGGACTTGGATGTTCTAGCAGGTCTTTTCCAACCAAAGACACTCTGTGATTCTATGTGATTTTCCTATCTGATATTTTAGCTTGTCAAAGCTAAAACTGTATTGCTCAGGCCTGATGTTTGCAACACTCATTATACATCCGCTTCTAACTCATACTTTCTCCATTTTTTACAATCTGTTGTATCACCACCACAGTTTGTTGCTTTGTGGCTCCCTAGATGGTAGTGCAAGTGTAAAAACAGGCTCATGCTGTATTAGCAACATGTTGAGCTGAAGAGCACAACAGCTGATGTCTCCTCATCTTCTCTTCACACAAAAAATAGGGAAGAGAGGTCACCGTTTCAGTGAGGCTTTCCTTCAAATCTAAGCAGCTGAACTCCAGGTTATGTCCTAAATTCACATCACCATGTTACCTGTTAATCTTTTGCTTAGGGAAATGTGCTCTCTGCACTCATTCCATGGGTCCTGCATTGCTATGGTAAAAGATGGCCATGCTAACAGATTGATTTCCCTGTTGCGCAGGAAGGAAGCAGTCAGGGAGTGGCTGAACAGCGCCATCTACACTTCAAATACGTAAAACAGGTAAATAAATGTTTTTGTTTCCTGTATCTTCTCACATTGTTTAGCTACACTGAGTTTCTAACCATCACCTCTATACTGTAGGTGCCAACAAACATACACTCCAGTAAAAGCACACAGAAGGACCACGATCAGGTATGTACCTTTTTAACAAAGTCAGCCTCGCAGAACTCCTGAAGAATTCCCAAACATATACTGCAAGGTTTCACAGGGCAGTTCTCCACCACAGTACCTTCATCGTTAGCCACAGGACTCTGCTGGAGCGCTCCATTGTGCTTCAAATCATCAGGCCCTTCTTCTGTGCATTCAAGCCTGCTTCTCTTACAAGGTGGATCAACGATATCAAAACAAACCGTATCTTCTTTTTCTTGATTATTTCTCATAAATTCTTTTAAGTCTTTCACCAAATCCTAACACAAACAGAGGAATCATACTGTTGTTGTTTTTTCCCCTCTTTTCTCCAACGATGTAACAAACACAATTCCAAAAACCATTCCAGTTAATAGGCAGTGAATAATGTATGTCATTCATAAAGTGAAACTTACACCAAAATACACCCTACAGTTAAAAAGCTCTGAACTGTGTTATCAGAGAGACTGAATTCTGCTAACAGACTTCTTTATCAGCCAAGACGAGTGAAAACATACTACAGATCCAACTCTCAGAGATGCATTTATCATTGGCCCCATTGCTACTCAATGAAAATAGTTTATCACTGCCTTTTTGTCATTTAGATTACATTAGGAATTAATTTCTCCATTAGTCCAGGTGACTAGGAAGACAGTTGGCAAGTCTAGCATGGGAAGAAAATGAGAACAGATACAGCTGAGGGTGAAATTTAATACACAGAGAGAAACAAAGAGAGAAGCCTACAAAGAGAGCAGCCTACAAAAAGTAAAAGATGTACTGGTGAGAAGAGAGAAGAATTACCTGCTTTTAGGAGAGAATTACCTGCTTTTAGGAAAGGTGAGAGATAGCAGTAAAACATAGCTCAGAAATGAAGATTCATTAAAAGGTCTTCAGTAACAAAGACAGCAGTTACCGTGTTGTTGCAACTCATAGGAAATTTATGTAGAGATGCAAAAGGCTAAAAAATGGCACACAGAATTAACACTTCTCAAATGAGTCACAGAAAATTGAAAAGGATAAGGAGGAAAGACATTAAAAATTAATTCTGGATAGTCTAAACTTGAACAAAGATGAAACAATCAAGACAGAGACTAGAAGATGCAGGCATCAAGATGAGGGATTGGAATAGGTCAACAGAGATGTTTATTTGGCCTGCACATGAGATGTCTCAAAGAACGACATTGAGGAGATGCAAAAGGCCAAAACCAAGTTAAGGAGTATCAAATACAAGAACAGAGACAGGAAAAACATGAAGAACACTGAACCGAATGTCAGCACTAAGGTCAGCTAAATAGGATGCCTAATAACACTGTCTGACTGATTGAAAAGGGAAGATTTATCCTAAATCTGTGCTCCACAATCTTACAGTTACATCCCCCTGACAATTCTACTGAAAGAAGTATGAGGGAAAAAGTTTGGAGCATAGATGGTTCCTCCTCTGCATCAGCTGTGCTGCCAACAGCCCCTTTGCTACTTACTACATTGAAAGAAAAACAAACAGAGGAAACAGTCATAGCTGCTCTACTTCAAAAGTCATAGAGCCCTGCTGTGCAGAAGGTAACATCCCCCATTTTCTGGTGGTTTCAAGAACACAATGACACAGCAACATAATGCTTAATTCACAACAGGTGTTACATTCTGTGATTCTTGTAGTTCCTCAAAACTGCACCATGGAGCAGCAGCGATTTTTCATTAACTCATTTTGCAGTGTTTTCCTCTTAGGCAAAGAGACTAAGAACCCAACAGCCTTTGCCCTCGAGGTAGTGCAAAAAACACTGCACTCTAATTAGGAATACAGAGAACAAACCTTGTGTGGATGCCTGTAAAGTGTCTGTGATCCCACACAGCAGAACCTCAAAATACATCGTGGGCAAGTGCCAGTGTTCAGTAACAGCTGAACAATTGGTCTGTCCTTTTCTGTTAGTGAAGACATGCTGGATTATTCTAAAATTTAAAAAATGAAAGAACAGAAACTTAGAAAAAAAATCACAATTCAGCAGTTCAACAAGAGAAGACTCACTGAATCTGCATCATCATTAGAATCAATTGATGCACTTTTTGTCCTCTAGTTAAAATTTTGAGTAAGTAGACACCTTAAACAACAGAACTGGAAGACTAATCCCAAAAGACCACTGACTGGGGAAAAAGCTTCTGTACTTCCTAGAACAACCCAAAGTCAAGAGTTCTGACAAAAGCATTCTGAGCTTTTGCCTGGAGTTTTATTCTTGGTAAGTGCATTATGTGACACGTTACTCTGTATTGAGTGGAGCTGAGACATATTAGCCAAATGTAAAATGGCAAGTCTATCTAAAATTGCAGCAACTAAAGAATCAATGTGTTAAAACCAGAGCAGAAAAAAACCCGACCCAAATAACAGATGCCATCTCCTCTTGTCATACAAAGACCTAAAGGCAACCAAAGCCTGTTCTAGCCATTAGCCCCTTCAATTTTTTTTTATGTCTTATTTCCCATCTCAAATATGGAGCTCCTGTTTTTGCAGGAGATCTCATAATGCTATTTTTTCCTAAAAGATTACAGCTAGTTTAGTTTCCTGCTGCATCTTTGCCCCAGAACTTTACCACAGATTAATTTATTTGGCCAAAAAGTAATAACAGAACTCTCTGCATTTTTTTTTTTCTAAAAAAAGAGATTCCCAGTATGGTGCTCACCCTTACTGGGTAACTAGGAAAATTCCTAAGGAGGAGCAACCACAGTTGTTCAGCCCATTAGTCTGTGTCACCCAAAGCTGGGATGAAGAGTTCCCACAGGAGAATGTGTCCATGCAGGGCATATACCTCTGGCAAGTGCTCTCTACCTTCAGTTATTCCTGGTCTGGGGGACTCCTTTGCACTAGTGTGGTTTGCCTGCTGGTAAAAACCCAATCATTCTCCAGTGTCTCCTTGAAATTCTTTTGCCCCTACATCCTTCAGCAAGGAACTACACAACACCTACTGACAGATGAACCACCTGCTTTTGTTTTGGGCTTAGCTCCTCTAAGCAGCACTTGGGACACTCCTCGGCATCCATGTGTTCTCCATGCCAGCCACCATGTGCTACATCTCTCGTGGCCTGTCCTGCTCACAAGTACCCTGTAGACACATCTCACCTATGGAAAACCTTCACAGCATGGGAAAAGTTACTTAGCTTCTCCTGGATTTGGATTCTTGGAATCAAACCTGCTTTGAAAAAGAAAGCAACATTCCGAACGTACTTTTGGGTGACTTCGATCGACTGAGCTTCAGGAAACTTAAAATACTGCCGCGATAACGCCTCACCGGCGGAACCAAGAGATTTCAGAAGAAAACCCCACTGAGAAGCTCCTGACGAAACCGGGAGCTGGACCGCGCGGCTGTGCCGAGCACCAGCAGCCCGACCCGTTCCAGCCGCTTCCCCCACGACCTCCAGCCTTTCCCACCTCCGCAGCCCCCGCGACACGGCCAGCCAAGGGGCAGCTCGGCGCTGCCGGCCCGGGGCTCAGGGGCTGAGCGAGTAGGGGCGCCCAGACTCTTAGAGCAGATACAGCCATTAGAACTACTGCAGCCCCCCGAGCTTCAGCTGAACCGGAGAAGGAACGGGGACCGCTCAGCACCGAGCCACCCTCCCCCAGGACGAGACCAGG
>JAOXOE010000256.1:2450029-2481257 GCA_028565055.1 Phoeniculus purpureus | reverse complement strand
CACATCCAGTCTAAATCTACCCAGCTCCAGCTTTGCTCCATTGCCCCTAGTCCTGTCGCTACCTGCCATCCTAAATAGTCCCTCCCCAGCCTTTTTGTAGGCCCCCTTCAGATACTGGAAGGCCATAATAAGGTCACCTCGGAGTCTCCTCTTCTGCAGACTGAACAGCCCCAATTCTCTCAGTCTATCCTCACAGGAGAGGTGCTCCAGCCCTCTGATCATCCTCATGAACCCTCCTCTGCACATGCTCCAGTATTTCCACATCCCTGTTGTAATAAGGGCTCCAGAACTGGACACAGTGTTCCAGGTGGGGTCTCACCAGAGCGGAGCTTATGTTAGGAAGGTGTCCTTTGCTGCTGAGACTGAAGTAAATAGGTATTTGATGTACTCAGATGTAATGGACGATGGAGAGCTAGATTTCTTTTACCAAATCAAAGAGCAGTGGTCACCAAACAGTTCTGAATGTGCTTTCATGTTACCAGAAAAACAGTTTCTGAACCTGTGCTTGCAGTATGTATCTACTTATTTATTTGTATAACTGCTATGTGTTTGCTACAGTTAAAATGAGTAAATATTTGTTGTTCTTACTAGGATTGGCCTTGTAGAGTCAAAAATCCGTGTCCTTGTTGCAAACTTGGAGAGGAATGAGTTTATAACTATTGCACATGTCAAACCACAGTCATTCCCTGGCAATCAAGAACAATGTCAAAAGTGAGTTTCATTACTCTTCTCAAATACGCTTGACCAAGTTCTGTAACTTGTTTATAGTCATTCACTTCAGCTCATATGTGAGAGATGTTTCATTCTATGCATGTGGTTTGTAGATACAGACTTGGATGGGCAAGGTTCTGGGCATGTGAGGCCTCTTCATGAAGTGAGAACTTGTATGGGTGTACAATTTAAACTGTTTTGCTTCACCCCTTCCTGAGAGTAGACACCAGCATCTGTGTGTAAACGATAGATCGTGAATCTCTCTTTTTAGGAGTGGGTACGTGTCCATGTGGTTCCTGGGAATTGCGTTTAAAAAAGTGGAGAATGCAGACAGTGTTAACATTGACTTAACATCTGTTATACAGTCATTCACAGATACTGGTAAGCCTGTGTTTTTCTATTTTTGCTCTGGTCTTGTTGGGTTTAATTTTTTCATTCTAATTTGTGGTGTGAACGGTGCTTCCTTCTGGTGTTGGCTATTAGGTGCTTCTTGAGAGCGTAACCTAGAGGATGTTAGGTTTAGAACCAGACTCTCTTGACACTGTTTGCAGGTGGTGAAGAAAAATCTATTTAAATTACAGGTACATAGTATGTCCCTAGAATCCAGTATTTCTTTGACAGAATCTAAAAGTCCTATGTTACTGGAGTTATGCGATGTTACAGAACTGAAACACCACCCCCCCATCACTATCATAAATACTACATAGTATATTAGTCTGAATTTTTAATAACATCTGGAGTCTCACCAGCTCTGTACAGTTGTGTTGACTCAGAAAGTCCTCTAGATACATTCTCAACTAGAAAACTAATGGTTAAAGGAGTATTATCTCTTCCAGGTTAAAATCAACTCAGATGTGAGCTGCATGATGACCAACACAGAGCTGTAACTGAGCACATAAGTGCTTATTTGAACTAAAGTAGCTGTTCTGTACCTGGTCTGTGCTGGACGTACAATGGGCATCTTGAGTCTCAGTGCTCTGAGACACTGTGGAGTGCTGGGTAGCATGTTGTGTCCAGTTAGGTTGGAAACTTCTTCCTCTTCATTTGGGCTGGACAGATGTAAAAGCTTGCTGCTTCTGAAGGAACAGTCTGCAACTCTGACCACCTAATGCCAGCATCCCACTAAGCTGTAACATTCAATTCCTTTTTAGTTTATAGACAGGCAAGCAACCTCAACCTACTCAAAGAAGGGATGAAGATTGAGGCAGCGCATGTGAAAAGAAAACATCTCCACTACTTTTTGCCTGCAGAAACCTTACAGAAAAGAAAGAAGGTATAATATAAAAACTTGGCTCTTCTGACAATATTTTTGGCTTCAATAATTACTTAACCTAACTATTAACTCTTTTCAGCAAAGCATGCCAAGTACCAGTCAAAATGCATGTGGACTTCAGTGCAAAAAAACTTCAGATGGAAGCTGTTTGGATGGTTCCAGAGTCTCACAACCCAGAATACCATGTAATACCTCTTTGTCGCATAAGATGCCTAAATCCAATAGCTCTATGGCAGAGATGAATCAAAATGCAAGTGGGCTTCAGTGCAAAAAGACTTCTTCAGATGGAAACGGCTTGGACAGATCCAGAGCCTTGGACTCCAGAGGACCATATAATTCCTCTTTGTTGCACAAGATGGCATTAGTGGATGCCCCTACAACAGAGACGGGAAGGTTGGCACCATAACCTCAGAACTGTGCATGTGAAAAAGGCTAGGATTTCTTGTTTGAGTCTATGCAGATAATAAGTATCTGGAGGACTCTGTCGTCTTCAGGAACAAAGCTGGCATCTCCTTTGGGCACGTGTGGGAAACGGGGTTAAGGAAATCCTTGGGGAAGAATTAAAATGGGGTGCACGTATGGGTAGAACAGATGCATTGATTAAAAGCAGCACAGTGCACTGCATATACTGTGCTGGAAAACAGTATCAGTAGAGTTACTGAAGAAAAAGATTAACTTAAAATGTGCAACCTGAAGTTCAGCAAAATAAAGCCCTCACGCTGCGAGAGGTTGCCTGTGGGTTTGTGGTGTTTAGGAGAGCTGTGACAATGAGCTAAGTAAGGTAGAGGTTTGTCTTGCATGATGTTTTTGGACATTAAATGGGCAATAGTGTGCAAAGCAGACGTTTTGAACTCTAGTGTCTTTCTCTTACAGATACACTGTATATCGGAGCCTTAGCAGTGCTAACAACAGAGAGATAACACCTCAAGCAGCTGTGCCATTGGGGCCTACAGGGCTCTCCATTCCTCTTACCGATTCAAGTACGTATGGAAGTAGTGGGTGCGATGCAGTCTTGAATTTCATGGTGGAACTCTAAAAGCTTGGTGTCTCCTGCAGAAGTAGAGCCCATGGTTGCCATCAGAACATCAGGGCCTCCAGCTGGCTGCACCATTTCAGGACATAACAGAGTTTCTCAATTCAGGGCACATTTAGTTCAAGGACAACAGGAATTAATTGAGGCTCCAACTATGGATCCTAAGAACACCGCACCGAAGCGACCTTATTCACCAACCTTGGAAGGACATTACTCACCTACATCAGAAAAATGTCCCAAAAAACGGGTAGACAGAGAAAAGGTAAGGAAGGGCCATGAGGCCAGGGAGGGTAAGTAGTATTAATTAATGATGTAGAATGAATGAAACAACTGAGAAGAAACGACAGCTGGGAAGAAATATGTGAATATATAGCTATTAGCCCTGGTTTTAGGGCCAAAGGTGGAACCCCCCACAGGGCAGGGTTGTTTTTTTTTACCAGGAGAATTCTAGAATAAGAGACTAGGCAACTGGAATAAAATGCTACAGCTGTGGTGGGGAAGTAAGAGGGATAATGAGAAGATGGAGAGTACCAGAGGAGAAAACTGATGTACAAAGAATCAATACAACCAGAGCTGCAGTCCAGATAGCTGCCAAGCTAGTGGTGGCAGAGATGTGCCAAAAGGGAGGGTGGGGTGAGGGGGAAGGGAACTAGTGCAGTGGGTATGGCCCTGGAGCAAGTAGGGCTAGCAGGAAGGTTGCAGCCCTGGAGCAGAGCTCAGAGGAAAACCAAAGCCAAAACAGTGTTAGGGCACTCAGGCAGCCAAAGCTGCGAGGATGAAACGCAGAGCCGAAATGGAAATGTGCAGATTGTGTCAGAAGTGGCTTCTTGCTCTTTTCTTTCTATCCCTTCTTCCCAGAACCCCCTTTGCACTCCCAGCTCACTCACACTGTGTTCCCTTAAAACCTTCCCACCCAGCAACTTCCCCACTTGCCCACTGGCACTGCTGCCAAACTACTCCAGGTGGAACAAGAAGGCAAATGGGAGGGAGAGACATCTATCAATGCCAACCCAACACACTATTAATTTTTTTCAAATCTGTGCCCTGCTGTCAGGGTTTCTAAATACCACTGTACTTGGGTTTTATGTGAGCTTTGGATTAATGCTTGATTTTATTGCTATGTGTGTCTACTTAAAATTAGCTGTTCTTGTGGCTTCATTTCTGATGTGAGGTTGTGTTGATGTGAGGTGAAGAACAACTACATAACTCAGTTTTACTCTTGTAAAGAATCAGCAAGCAGAACCGTTATTTAGCATTGGAAACTTTGAGTACTGATTTAAAGGTTTGGGCAGCAAGATTTAAGGGGCTTGAGAGTCCTGTGGCTGCTAATATATTTAATATCCAACTATTAAGGTAATTTTAATGGAGTAGTTCTTCAGAGTCTGTGTATTCTGTTCTTCTAGTTAACTGGCCAGGACTCAGCATTTGAAGATGGTGGCAATGCTGAAGATGTTGGGAGCACATCTACAGAAAAAAATGTAACTTTGCAATGGTTTTACAGGTGGATTAACTGAAAAAGCTGAATGGGCTGTTCTGGTGCCTAGACTACCTCACATAAATATATTTATTGTCATAAACACAAATACATGTTTTTAGTTTAACTTATTTTCCAGCTCTTGCATCTGTGTGACCTACATTTAAATGTTACTGGTAGCTGATTTGGTGGTATTTGGCTTCCTGCCATGGTTGACATGGGATTTTGTTTTTACTAATTTGATTCACTGATGTCAACTAAAAGTGAAATATATAGTTTCTCAAAGGGAGGCTAACGAAGGATATCTTTGTTTTATGTAGCTTGCTACTGAAGTATAAAGTCTTGAGGACATACCCTTAAATCAAGATGTAGTGAAATGCTGTACTGAGTGCAACCTCCAAGCAATGTGGAGGTTGTCAATGCATGTAGTATTTAAGTATTCTAATTGCCAGACTCTGTTGTCTCTGACACTGTAAACTTGACAACGCTGCATAGTAAGTCCAGTTTTTTCCTTTTTTAGGATGTCTGTGAAGGAAAATCCATGCTGATTCCAGTTATCAACACATCGAGATCACAGGTACTTAATGTCAGCTTCTGTTCATAGGTAAAGCAAAACTACAACCTTCATTTAAGGTACAAAGTCTTGAGTGCTGTTAATGACTGTGCTCCTGGTGGTTCCAAGAAGCTGATCAGCTTTTGCCTGTCTGCTTCCACCACATTGAAAAGCTGAACAATGATGTTTCTAGTTTGCTCACAACAGCTACAGTTTTCCAAGTTATTGAATTTAAACCCTTGTTTCTGTGCACTCAAGCACCGACAGAGTTTGTTTCCTGAACTGCTGCTTTTCTTAAGCAAAAAGATTTGTTGCAGATCTTACGTAAATACTGAATTCTGTAGCGAGAATTCTGTAACGAGACTTGGAAGCTCTAAAGTGCATAAGTGGTGGTAACTCTTGTGTGACAGGTAAAATGATGTGAAATTGAGGGTTCTAAGACTGGAAGCAATTTGGACAGTAGAGAGACTGTTTTCCTGACCCCAGGAATATAGTTATCTCAACTGATGCCAGGAACAGTGTGCAGATAGGAGAATGCTCTTCGTCTGTACGTTGGGGATATGTAAGCAAGCATTGTAGCAAAACAAGTTTTTCTTTGTAAGTCTTTGGGGCTGGACCATACTGGTTTGGTACATATTGTCGTTGTATTCAGCTAGGAAAGGGTTTATCTTCTGGTACTTTTGAATTCATTAACTTACAACTTCCTTTTTTTTTCCCCCATTGTGACATCTTTTTGTGTTGTAGAGGCTTTCCAGTAAAGAACTACCAGATTCTTCATCTCCTGTTCCAACAAATAGCATTTGTATTATTAAAAGATCCATCAAGCTTACCCTTAATGGGTAGTAGCCAGAGTCTCCAGGTAAAGATGATGCTAACTACTTTGCTTAGTGCTCCGCATTACCAATGGGCATTGTCATTCTAAATGAAGCAGAGGAGGTTACTGTTGCTGTATTGCAGTTGGCCAGTTACAACGATCATGGGTTTGTTCTTTAGTTGTGTTAGAGTATTGCTGCCTTTTGAACTGTTGGTGGTCTATTCTGTAACAGTTACCCTCTTTTATCTTTTTAAAAAACTGAATTTGTCACTAACAACTCTTGAAAAAGCTGCAAACACTAACCTGGCCTGTGACTTGGATTCAGAATGTCTGTAAACAGTTAACTAGTCACTGCAATCACATTCTGGTTTCAAGTGTGTATGAATGTGCTTGTATTAATGCATGCTTTCCTAGTTCATGTGCATATATTGTTCCTAAATTATTTTCTGCTTGGGCACCTACACTCCTGTGCATCTCTCACAACAGTACTTTGCTTCCTCGGCAAGTAGCTTTCCACTGCCTAGCACAGCCATGCACCACACAAGTATTGCCTCCTGTGGAGGCCCCTCAAGACTTGAAGTATGAAAGAAAATGCAGTAGTGGATGCTACTGAGGGATGCAGCTGATAGACTTGTCACATGCCATGTTATCTCTTTGTCTCAAGACAGCTCCAGCATGCCAGTGGAGGGGTTTTGTTGTTGCTGGGTAGTAAAGCTGAACTGAGAACGTGCAGCTAAAGCTGTACTTAACATGGCAACAGCTATGGCTGTTGCTGACACTGCTACCCACCTGCATGCTGCAGCATTGAAAGCAGCTGGTGTGGAGACAGTGGTTTCAGATAAACCCCAAGAGCTGTTCTGAATGGTTGCAGGGAATGTTCTGGTCTGAAGTCCAGTTCTATGCATGAGGGTTTCTTTTGAGGGGTGGGGGGAAATTGTGATGCTATGATACAAATAAGTTGTTGTAACTTCATAACTTGATGTTTTTGTAAATGGAGTTGTATGTTTTTCCAGAGTATTTTTGTATGTACTGTGAAATACTGTCTTTCAAAGAGAAAAATATTGTCTCTTTTCTTAATACAGATGGGATTTGCTTTAAAAAAAAAAAAATCCAGACTACTAAACCAAAAGCAAGGTAGGGGGTAGGGAAGCAGTGCTGCAGCAAGTGTTTTCTACATGTTGGCAATGTTATGCTTCATTACGTTTGAGGAGACGAGTAATGCTGCTTCCCTGCTTCCCATGCTTTGAATTGATGCCCTCTGAACCAGCTTGCAGCACTACCTTGCAAATCCCTGTGACAGCTGAGGTCACAGTTTGCTCTGTGGACAACAGATGCCCCTGAGTTTTTGTGAAAGGAGAGCAATTCTGAGATCTGACCACCTTAAGCATTCACCTAGAACCCCACTGACAAGACAGGAGGACTGTAAAGGAATAACAAGAGGCCTGTTACTGGTAGTCTCTGTTCTCTAGCATTCCCTCCAGTGCTAGTATTCCCAACTTGTTGGGGAAGCCTGACTTTATCACAACAGACTTCAATTTTCTCTTTACCTCTCATTTCCACCTTGCTTCAAGATTAGTTTATCTCTTTCACCATACACCCCAAACTTGAACAGTGAAGTTTAGGTTTAGTCACAGGTTACAGTTAAAAACCACACATTTCTTAGCAGAGCCTACACCTTGAGTTTATAAAATGGGTGTTGAAAGCGCACTACTTATAACCAGCTTGCAGGTTTTACAGGATTTATGGTAGATGTGCACAGCTTCAGCACTTGGGTAAATAAAAATCAACCTCAATTGGAAGGAATCAGAGCTGAAGTAGGTGATAACACACTTCATATTTGCTTTGCTGTTTATGTAATAGTCTGCAACCCTGTAACAGATTCTCCCACTTGAGTGTTGCAGGACTGTTAAGGGCTGGTTTTGCTCTGAACCTCAATGTCAGCACATGTGTTTATGCAACTAGTTGCAAACCACCCTGGCTAACAAATATCAAAGAATCTGCTTTTATGCAGATATATTTTACTCTGCTTTTCTTTTATCTTCTGATTGTTCGTACTTTTCCACACACCCCTCCACCCCTGCCACTCTCAGGTACCAAGTAGTAGTTCAGGAAGAGATGAGGTTAATAGTTTCTCAGCCTTGATCCAGCATAGGTGAGATGACCTGTGTTATCTTAATAGCTTGTGACCAGTGCAGAGTGACATAACTGCTCTGGAGTTTTACTAGATGTTGCAGAAGTTTGATAATCTGCAGGTTAGATTTCAGTGGTTTTTAAATAAAGCTTAAACTACAACAATTCAAATGTTTTCCTTTGTTTATGGAGCATATCCTCTGTTAAATCACTGAAAGGAAAGCTACTCTTGCGTAAGGACTCAGTGAGAGAGGCACTCTGAGCTCAACTTCCTGCAATCTTTGCAGTTTTCTGTCTGCTTCCTTAGCTGGTTGCTCTGTACATGCCCTGGAGGCCCAGAGTAAAGCTGGGGTGATGGATTTGTGATCCCCTTCTTCAAAGAGGCACAGTTGGTAACTTTAAGCGAGAAATAATGTTGCAGGAATAAACATTTCCTGTGGCTTATGCCTAGGTGTAAGCAAGGACATAGGTAACAAGAAGTCACACTTTGCTCATGCAGTGAATGTCCCTATAGAAACCAAAAGAGAAAGTAACTTTTGATTTAATGAGTAAAAAGGGAAGGGGGGGGGTAAATGTTCAGTAATAGTGAGTCTTGTCTTTGGGATGGAAGGGGTTTATGGGTCCTGCCTTTGTGTAATACTTAGTGACACAAGTGGTTTAGCCTAAAATCACAAGCAAAAACTCCCAGCTGTGTTTTTGCAGTGACCTCATCACACTTACTAAGAGCCAGCCCCTCTGTTATTCTGGTAAATGCAAAGCTGTAGCTGTATGTGCCCCGTGTGTGTGCAGTGCAGAGACAAGTAGCCCCCGGACTGGAGGTGCTCTGTCCCCAGAGGAAACCAGGTGGCTATAAAGGGCACCTCAGTCTGCACAGGAACACATTCCCATGAAAACAGGCTCCTTCCTCTTACCCAGGAGCACCTCTATGGACTACAGCCTTGTCCCTCTTCCATGCATGTGTGTAGTGTAGCTTAGGGGCTGAGTGCACTTTCCCCTGTGGGTGAGCAGAGCTGGTGGGGTGACAGGGAGCTGTGGCCCATGCCGCTTCCTGTGCCAAGGCTGGTTTCCTGCCCTAAGACCTGTGTCAGGGGGTGCAATGGAGGCCCAGAGCTGTGGGTGCTGTGACTGCACCACTGTGGTGCCTGGGGAGTTGGTGATTGGGAAACACTGTCAACCTCTGATCACCACTGGACCTGGAGGACTTGGTGGGGGCAGCTCTGCTGATCCTCTGCCTTTCTTTTGCTCTACACAAAGCAGAGAAGGTGGGGTCTTTTCCAGCCCAAGGGCTCAGGGGTCCAGGCTGCTGGACCATGTGTGTTTTGCTGTGGGGACCTTAGAAAAGCAGGAGTGGGGGGCTGATTTTTTTTTCTCTTGCTCCAGAAGATACAGCACGTTCACCTCTCTGATCTTCAAGAAACTGATCAAAATCAAGAAAATGAAACTGGGACTGTTCGTCCTTGGGTGGTTCCTCTTTGCAGGGAAGACCCTGACTGAATTATTGCGCTCTCGTCAGCCAGCCTTGTTTCTTATTTGCATCCCGTGTTTTAATTTTGTCTGATCTCAGACTCTTGCCTGTCCTTCTTTCACTCTCATAACTCACATCTTACGTTCTCACCCCAATCCAGTTTCGCTTCCTCTGTATTTGAACTGGGTGGCACTTTATTTTGTGTTGATGGAGTCCAAATCCCGGGAGTCCTGAAGCCAGAGGAAAATAACTTGCCTTGTTTCACCTTTAGTTGTGTGCCAGACTGGCCATCAGCAGCAGGGATCACGCAGCTTACCTTCCAGAGTCTGTGCAGAGGGGAGAAAGCAGAAAATACTGTCTACTGACCAGGTCTGGCAAGTGTGTGTGTGAGTTCACTCGTCAAAAGTTCAACACACATGGCTTGGTTTTTTTTCAAAGGAAGAGAAAAAAGTCCACCAGTGACTAGTCCACACCTGCTGTGCTAAATTCCATGTCCCTGTTTCTGCAATGTGAATAACAGTTGCTTAGTAAAAGTTTCAAGAACTCTTTGAATATAATTAAAGCAGCATGTGTTTCCCATGATCATTCTTAGAGACACCTGAACCATTTGTGTTCTGGTTTTTCCTAAAAATCAGCTGGAGACCCAGTAGCTGTAAATGGAGTCTGTAACATGGTTCAGCACAGGGTGTGTTCAGTGTATTTACAAAAGATGTGTAAAATCTGCTAAATCATAAACAGTAGAAAGATCCTGGATAAAATACTGTCAGCCTAGGGATTCTTGACCATCATATAGTTAAAGAAAATCAAATGGGGGAAAAAATGTACCTCTAAGTCACATTTTGAGGAAAATTAGTCTGTTGAAGCAGCAATGGGAAGGGAATCCCGTGCTTCTGTTCCCTGATCACCCGCTAAATAAAGCACTGAGCTACCCTAAATGTTAAGTCAGGTAAGTACAGAGGTGTCTGCTTTTCTGTAATTCAGGGTAAGCCTGTGCTACATGCCTGTAAAATTGTCAGCCTGTTTACTCCATTATAGTCCCCTGACAGAAATAAGTAATCAACAGTGTGTTACTTCTCTCTCCTATTACAGTTGTGACTTCAAGGGGGGATAATCCAGTAAAGGTAACATCTCCATTGCCTATGCTTAAAGTTCTTTTCAGGTCACCTTTCAGTGATGAGCTGAGGTGGATTGGCCAGAAGCCAAACTACAGAGCTCAAACAGGTTTGTATGTTCAGACTCAAATCTTGTGTGTGTGTGTGTTTTCAGCCTTAAAGGTCAGCCCTGATTTCAGTGGCTGTGATGATGTCAGTGGGGAAACTCTGCTGCACTTCTGCTTGTCCTTGTGTGAAGGTCAAAGAAAAGCAAAGCAACCACTTAGAAAAGTTTAAGGCTTCAGTATAGAAACTAACCACAGGTTCTTGGTGACTCAAGCAAGACTGTGTTAGTTCATCAGCTACTTGTACGGGAGCTTGAGTCTTCTCTGTCACTATTCCTTCAGCTTTTTTCAATTGCTTTTTGAGAGTGTTTGTTGAGAAACTTGGGACAAATTTTGTATTTGTTAAGTAATGGATCCCTCTAACACCCGTGATGATTTCTTATCACAGTATCACGGTAATGATAAGGTTGGAAAAGACCTTAAAGATGACCCAGTCCAACCTAAATCCAAATAAACCAAGTAAACCTAACATCTAGATGATGCCACTCAGCACCTCATCCAGCCTAACCTTTTATTTGATATAATTGGGCAGAGGATGAACCACGGTGCCCACCAGAACTACCTGACATGAAATTATTTAGTGTAGCACTTCTAGTGCTACATGCACTTATTTTAGACCTTGTTGAATTTTTTTCCCCACTCAATAATTTCTAAGAGATTTTTAAAAAACACTTGCTTTAGGAGATGAGAAATCTGAAGGCAGAGATTAACATAAAGGGTTTGCCAGAAACCTTGTGGCTAACAGCAGAAACTGAAGCTAAATTCCCTGTGTGACATTGTGTTCTTTGACCCTTTTCTTTAGAGTTGTGTTGTTCATGTCTGCAATGGGGATTCCCAGGACCTGACAGTTACTGCACCCAGCTAAGGATGGTTGTAACAGTCTCTAGAGACTGTAACTGGCACCAGCTGCTGATTTTTAAGCCAGTAGCGATACGCCACCAGTCTTTCCTGTTGCTTTTTTGAGAGCTTGCAAACCGAACAACTTTTCCTTTCAGACCTTAATTGCCTTCTTCAGAAGAAAAAAGATTACCAGTTTCTTTCTTATTTTTGCATTTCCACAAAAAAAGAGTCACCACGAATTTTAGCACAACAAGCAGCGTCCAAGGGCTGTGGGATCCAAGTTTACACCTTATCAAGCACTGTATCTTATCACTGGGGGGGGTGAGGTGGGTAAGGGAGAATTCCAGTCATTCCTGCTAGGTGAAGTTTGGAAAAAACCCCACATTTTCCAAAGTTACTGCTAGTCTCTACAGAAAATGGGTGGATTTATTGTTAATTATCATGTATTTTAGGTCAGAAGCTATCCCCTTTTATACTCTTGGCTTCAGTAGAGGCCGTGTTGAGTCCATTGAACTATGTGAACTGGTGTATTTTTACATCCTTCTGAACGAATTATGGAGTTCAGAACAAGTTGCCGGTACCTTGTTCCTTACAGTACTTGAATGAATGTTACGTTTGCAGGGCTGTGGATTTGTAGCACTCAGACAGAGTTCCAGTGAACCCAAGTGGAAGTGTTGCCTGTAAGAGAGGTACATGATCAAGTTCTCAGCTCTACTGTGTTGCTATGGATGGATCACCGCATTGTCCCGTATTTAATCAACTTATTCCTGTGATTGAAGCCTGTTCAATGCAGTGAATGAGCGCAACAAATGTGCCTCCAGCACCTAAGAATGTGTTTTTGCTTAATGCATTGCTTAAAACCCCTCAAATAACAGCAGAAGCAGCACTCAGTTGAGGGAAGTCAATGTCCCTCTTCCCTGTAGTTTTAGGAGGGCGAATCTTCTTGAAAGAAATCTGTTGACTGGTCTCTGCTGCTTGAGCATGTTATGAACACAGATAAAGACATTCTTGTGAAGGGAGCTGCAGAGAATTCTCCATCTTACTGAGCCAGAACAGGAGACTGTAAAGGTATCAAACTTCTGTTCATGAAGCACCGTGGTGCACACTGCACTAGGAGAGCTCTGGGTTGGAAGACGGACAACACTGCTGCTTTTGCAAACATTGAAGGGATTGTGGGTTAGAAGCTTCTGCAGGGAGGAGGATATTGCAAAAGAAGGATTGCTGGAGAACAGACTGGCTATGGTTGCTTTTAAGGGAAGGGGATGAAACCCCTCCATGCTTTTGGCTATTAGGCAGGAGCTACTTCGCTATTTATTGTTTTCATAACCAGTTTGAGATTTATCACTTTAAGATGTTTGTGCTGCCTCCTCCGTTCCCACCACATTTGAGTCCTTTTCTTTCCCAGCTGGAGAGATCTATTTCATCAGTTGTGGTGAACGAAGTTGTCAGTATATAAAGAGCTAAGTACTCTGTTAAACGGAATGAAAATAATGCTGCATTTATTTACCTCTGGTCTTTGTTATTTTAAATTAATTACAGGGATGTTTATGGGACAGAGTTGTTGACCACTGTAGTACAGGTTGTTCATAACACACATGGTCTGGGAGAAACTGTAATTGCTATGTGAAATACCATTTATTCAGTGGCCCAATTCAGCTGTGTATTTAATTTTTCATTCTTCTTCTAGGGACTTTAGTAAATATTCTTCCAAGCAAGGTTGCTAATGATGAGGCAGTAATTGTCTGAGTAAATTATCCAAGCAGCCTACTTTCTGTTTTTTCACTTCCTGCATTTCTGGTGTCCTCTAGCATCAGAACAGAAGTCTCTGTTAGTCTTAGGCTATGGAAATGAAAAGTTCTGCCTACATGACAATTAAAACCACGTCAGGTCACACGGCTTCCACTTGACAAGTTACAGCAGTGCTGTTTTGCAAATAAGTTTTTAACTGTGTTGCAAGTAGGAAGTCCTGGACTGACCAAGTCTGTAGTAACTGGGTCACCTGCCACAGAGAGTTTTTGTGACATAGGTCATGGGAATATTTGCAGAAGCAAAAGTGCTTTAATTGCATAGCTGCACCAGTGTTTGTGTTGACAGGGAAGCTGAAAGATGCATATTGAGGAAGAAGAAACAATACCAGGTGTGACCAAGATATGTAAAAGGAATATAAATTCTCGTTTTAAAGAAATCCATCTACTTAGTGACACGGATTTTTGAAGAAGTGTTGTAGTTCTTTCGGGTTTACTTCTTGATGGCCTGTAGAGCTGGTTAATAAGTACATGATAGAATAAACACAATATGTACTTGTGAATTAGAGAGGCTGTACCTGAATAGGTAAATAATTTCACATGAATAGCCTAAACACGTGAGATAACAGCTCCTTGGCCCCTGGGCCAGTATAGTCTTAGCCCACCCTGCTGTGCTGTTGCAGCAGGTTGATAAATCTCCCACCCAGATTGCCCCAAAGCTCCAGGAGTCTAAAAACAGAGGAAGAGAACAGTTGAAGACAGTGAAACAGCAGCTTACAAGACAGTAAGATCAGCAAGCGGATCACTACCTGCAAGGAAAGCTGCAATTAAAGCTTCTCTTGCAGCAAGACCTTTGTCCTGGGACCTGTGGTCTGCCTCGGTGTAGTCCGGTTAAGTTTGAAAGACTTTTGAAGAAGTATTTGGAAATTGTTCAGGTCTCAGTACCCATTTCTGAATTGCAGCATCTCCTCAGACAGATTGTTTGTAGATGGTTGTGGACCACGATGAATATGAATTAAGTGCAGTAGTGAGTTGTACTTTAGCAAGCCTCTCTGCCACACTGGAATCACCTGGCTAGCTACAGCATTAACTTTATACCGGGCTCCACAGCATCCAGGCCATGGGGAACAGATTTGGTAGCTCACTTCTTCATGTCTGAGTCTCTGGTATCTCAGAAGCTTCCCTGTGCCATTAAATCCAGACTGTTTTTTGCATTTACAGGGGAAGAGAAGGTGGCAAGAAAAACTGAAAGACCTGTATTAACGTCTTTAAAGCAACAAACTTCTTTAAGTAGACCTACAGATTTGGCTTATTTGATTGGTTTTGTTGTTAATGGAAATCATTACACAGATTCACAGAAATACTTAACAAATTTGAGTGGGAACTTTTGGTCTCAGTTTATTTTATGTTCTGCAGAGCATTATTTATGCAGGTTTCCCTCCTGGACCAGTCGCCGTCAGCTATATTGGGCTACTCTTCTCGCACGTGAGAGGTCAAGATCCCACAGAGATCACAGTTGTCTGCGTGATGTATGAAAATCTTGCCCCTATCACTTGGAAGAAGCACGAAACCACTCAAGTAGGACAAGCAGATGCAGTGAGATTTATCTGGGAAGGCGATGGTTTGCGTATCCCCTCCCTTTCAGGAGCTCGTGATGGTGACCACGAGGGGGCATTTTCTTGTCACACGTCAAACCTACTGCATTACTCACCATCACTGGGAGAGTGGCACCATGGCTCTTAAAGGACGAGCTGTTACGACCAAAGCCAACAGAGCAGCAGTCAGGCACTTTACTCCAAATCCTGCCCCCCCAGCAATAGGTTGATGTCCAGCACTGCTGACTTGGCTTACAACTCAGGGTCTCACTGGATACTGGTCAGATGTGGAGCTAGAATATCAGTAGCTTTTCTAGCTGTTATTTGTCTGCAAGTAATCTGTAAAGTAAGAACACTGCTGAATGGAAAGGTTCCTTTTCTTTCTATTCAACTTTTTACATGCTGTTGCCCTTCTAGCCAGCTCTAGGCTTTGTGCTAATAAATCCTTCTTGCCACAGGCTTGTTTATGTTGTCTCTTTCTTGGGTTAGACCTTCTCCTTCCTCTGGTTTCTGCATTTACTTGCCCAAAGAAGCTTGTGGTGACGATTCTCCCTTCATGTCTGTGGTGTTTCCATTCAACAAGCATGTGTTTAGATCTGTTTTTCCACTGCACGGGGCAAATAATCTGTTGGGTTGCTTTCTCTCAGTGTGTCTTGAAGAGTTATTCTTCTCCCTGGCTTGCTGTCCCTTTGAACAAAAGATAAAAGTCAGTAGATTTATATGTATATTCCTTACTCACACAGAGGAAAATGCTTTCTCCAGGCATCTGAAAATGTTCTGAGTCTCCCAGTGGCTTACACTTTTACTATACCTAATGCACATCTCAGACTGAAAACCTGGAGGATGTTGTTTGGATTTTATCTGTCTTCAGAAGTGTTAAGGTTCCGAAGTGGAATTGCTCTGCAGATGAATCAGTATTTATCAACTGCGTTCTATGAGACGCTAACCCCTACACTGATTACAAAAAGGACGTCGGACTTTCCCCACATGTCCTTAAAGCACAGTTGACAAGTCACACGAATTGCCAAATGAACGAGACCACAAAATAGCGACCCCCATCTCACCTTTGTGAGAGAAGGCCAAGGCATTGCAACCTCATAACGGAGGAAGCTCAGGCTAATCTTTGTAGTCTTATTAGAATATCAGCCTTTTCAGCGGATCTAAGTTATTTTATTGCAGCATACTAGCACATTGGATGCATACACACATGTGAAGTCCAGGCAGACACTGTGGAGACGTAAATGCTCCAGTGGGGCAAACCAGTGGTGTTGACTGTGGTTTACTGGCAACTACCAAGGTAGGACTCTGCATGGTGAGGTGACACCTTATTTTGTTTGTGAAGAGGGCTAATTCAGGTCCAGACAAGACGAGTAGCCGGGTAACTTGCAACTTGTAGACACTCGGCACTCTGTGCATGAACTGGTCACAGAAGATGTTATGGATTCATCTTCCACCTGAAGAGGGGTGTTACTTTCTGTGATTCCTGGGTGGAATCCTTTACTTGTACTAGTCAGAACTACGTGAGTTTTGGCTCATATTTAAAAATAACGTGTAAGACTTCAAATAAAAAGCAGGTGTATCTGGTGGGGCTGTACTGAAACGACATGCCTTTTTATTTCCTTGTTATTGGCTGCAGACACAGTCTTCTGAGACTACTGAAGCTCTAGGTGATCTTAGGTAGCCTAAAGTTCTTGTGAGCCCTGAGGAAAAAGGGAAGCCTTGTAATAAAAACCTGGATGAGTGATTGTTAGTCTCTGCAGGTGGATCCACTGCCTAATGGCTGTCTGGCTGGTGTGTGCTGGGGTGTCGGGGAGCAGGAGAATTAATACAAGTATATGTTGCCTGGGTTTTTTTCAGTGCAGACTTTTCATGTTACAACTAGTGTACTGTAAGAGCTCGCCGTTGTCAAGGGGACAATTTCCATCCTTCTACCTTCCTTTTTTGTTTGTGGCTGCAGCTAGGACATTTCTGTTGCTTCCCTTTGTGCCAGCAATAGTAATCTGGCTTGTAGAGCTAATCTGTCTAAAAAAACCCCAAACATTTTGGACAGAAAAAGGTCGTTTGCTGCTGATTTAGTTCCTTATGCTCAGCCTTAGCTCATATCTTCCCAAAGTCCTCTTGCTACAGCACTAGTGCATCAGATTAATCTAGACTGTGCCGTAAGGAAGATGAAGATGGTGGCAGTTTGTCTGTAAGGTCACCAAATCAACCTCACTGTAATATTAGGCTTTATGTAGCGTAGTGGAAAAATAAAACATGCTTCAATTTTTTTTTTGTGCTTGTCAACAAATATGAATGTTTTTTTCTCTGTTACAGTAATGCAGCAACTCCTGAGCTGTGGTGTGTGTTCATACCACTGGGATGAGGAGAAAGGAAATGGAAACACTTGGGACAGCTAGGGGAGAAGGTGCCTGACAACTTACATGCTGAAGTTGACTGCAGGGTTGAGTTAGAGACCTGTGACCAGTGGTGTCTCCCAGAGGTCAGTACTGGGTCCAATCTTGTTCAACATATTAATCAACAACCTAGACGAGGGAACAGTATATCCTCAGCAAGTTTCCTGATGGCACAAAGCTAGGAGGTATGGCTGACACACCAGAGAGCTGTGCAGCCATCCAGCATGACCTGTACAGGCTGGAGAGTTTGGCAGGGAGGAACTTAATGAAGTTCAACAGGTGCAAGTTTAGGGTCCCACACCTGGAGAGAACAACCCTGTGCACCAGTATAGGTTAGGGGTAGACCTGTTGAGAGAGTAGCCTTGAAGATTGTACATGGAACTAGCTCAGTAAAAACGGAACCAGCAGAAAAACGATCTTTTTCTTGCCCCAGGTTACCTTTAAGCAAGTTCCCATATGGCCAAGTAGTGCTTGCAGCAGCGTGAGAACGCGCACAAGTGAGTTGCCTGCAGGTAAGGACAGAAGAAGGGGACACTGCCTTTTTCTAACACTACCCCAGTCTGAAGTGTTCATGGAACTATAATTTAATTACTGTGCTTGGCACTTTCATGTACTGACTAAGCTGTTCATCCCCTGAAGAGGTTGCATCATGAGGGAATAAGGGCAGAAGTGTGGGAGCAAAGTATCTCCTCTGATTTCTCTCGGGGAAGTTTGGGCTGAGTTGCCAAAAGCCAGATTCCAGTCTCCTGAATCATGGCCTTGTGCCTTATCCACAAGACCAACCTTTCTCTATTAGCATTTCCTTTCTCTCCACCCAGTTTTGAGAGGAGGTACAGCAGCATTGTTCTATGTCAAACAAACTCCGTGCATGAGGCAGGAATGCTTCCAGCAGAATGGCTTTAACAACCTTTGAGTTTGCCATTAATCTGGAAGCCGTGACTTTCCTTGGCATAGCTTTTGTTTTAGAACCTTCCTCAGGACCAATAACTGCGAAAGCTTTGACCACCAGAAGGGCTGACAGTGTTTAAATAAGAGGGCTTGGAGATTAAAAATCATACTGCAAACAAAGCAGTTAAGCATAAGGGGTTTTAAGGCATAGAGAATCAGGAAGTGCTGATCAGGGGAATGTGTGAGAGGAAAACAGGATTTAACTTTATTCCATAAGGAGACAAGTGAATTATTTATAATTTAGTATTTATTTATTCATTCATTCATTCCTAGTATGATGCACCTTATTAGGAAAGCTGCATTCTAAAAGTACCTCAGTGGCTGCTCCGATGCCTAACCAGGCCAGTGACAAGCGTTGGTGCTTTGATCTAAGGCAGATAGCTGGCAGCAGGAAATCAAGACTTAACAGCTAACAGCCCGTGCTGCTTTTCTATCACAGCTGGCTTCCTTGGGCAATGACTGCGCTACGCACCTCTAAAGAGCCATCAGCCTGGGCTTGGCAAATATCATGTCAAATAGCTCTTCAATGTAGGAAGTGTTGGTGGCGGTCTTGGGTTTTATTCTGCCCCTCTTGCTTGCACCATGGCATTCCTGGGCAGAGGGCTTCATTCCTTGCAGCAGCCTGTGTGTTACCTGTGCTGGTGCAGCAGCCATGACAGAGGACATGTCTTTGAGCTTGATAAGTGGAGAAAAATGGGATCTTAAACACTTGCTTTAACTGGAAGACAGGAAGTGAATCGCTAGATCAAACTGGTCTAAGAATTCTGGTATCTCACCTCTGGCTATAGCCAGTCAGCTGACAAAAATAATAGTGATGCACCTGGATTTTGTTATGCAATGCTACAGGAGGGGAATTCCGTCCTGCTTTCTGCAGAGATCTGCATGTGCCCAAAGTTGTGACATGTTTCTACACTTCATGTCAGTTGCTGACCAGGTTTCTGAAATTCCCAGTGCAACGCATTCTCTCATTCTCCAGTTCACTCTCACAGGACAATTCCTGTGCCATAGATTCAGGTCACAGCAGAGTAAAACTGCACTCAGGGTAATCCCAGGGACAGAGGGATCTGTTTGTACGCTTGTATGATTTTCAGTAAGGCCTCTTCCATTTGCTTAGGTCTTTGCCTTGTACTTGAGAAAGCTGTTCACTCTCTGCAGAGCTTCCCCTTAGTTTACAACCATTAATGTATTATAAAACAGGCACGCTAGCCTTAGACTAAAACATCATTTCATCCCACTGTTATGCTTTTCCCTGGGCATCAGCTTATGGCTAATACTGGAGAGAGAAAAACTGCCAAGAAAACATCTACACTCACACTGTCCTTCCTCCAGTAACTTTGTACAAAGACTTCTCAAGTACAATCTAGTGTGTGTACTCACATGATGGAAGTCTGTAGATCTTACACAGCAAAACACGTTGTATGGTTGCTTTCCCTTTAATTTTATTACAGGTTGTTTTCATTTTAGGGAAGGGGTATTATTGCATTAAAGGTTTTTTTTGGATGCTAGAATTGCAGCCCACTCAACTGTTTCTTAAAAGGAATATCAAGAAGCAGATCGTATGAAGGACACTGGTGTGCTTGTGAGGTACTGCCTCAGTTTCTAACGCACAGCCTCAAGGATTGATTTTGAGTAGTCTGTTCCTGCAAGCCCTAAGAGTCGAAAGAGATGGGGAAAAACAGGGAATGTTTATTGATGTTTTAGTCATAACCTTGTATTTGTATTGCCTGGAATATTGCCCTTAATTTCATATCATTTTAGACTGTGTGCGGTGTGGGTGGGTTGCACTTGATCTCTGATGATTCTGTGATACCTTACAATACCACTTTCCTTCTGAAAAAATGAGTAAACACTTCTGCTTTGAGCCATAGAATTTCCCAGGTGCTTCGGTCTGTGTCTATTCAGTGTTGTCCATTCTAGAACGGACACTTTAGTGTCTGTCCTCCAGCTGTTCAACCCTGTGAATAAAGGCTATCCCAAACCGTTGTGCCACAGCCAGGTGATGAATAAAAAACCCCTAAAGTATCTTCGAGTGTTAGGTGTTCTGAGCTGAATGGGTGTGGATGTGGGCACTCAGCAAAGCGAAATCTGAGTTCTGTGGTTTTCTATTTGCTACGTTTACCAGCAGCTGAGTTCTGAGTACCCACCACATTAATGTGCCATCCTGTTGGCATCTTCCAGCGTGATGGCTGAAAATGCAAAGGACGAGCATCTGCTCTCACCTCAGCCTCCACTTTGAGGAATGTTTTATTTGAGGTTCTCGTTGTGGGGTGTATATGCTTTGGGGTTGTGCATCTATCAGTAGACAATTCTAATGTAGAACATTAGAAACACATTCCTGCTTGATTTTACTTTATTGCTTCATCAACAAGGAATCCAAGAAATCCTTAAAGACGTAAAGTTCTAGTCCTGATTTCTCACAGTTTTAGGGTACTTCTGGTTTGTACCTTTCTTATTACCATTTTTTGGTGGGAAAGAAAACGAGGAATTGTCTTCTGGCAAGAAACTAAGCCACGACTATAGAAATATTTCAGCATAACATCAAAATATAATAATGTCGCTGTTCTTCCATTTAATCTTCTAGAGCTAATGTCACAGACATTGTGGTTCTGCGTGCCCCCCTTGGATTGGTTCTTCTGATTTCAGTGATAAGGGGTGTAACAATCTCACCACACAGTGGACTGTAAATCTGAAATAAGAAAAGTTCTGCTTGTGGGACACAGAGATATACTTTCCAGTTATAGGAAATATGCTGAGAGTTGGGCAAAAATGAGGCAAGTCCTGGGAATCTGGTGATAGATGGATCACCAAGCAATGGGCAGTCTCTTCTGGTTTGTGGATTCTATCAGATTCAGGCATCAGTCTATCCCACGTAGGTACAGTTCTCTCTGTTGTCTCTGGCTGTGTGTCACCACCAGGCCCCACGTGATTGAGAAGAATATGGATAAAAGGAGAGCTTAGTCTCTGGTGTCTTACCAAAAGGGAAAGTGGGGTGATGTAGGGATACTGCAAAGGCAGCTAAAAATGAGGGTAAGGGACATGGAAGAAACATGCTTTTAATATCTGTGGAAATAGAGAACTCTAATAAATGGAATTTTAGTGGTGTTTTTTTTTTTTCTTTTTACTTCTGTCTACAACAAAGGAAAGGAAAAGGGGCCAGAAAGAAGATCCCATTCAGGGGAGCAAATTTGCTACCAACAGCACTGACCACGAAAGACAAAGTGGATTTTTGATCAGTTTTCACCCCCTTTCAGCCGGAGAGAGAAGGATGAAACAAGGACTCAGCTGAGAGAGGAATGGCAAGATTTGTCAACATTTAGATTCATTGATGGCTGGAGATACTATAAAACAGACTATCTTAGGAGGTAATTGTGTCTGGAGGCTGTAACAATGGAACATCTCCTGTGAGAACAGGCTGAGAGAGTTGTGGTTGTTCAGCCTGGAGAAGGCCTCAAGAGGCCCTTATTGCAGCCTTTCAGTACTGAACAGGGCCTATCAGAAAGATGGACATTTTAGCAGGGCCTGTTGTGACAGGATGAGGGGTGATGGTTTGAAAATAAAGGAACTGCACTCAGACTTCAGTTACAAGGAAGAAATTCTTCACTATGAGGGCCGTGAGATCCTGGCCTGAGTTGCTCAGAGAAGTGGTAGATGCCCCATCCCTGGAGATACTTCAGGTCAGGTCGGAAGGGGCTCTGAGCAATGTGTTCCCTAGTTAAAGATGTCCCTGCTCTCTGAAAACAGGTGGTACAACTTTTAAAGGTTCTTTCCAACCTAAACCTTTCTATGATCCTGTGAAGCGGAAGAGCTCTGAGGCCGGGGTTCCCAGGGCCTGATGATCAGCTGTGAAGCAGCTGTAGATCAAAGAGGTCCCAGCTCTGCCGTCCTTAGGGCTCACGCTAAGGCCCGTTTCTTTGCCTGTGGAGGGATGACAACGAGCCCATAAACGCTGTTCTGGACAGGCCCGTAGCCAAGCTCGCCAAGGTCAGCGTTAGTCAAATCCCTCACTGGAAAAGGTTTTAAAAGGTAACGAATGGGCTGTGATAATTGTTCCGAATCGTCAGCCCACCCCTCCGCTGAGCGGCTGATCTTCCCGCGCCGCCCCGAGCGCGGCAGCACCAGCAGAGAAAGCGGCGGGCCCGGGCGGGGCTCGGCGGGGGCGGGAGCGTCGCGCGCGTCGGTCCGCCCGCCTCCCGCTGGGAAATTCCCCCTGAAAAGGGCGGCGAGGGTGTCGCTCCGCGTCTGTCTGTCTGTGCGGGGCCCGGGCGCGGCGGCGGCGAGGCTGCGGAGCTGTCAGCATGGCCGGTGAGCGGCGGGACGGAGGGTGTGAGGGACGGGAGCGAGCGTGTGTGTGTGTGTTGGGGCGGCGGGGAGCGGCCCCGGTTCTCCTGGCGGCGCAGGGGCCGCTCCCTGTACGGGCGCGCTGCGGGACCCCGCCGTTACTTCCCAGCCCCGCGCTGCTGCTTCGGCGGAATTGCGACGTGTCGGCCCGCTTGAGTTTCCGCGCCGAGGGACGAGGCCGAGCGTCAGTGCGAGGAAGGGGTGACGGCGCAATTCGCCCCCGACCCCGCCCTCTGCTCCGGGCTCTGAATCTGCGACGCAGTGCCTTAAGCCTGGAGAAGGTTGACGAGGAAACCTCGGGGTGGGGGTGGTGAGGAGGCTGCGTCCAGCTCCGGACCCCTCGCCACGGGGATTGCAGCGGGATCGTTTAGGGGCCCTCTGGTCGGGATCAAAATTGCGCGGTTCAGAACGTTTCCACATTAAAGAAGCGCCCGGTCTCGACAGGAACTTGTGAGACGGCGGGCGGGCGGGAAACAGGGCGTGAAGCCAGAATAACCTAAATAAGGGATCATGCCCCATGTAACTACAACCAGAAGCAGAGTTCAGCTTCTTCAGGCTATATTTAACCGGGTTTGCGCCCGTTCAGAGGGTGTCTCTCTGGTATCTTTCTTGGGGATTTAAAAAATCCCCGGAGTTGACAGCATTCACTGAAACGGCAGTTCCAGGGAAAGATGCTTTCTAGCCTCAGACTCGGGTGTCTGTGTGTGTGTGTGCGCTCACCGCTTCCCAAAGCAGGAACTGGGACTTCTAAGTCTGCCCACGTGTGAACTATCAACAGAGAGAGAAAACAACTGGGGATAACGCTTGTTCTTTCCCTTTGTATCTTAATGTATTTTCAGTGTAATTAGGAACCAGATAAGGATTTTTTTTGAGCAGGGGAAGTTCATAACTTCCTGGTACTCACCAGCTTTTGTGTTGGCTTTTTTTTTTCTCGTTTGGTTGCAGTTCCGCAGAGTAATGCAATAGCAAAGAGGAAGTTTGTGAGCAGTTTCGCTTCTCTGTTAGAATTCGCAAGGTTTGTGGAGCTCTATCTGGATTACTGCTCTGTAAAATAAAAACAAGTTCACACTTTTGGTTATCTCAGAGCAGGAATGTGTTCTGACAGATCTTTCACAATCGCCTCTTTTTGCTGGAGGTGTTGCAAGCAGCTGTAAGTGTGCAGATTGACTCTCTTGTCAATCAACAAGGTCGCTGTTGATCTGTACAGAGCAGTGACTTCAGAGCTGAAGGGTAGCACTTCCCAATCTGTGTCTTACTGTAGTTGCCTCGCACAGACCACAGCATTCTGGCGATACACTTTCACATCTTCCTGAAACACCCATTAGCTACTTCTCTTTCACAAGCAGTTGTTGCTGGAGAGTCAGTTCACTTGTTGGGCAAGAAAATGGCATATTGAGTAGTCCCTCCACAGCCTGCTTCCGCAGAGCAAAGGAAAAAGCCAAAACATACAAACCCTAGATCTCCCCCTGTCTCTTGCTTGGTGACAGCATGTCGCACATCCTCTGTAATAGCAGAGGCTGCATTAAACTTTAAACTGGCCTAGATTTCTCACTGTGGGAGAGGTGTCATTAGAAGCATAGGGTTTTTGGGATCGTCCTTCTATCCCTTTTTATATTGATCAAACCAGATAAGAATTAAACAGCCTTCAGCTTTTGAACTGGAGATAAACTGGGCTGAACTCTTGAATCTATTGCTTCTTTGACCTGTTGTCCCTAACTGGCTACTCAGGGTGTTTGATGTCGTATATTCTCTTCTAAATTATTTAGTGTAGTATTCGGGTCACGTAGGAATAAAAACACTTTTATAACAAAAAGAGCAAAAGACAGGTTGTGGTACACAGCATAATGTCTCTGTTGCTAGCACGTGTATAGGGAATGAAAAATAATTACAAATGCAAATTAAACTCATAAGAACTTAAATGAAGGATTAGCTGTATTTTTGCCTTTCTTTCATTTCAAATGCTTTTCTGAGTAGTTGTGGTCAGGTAGGTAATATGAGCATCTATGGGTTTCTCTTCCAGAATTAGTGAGAGGTTTTGGGGTTTTTTTTATGATGTAGCTTGTAGTCGTTTGACAAACATGGCAAGACCTGAAGAGGACTGGTCTTTAAAAACTGTGTGAAGAGAACTGACAGATCTCTCACTGCCTATAAGATGGTGAAATAGTGAAGCTGTGCCACTCTGCAGACACACTGCTGTCTTGCAGAGATGGGGAACGTTAGTCAGATCTCCGCTTTGCTTCCAGTGAGTGAATACCTTCAGTTCGCAGAAACACTTCTGTGCATTTCCTCTCCACGTAAAACACAGTGACACTGATAATCATGGTGGAGATAAAGTGATACTTAAATTTCATTCTACCTTGGTTCTCTATGTAATGTTGATGAGGCAACCTCATCATTGAGCTTTAGTTTCCCACATACATAGCTGCTGTGAAGCTGTGGGCTTGCCTATAGTGACATTTGTTACAACCACAGCCCTGTAAAGATCACTGAGCCCGGAGTTTTAAAATGAAGTGCTCTCAATAGGTGAGAAAAAAGCCCTCTTAAGCATGAAGGGAAGTTGTTGGTTAAGGTAGAGAACATTAAAGGCTTGATGTGATTATGCTCTGGAGTAGTTTCGAGCAGCCAGGCTCCACCTAGTTTTGACAGATTTGTGATGTATGTGGGTGAACCGTATGTCTGATCAGCTATGTAAGCATGTGCAGCTCCAACATAAGATGTTGAGGAGGCACTTTTCTGGAGTCTTGTCACTATAGCTTCTAAATTAGGTTTTAGTTTGGTTTGTTTGGGTTTGCAGTGTTCTGTGTTATGTAGGAATTGAGAGGCAAGATTCTTTGCTCTTCTCAATTGCATAATGGAAGTGGGAGCCTGGCCAGTATGCAATGATTGCTCTTTCTGCGGCCAGAAGTTCTCTCCTGTCTAGCCTTCTGGGCTGTGCTGGTAAATACAATAGCATCACTAGATTTAAGTGTGAAAGTTAGCTAGCCATGCAGTAGTGTGTGAGCTTGCTTTTGTTAGATGCCCAGACTTCTGCTCTCTTTGATACCTTTTGCCTATCCTTCCCCGTCCACTTAGCTGGACTTTATTTTCCAGAAAGAGGAAAATATGCAAAAAAGAGGTTTTAGATAAGAACTGTGAAGTGTTTAGAAAAGGGACCATCCTTGTACATAACTGGATCTAGAGTAGTGGCTAATGTGTATTTAATGTTGTAGCTCATATTCTGTTTTCAGAAAATTATTTAACCTGCTTAATGTGAGGCAAAGCCTTTGCATTTTGATCAGCTGTTAGAAAGGAGTATAGAAAGTTCTAAACCATAATTCTCAAATGTTTGCCACCAAATACAACCCAGAGTTGAAATGCACAGTGCCTTTTAAAAAGATACTCGGGTTTTGAGAAGGCAAAGGTTGCCAAAGGCAGCCTAGCATAAGAACTGCTTTCACATAGTGCTGTTCTACAGTTGTCTGTACATGTGTTTCACTTGAAATGTGCATTCAGGTCAGACCAAGGTGACATCTTGGAGATACAGTCCTTTCCATCCCTTCTCTGCTTCTCTTTATAACCTCAAAGATGAAGTAATTATATTTTCCTGCTTTGAGTATGGGCTGCTGCAGCACTGGAAATGCTTTGCAATCAACAAATCCCAGGCATAAAGTTGAAGCTTTGTGTTGGCACGTACACTTGATTCCTTGTAGGTGCTTTACTATTTTCCACCTCTTTGCCAAAACTCAGACACTGTGGATTCATAGGCTGTGTAGACCTTGGGCAAAAAGAAGTAGGAGATCTTTTACCCTTTTAGGACTTCCAATATGTTTAATAATTATTTTGCTTATTGTGTTGAAGCCCAAGCACTTTTTCTTCAGTGCAGTGGCATGGGATGTTGTCTGTTACGTTTGTTTGTGATACTTAACCTTGCCTGCTATTATATGAGGATGACAGAGAGCTCAGTAGACATTTCCAATAAGCTGCATTCTTCTGATCATGCAGTTCAGCGATGATTCAGCTTCTACAATATTTACTTATCCTCTTGTTATTTGTTTTTCACATGCCATCCCACTGTTGTCACTGTTTGATTGATGGTACTGTTTGATGTTCTCAGGTATATCAAACAGCTTGTTATTGTCTGGCAATAAAACAGCACTAGCACTTGAAAAGTGCATATACTCTTGCAAAGTTAATGTCTTCCTAACCCTTGGCCCCCTGTCCCACTTAAGAGTTCTGCTGTGTCTTACTCTTCTCTATACTCATGTTTCCTGAAAACCTCTTTTTACTAATTGCCCCGTAGCTTTTACTGAGGTTTCACTGTGAGGTGGTTCTGCAACTAGAAGTTGGAACTTGGCCCAGTGGGACTTGGCCAACTCAAGATGTGGAATTCAGTTGGGTCTTTTCTGAGCCCACAGTGATAATATTAAACACAGAAGGGTTTGGTTTTCTTCTTGGTTTTTTTTTTCCTTAATTTGCATAGTTTCTGCTTCACTATAATAGAAGCTAAGTCAATTCTGAGGAAAGACCTTCACTATCAGGACATTAAAGAGAACATAGTACTTGACAGTACCTGTATTTTGAGAGGACAGCCATTACTAGAAATGTATTACTAAAATATCAGCTGTTTTCTCAAAGTAATTGTTCTCATTGTATGAGATCCTCTTTCATCAGCGGTACATTCTTTAATAGCTAAAAGAAGCTGGGTTCTAGGTGAGATGGACAGAAGGGTGACCTTTGCTGACTGCTTACATGGCATCTTGGTAGTCCTGGAGGCTTCGTTTAAAATCTGTTCCCTCACCCCCACCCCCCCTTCAGTGTGTTCATGTGCATAAAACAAAGAGTAGATCTTCTGAGAAGGTTGGTCAAGTGGAAAGATGGTAAGATCAATCAAAGACTCTAGGTTTTCTAATTTTTGCATCTTCTGCTGGTTTCTAAGCTGTGCTGTGTACTAACACTGAAAATGTTTTGTTTTTAAGGTGGCCCTGAGCCCTACATTGAAATCTTTGAGCAACCCAGGCAAAGGGGCATGCGCTTCAGATACAAATGTGAGGGAAGATCAGCAGGCAGCATTCCAGGGGAGCACAGTACTGACAACAATAAGACGTTCCCTTCCATACAGGTAAATACCTGCTTTCATCCATGAATTAGCATTGTCCACATTAACCTTGTGCTGTAGCTGTGAGCTTGGCTCTTCCAAGCAAATAAAATGCTTTTCACTTTCCATTCAGTTGTTCTTCCCTTGACATGCAAATGTAGATGCAGCAGTAGAGAAAGAGTTGTTGCTGCTAGTCATTAAAGATTTTCTTTCAAATTCACAAGAGAAGGTGTAGAGGTAGTTAAAGTGCTGGTAGAGAGGGATTTCAGTGAAGTTATTAACTGAATTTATGAAATTAATTTGTTATTAGTGTTTTGTTATTTGGACTGCAGCATGAATTCTAGGAGAGCTTTGCAGGAGTTTGCATACAGAATTTAAAAAGGCTCTGAAAAGCTGCTGTGCATGATGTGAGAGAAGGGACTTTGCAAGCCATTGTCTTACTTTGTTCACTTTTGCAGTTAGTGGTTCGCAGGCTAGGTTTTGCAGAAGAAATTACCATGAAGTACATAAAGTCAGAAGGGAATACAGCATTTAAAAATGAACTGAGAAGGGGGAATTATGTGGTCAGAGCACCTGCAGTGAAGACAAGTTGGGTGGTTGCTTTATGGGGTAGGTTGGGAAATTAAGAACAAAGGAATCTAGAGGAGCTCTGGCAGCTGTGATCAAAGCAGGGACAAAGCTACATTCAGTAGCAGTGGAATGGAAGCTGTAGCTTTCCTATGTGAGACAAAGGAATGTGTTGACGACCCCAGACGGGTAAGACAAGGGAAAAGAATTTCTGGTCTCCTCATTGAGTTTAAGTTGCTAGTGTTTCCTTGTTATCTTTCAGTTTGGCAAAAATTTGTCAGAGATGAGATTAGAAGAGAAAGCTCAAATACAAATGGGAAGGCGTGTACTTACTCTCTTGAAGTACAGTACAGTGCCCAGGAGCAGAAGCTGTGTGTACAGATATAAATAACAAAGGGGAGGCAGCGATGGAATTGTTGGAATCACAGGAGAAAAAGAGCAGATCCAGAGGATCTGAAATCTGAAAATGACATGTTCTAGATTGAGGTATAAAAGCCCTTTAAGAAGAGGGAGAGTTTGAGAAGACTGTATTGGCAGTCATGTTGAACAGCAGAATGAGCCTCCACTACACAAAGCAACTGTGGAAGCTGATCTAGCCCTGAAGCCAGAATTACTAAGAGAAGAAACAAACAATAAAGTCCTCTCTTTGACTCTCACAATGCCAGATTTGGGTAAGGAAATGCAGGAAATTGAGATCTTGGCAGACTTTTTCTCAGTACTCTTCCAGTTGAACAAAGACCTACACAGGCTGCTGGAAAAAGTAAATATTTTCAAACTCCCAGTCTAACCCTGTGTCAGTGTACAAGTTTAATGGGCAATGTAAGTCCTTGTTTCCTTTTAGTCTGGACTACTGCCCATGAAGGCCAGCCAGAACCCAAAGGGAAGACAGGACATTGTAGATGACCATGCAGTCCTGGCAACATTTGTCCTTTTTTTTAAAAGTGGCTGTTGATGACAGACCTGATTGTCACCCAGAGCAAGTGATTTCTAGATGAATTCCTGCCTCCGTGAAGCCCGTAGGAGGCTTTAATGCTGAATAGCTGCTAGGGACATCCCATCTTGAGGTGGAAACAGCAATGAGGGTGAGAAGAGAGGCCAGGAAGAGATGAAATTTTGTGGTGTGGTTATGATGAAAATTATTAGGGAGGAACTGGAGAATCTCAAGAGGCTACATCAGTCTTAAAGTACACAGAACTGGATGTGAAATGATATAATAGTTGAAGAAAGTAAATAACTGGTGGTAGTTTTAGTTAAAGGGTGAAAAGTAATGGTGACTTTTATGAAGGCCAAGAAAGGAGACAAATTGGAAACTGAAGATGCTAACAGGTAATGGAAAGGTTAAGCCAGAATTTGAGATGTTGACTGAAAAAATAGTTATGATAGGTCCTTGGAGTCTCAAGAGGAGGAAGGAAAGAAAGGGCTGAAAGAAGAGAGGAACAGCTTGTTATAGGACAGGGGAAGTGGAGGAGGACAGCTCACCTCTGCACAAATGTGTACCTGAGCAAGTCTTGCGTTTACTTTCCAGTTCTGATGCTTCAAACGATTTAGGCCAAACTGTTTTTCTTTTTTATGCTCGCCCACACAACCCTTGGTGACTTCACTGGTAGCTGTTAGCGTGAGGGAGGACATACGCGCACCTGAGAAATGTGTTGAATTAAGCTGATGACTGCTCTGAAGGCTGTAATAGAAGCTTGAGAATTCAGTGCCATCCTTCTCGAATATGGGTTTTTGGTTTTTTTAAAAAAAAAAACCCTAAACTGAAACAACTTTATAGGGGATTATGCTATGCTGTATCTGTTAACATCCTCTGTCACTGCTTGGTGTTCCACTGGAGTTTTTCCTATGATCTTTGGAACTAGATCTGTCCTTCAGTGCATATTTGTATGTGATCACCTACGTAGAACTTTGTGATTTCATTGTAAGGCTAGGTATGATAATGAAATCTGTCCTGTTACCTTTGGTCTTGCAGCATTACAAGCTGTTTTACTCCTAGATCTAAGCCTCTGTAATAACATCGCACTTTTGCACAGGGGTGAATTCAGCTTGTGGTAAGAGAGCCCTAGTAAGGTAGTAAAAGCATAAAACCAGACAGAGGGGGGGAAAAAAGTGATTATTTAGAGCCTTTCAGGCTTCCTTCCCATTTTTGCAGTAGAGTAATGTAAGAGAACTGCGTGGATTAAATGTTGGATACTGACAGTGGTAAAACTTGTCATTACAAATAATCAGCTTCTTTGGCACAACTAGCAGCAGATGAAGTGTGTTGTCTTTCTTTCTCAGATAGATGAGAGGCTTTTGAAGAAAATGTAACTTTTGAAGTATTTGGGCAGAGTTGGATGTTTTTAGTGTTAAATGAACTGAAATTGAATGAACAAAGCTTCTGAATGGTCCTGGCTTTTATGAAGCAATAATGCCATTTTCTTAGCATGTATTTCTTCCGTGGCATATTTTGGGCTAAAATGTATTTTTCCATTTGATAGAGTGATTTTACTAACCCTGATAAATAAAATCTAAAAATATCTCATGTTCTTTGGTAGATTCTCAACTATTTTGGAAAAGTCAAAATAAGAGCCATATTGGTGACGAAGAATGAACCCTACAAGCCACACCCTCACGTTCTGGTTGGAAAAGACTGCAGAGATGGCTACTACGAAGCAGAGTTTGGGCCAGAACGGCGAGTGCTGTCGTGAGTAATGCTGTTGCTTGAGAGTTTGATTAATTATGCAAGTGATTGGCTAATCTTATGTTTTAGAACATTGACTAGTGATTAAAAGAGCAATTAGTGTGTGGTCTGCTAAAGTTTCCTAATCTTCCTCAGGGAATGGGTGACTTGTCTTTGAAGTATTTCCTTCTTTTTCAGTACTTCACATGCTTAGTTCTGGTGCTGTTCTTTTCCTGCACCCTTTTCTAGTTAATTTGCCCCATGTCTGCCTCCTTTTCCTTCCTCCCACTTGTTTGCTTCTTTTTTGTCTTGTTCAGTAACAGTTCATAGGATCATAGGATGTTAGGGGTTGGAAGGGACCCAAGAGATCATCGAGTCCAACCCCCCTGCCGGAGCA
>JAOXOE010000256.1:2428942-2440159 GCA_028565055.1 Phoeniculus purpureus | reverse complement strand
CTGCGGGCTGGTCTCCCCCACCGGCCCCGAGACTCCCCATCCTCCTCCGGCGAAGCTCCGAGCCTGCAGCCAAAGTCTCTAACGAAAGTGAAACGCGAGGCTGCCGGCGGCGGGCTGGCACGGGGGCAAGGAACGGGGGGGCAGAGCAGAGGCGGCGGGAGGCACCGAGCAGCGGCCGGTGTTGGGAGATGCAGCGGCAGCAACTTCGCTCGGAGAGACGGGGAGCTGCCGGCGGGCGGGACCGGCTGCCGTAAGGAACGGGCTCTGGAAGCGAACGGACGGCTCGGAGAAAAGTGCGTCTGCGAAGGGAGTGCGAGGGGGGACGTGCCCGGGACGGAGCAGCCCGGTGAGAGGCGAGGAGGGACGGGCAGCTCCCGCAGCTGCCAGAGCGAGCGGAGCACACCGAGCTGCGACCGCCCGCGGAACCACCGCGGCTCGGCGGAGACCTGTTGGCGAAGCGAGCCCGGCCGGAGCTGTCAGAGCCCGCGGCGATCCGCTCCGGCGTGGGACGGTTTCAGCTTCCCGCCAGCAGCTCCCCCCACACACACCCTCCTCATGGGGCTCCGCCCGCCGCCGCTCCCCCTCCTCCGTCCGAGCCCCGCGGTGCCTGTCACCGCAGCACCCGGCGATGCAGCCGTGGGGGAAGCAACTGCCCGTCCTGGGTGACTTTCCGGGCTGCCCCGGCCCCAGGTGACAATGCGACTGCTCCGAGGTTTTGCTTCTCGGGGCTGGCTGCCCTGCCCGGGCGCGACGCACAGAAACGGGCTTCTGTGGCACCGGGGATAGATACGGGTCTTGATTTATATCTAGCAGCACGTATAAAGCTTTTCAAGGTGGCTGCAATGTAAAAAGTAATGACTTTATTACCCCGGAAAGGTTCTGTGGTTCCCAGTTAACAGTCCTCGGAATTAGAATTCATTACGCAGTTGTGCCAGCCTGCATCTGAACACCTATCTGTGGCCATCCCCTATACATAACGGGCAACGTCTCATTGATTTTCTTTTAAAAATCATAGCGAATTAAGCACTTAGTTACAATTAAATCTGTTCTATCGTCGCGCCGTGTTCGAGATTCCAGAAGCGACTCCCCAGACAGCATCTTAAAACCTACAGTCAGGAGCTAATTTTACAGATACTTTCGTGAATGGCAGCGAGGATCTTCCTACCATTATCGTGCCCTTAATTCCAACACCGTAAAACGCCGCGAGTTAAATTGGAAACTCGCTTTCTTAAAAGCAGTATTTCACCCTGGCTGGATAATTACTAATATTGGCGTTTGATGGCAATGATGCTGTGCTTCCTTCCGTGTGTGTGTATGTGTGTGTGTGTCCCCCTCCTCCCAGCGCTTCGCATTGTCATGTGATGGGAGGGAGATAACAAACGTTAAGAAAGAAAAGGAGTCAGGAGACATTTTTTAACACGGCATAACCGCAGATTAATAATGCAGGTGGGTTTGTATTTTATTGTATTTCTAGGGGAAGGGAATGAGGCTGTTTAACGAGCAGTCGTGGACACGAAGTAACGATATTTACAATCGTTGATGTGGCTTTCGGTGGGTCATAAATTATGACAATATTAAAATTATTTTCTGGCAGCCCAGTTAACTGCGCTGGGGACCGTAAAGCCCTGACTGATTCCATTTATGCCTTGTAATTACGGTCCAGGGGCTCTCTCCAAACCCTTTGGTGTATGTTGTGTGTAAACTTTTAGCTAATAGACCTTTTTTTGAATGGAGGGACTTTTCTCGGTGCTTCCTGCAGTATACATTCTGTCTCTGATCGCTGTATTTAATGGCCAAGTCCCGGTTTATGCTTTATAATGTGTTGACAAGTTTTCTAACAGACTTTCTGAAATAATGCACATATATTCACATCGGTTAGAAACTCCACACAGGATTTTTAGAGTCGAGTAGATCTATATCCTAATGCACTGAGAGGGAGTGTAAATCATAGAGGATTTCATAGCCCTTTCAGTAGTTTTCTGTATGAAGTATGAGCAGCGTGGCCTCCAGACGTAACCTTTTAGAAAAAAAGACAGTGCTTTTATTTTATGGTGTAAAGTGCTTTTAGCTTCAGGGCTCGGAACGTGAATGTGGTCAACAAACAGCTTCTTGCGAGGGAGTTCGCTGCAGCCTCAGCCCCCAGCGCCCGGGCGATGCCTTCGTCATGGGGAGGGTTACAGGGGCACCCGCGGCCGTAGATCCGGGCTGCCCCCTCCGGCTCCCCAGAGCTACGTTAACCCTAAAACCGCCGGGCCGCCGCGCCCCCGCATCCTCCACCCCTCGCAGACTGCCGGTGCACGCCTCGGGCCGGACCCCCCCACCCCGGGGAAATGGGGGGAGTCGGGGTAGATGGACCCTGCTGTTGCACCACGACACCCCATGTCTTCCTCTTCCTATATCGTTCTGTCTGCTCCCCTCTTCCAACACAACCGCCAGCACAGCATCTTGGATACACCGAGCATCTGTAGCCTTGTCTCTGCCAGTTCTACAGCTTCTTTACACTAGTGAACCTCAACGTGTCAGGTACAATCAGCCAGAAATGCTCAAATACCGACTGCTAACGCCTAGAAGTGCAGGTAGGTGAAAACAAACTCAGGCCAGCACGGCAAGACAGCCCAGTGAGCAGGCTCTGAGGATTCACACAAACTTGTGTGTCACCTCCTCTCCACAACCTTCCTTATGCCCAAGCAGTGGAGGATACCTCACAGTCCTGCCACAGTTGTGTGACTCCCAGCCATCTTATCTGCTGCTCTACCGAGCCCCATAGTAAAGGCAGATGGAGGAAATATGTCCTCAAATCTCCACTGTGTGCAGGCAAACTCCCAAGATACATGCTGAAACCAGGGCCATGGTGGTTTCCAGGCTGCCTGACAAGGGGAAGCCAACCTCAGAGAAGGGTCTGCTTCATATGCTGAGCATCTGTCCCATGCAAACCAGAGACCTTGGAGCAGCTGAGGCTTCCATCCCACTCTGTTGTCCTGGGCCAGCGGCAGTAACCTGTGGCAGCAGGGCAGAGTGCCCAGGGGAGAACACTGAAACTGTAAAAATTAGTTTAACATTTGAATCTGTCCCTCTGATCTTGCCTCTTCTCTCCCTCTGAAAAATAGTGTGATCCTCCCTCCATTCAAGCATGTGAAATGTTTAGCAGTTACTGTAGAAAGAGACATAAAACTGCCTAAAATGGAGAAGCATGGCGTCCCTCCATCTCGCAGGCTGGCATACAGTCCTGCCATACGGGATCAGGACCAGAGGTGCAAAGGAGCACGACACAGTTCATATCATATGCTGCTGTCCCTGCCTATCTGCTAATTTAGCGACAGACTTGGCAGTAGGTGAGTTCAGCAACTTTGGTGGGCAAATGTTCCTGCTTCAAAGCTTCAACTGTCATTCATTCAGAGCTGGAATCTCACTTGCAAACTCAGTACAGAACGTTAGGACCAAATATGAATTCCAAAATTCTGCCAGTTCTGTGGAGTTGGGCTGCGTTATGTAACGGCAGATCACACAGAGTGCTTTCCGACGCTGTCTTGATAGTCTCAATCAGGCAGAGGCAACGTGGGTGGAACTCTTATCATACCAGGCTGACTGCCCATGAATGAGCAGAGGACTCACACGTTCTAGAAATAGTACGTGCATTAGTATTCACGCATGAGAAACTTGGGCATGCTGGTTTGCCTTTTCTCTCTTTTTTTTTTTCCCCTTCCCTATTTTAAAAAAAGCTCAAAATAAAAGTCTATTCTGCAAGCGCTTACTAGTAAGTGCTGCGGCGAGTTGGTGCAGGATCACAAACACCTGAGAACCAGGTGACAGAAAGATTTGGTTATCAGCTTGCCCTAGGCGGGACCCAGAATAAACCCCTGAACCTGGGGAGGCTTTTTCAGCAAGGTCTGGGATTTCAGCCTGCCTCTGCTTGCACAGCATCCAGCACAATGGAGCCCTGAGCCTTGACTGGACTTTCTGGGGTTGACTACAAAATAAACAGTACAAAACACTCAGGAAAAGGACTTTCAAATGACAAAACCCTTCCTCTGAAACACACAACCAGTTTTGCTTGTGCACGGGCAGGCAGAGGAAGGTACCACTAAATGCCCATAAAATCTAAATTTTAATCAAATGTGTTTGATTGCAGTCAGACCGGATTGAGTTTGATCTGCACTAGCACTTACTAAGCTATTTGTCATTTTGTGTGCTTAATCTTTATGTATCTTTTTATAAGTAAACACATAACGTGCCTCCTGACAGTTTCTATCCTGCCAACGTGATTTAAACTATATGCATTGAAAGCCTCCCAGAACTTGACCTATAATGCAAATCCATACAGTCTTAATTATAGCAGCACCAGCAGCCACCGCACGAGCAAAGTAGTTTGAGCTTTCGTTACCAAAGAGGCACAGTAGTTAAGGTCTGTCAGCACTCCTGTTACAATCCCCATCTTGAAGAGGTTATAACTTGGGCTGTGTAAATTTGATTGAGCTGAAACTTGGGACTCAAACTATCAGTCCATATAGGGAATTCTCTTACGAATAATTGGCTAACCCATAGCTTTATTCACAGACCTTTACAAAATGAGTTTTAATGGCTTTTAATGTTTTTTTCTTTTACTGACATCTAGGGTATGAATTTGGTACTTCCAGCTCTTCTAAAGCTCCATACCCAACAGCACAGAGGTACCAAAGTTAAAGCTGCAGTGATCCAGAGGAGTTCACAGGGCACATTTCCCCACCCATGTGTACCCAAACACCTGTAAAAGACCGTGAATGAGAAATGGCACTTAAATCCAACTCAAAGGAGTCCTCTAAATGTGTAAGATAAAGGCAACAAGCACTTCAAACAGGAGTGTGCATTGCATCACAACATGCTGCCAGCCACATGTCTTGCAGACCCTTTATACCAACCATTGTGCCCACGAAGGAAGGTGAACCCACAACCCAAAATACAGCACTGGCACATTGTAAAGTGCAGAGTGTAGGTCAGTTTAATTAGCTATAGATGTAACAAGGAATATCTAGGGACAGGAAAACATCTGTCAGAGCATGGCTCACTTTGTTATCCTTTTAACAATTTCTTGAAATGTTTTCATCTTCTTGGGCTTTATCTTCCTCCAAAAAGTTTGTGGAAGAGTCATATGGATGTGTTGTCATTGCTTTGAAAAAATCAGGCATTCAACTTTGAACATGGAGCAGAAGTTCACATATCCCTTTAAGTTACCAAGGATTTTGGTCTCCATAACATTTTTCACTGGTTTTAAACTTCAAGGGAGGTGGGTTTTATCACCTCCAATCACAGTAAGCCAGAGCATGCAGCACTGGTTAAGGTGCAGGCTTGGTATTTTCCTTGACCCTAACAGGAAATGAAAGCCAAGGGCTAGAAAGATGAAGTAGAGGCCATGAACAGATTGCTCTCAGAGTCAGAATGCATGTTTGTGGAAAGCTTCCATGTCTACCAAGGCCTCATAGAAAATGTTGATGGAACAAGCACAGAGAAGTTGATCCTTTTGAGCCACTGCTGAGATCTCAAGTCAAGATTTACATAAGCAGGTCACGGTCTTAAGCCCCATGAGCAGTATTGACAACAGGTCACTGACACAAACATCCTTTTTTATTAATTTTCTGGTTTTAGGTACCAACTTTTGGGAGATTCCCAGATAGGACAAGGTTAATTATAGCCAGTTCAGGCTGTGGGGAGGTAGCATTTACCAGTGCAGCAGTAGCCCAATTCAGAAAGGCAAAGCCACCCAGCCCTGCAAGGGACAACCTCTTGGTGAGGTTCAAATCAGGAACAAGCAGCATAATACAAGGTTTAAAGCAGCAATGTAGAAGAACAACAGCACAGTCACACTTGGTTTCCCAAGTATCTGCCCATCAGGGAAGAAAGGCAGGGGAGCTGAGCAGGTGTGGTCTGATCCAGACCAAATAAAGTATGTGGGGTGATTGCTGGGCTTTTAGCACAGCAGTTGTTTATGAACAAAGTCTTATCATGAAGATCATGAGGAGAAGCTTTTTGTGCTCCTGTGCAAGATTAGGTCCAAGGGGTTCAAACTCTTACTAGCAGCGTGTGAAAAGGAGGAATTGCAAACATTTTCTCATGAGGAATACATTCAACGGAGGCTTAAATCAATAGTCAAATTGATTTTTTAAATGTCTAGAATACTTAAAATAATTAAATAATCTGAGAAACTCAGCATCAACAATCCAAAAGAAGTTGTTGCCATCGAGAAATTAGTTTGGTTACACAGGATGAGCAATGATTCAGTTATTTTCATTCAGTTGTCTGGTGCCGAACACAGTCACTTCTTCCCCACACACACACTTGGCCTGAGGGGCAACAGAGAAGGAGACTGCAATAAAAAAGGACTTTCCTTCTCTCACCCTGCTCAATATATCCCCTACTAGAGGAATCTACTTGGCCTTGGGTACCGCAAAATTCCTCAGCACATATTTATCTGTGGGTGCATCAGCTGTACTTACTGCTGAAAGTAAGCATGTACTGGAGCAGGCTGTGCAATCAGTGCCTTAGCATCTTTGGTAAATAACTTCTATCGCATTGCTTGTTCAAGCTTCAACTTTTATTCACTTGAAATGCAATTGAACTGAAGTTTTAACACACAGGATCATCATTCTCTCTATTTGTTTCATGTTACTGTTTCAGGTGACATTTAGGTTTAACTTTAGCAAAGAAGAAACACACATGCTTTTCTGACCGTGACACAGTATGTGTGAGGATCCAGATGAAGAAGAATCGTTGAGGCAGCAGAGATCTGCTTCTGCATGTGAAAATAAGGATGGCTTACTGTGGATTTTCTTTTTTGCCATACTTGCTCCGTGCAAAATTTTATCTTAGTTGTCAGGACGCTTACAATAATGTTTTAATGCAACTGTGTGCGACCAGAAGAATATGTTATTATACAGCCCAAAGCTGCCGTGCTGAAAGCGGTGGGAGCAGTGGTGAATAACCTGTGATAAGAGCCCACTCCTCAGAGCAGTCCGGGTGGTTTTGCCACCATCTGTTATTGTCAGCACATATAATTTTTACCATACAATATGATTACTGACTGTGGCGAAAAGAATGCCATCTAGACCCAGTATGAATAAGCTTTCACTCAATTAAAATAACATGTGACTATGCTGTATAGTGTAACACAGAGAGCTGATGGGCATTAGGTATGAATGCTGGGGCTGGAGTGAGTTATTGTATCAACGCTATTGTTCAGTCAGCAACTATTCCCCAGCATTGAAAAAAGATTTAGAAAGAGAAATTAAACACAGAATCGGAAACACTCGCAGAAACTAGAACTGCAGACAATGTTTGATATTACTGTACTGCAATTAATGTAGTCGCAATTTCTACTTTAATTTGCCCTATCGTTTTAAGTTCTGCAGGGTCTAAGTGCTTGGAGGAAGAGATGTAGATGTAAACACATGGAGAGAGACCTATAGACTATCCTTGCTGAAATCCACCTCCCTGAGACATGACAGTAAAACACAGGCTAACACAGGGTAGCACATCATTACATGCCATTCCCCACCAGCAGCAGGGAAAAGTTTGTTCCTGATGTGGCTGGAGTGATGTGATTTGCTGTAAGCCTCCACTTCTGACCAGCTCTACAGGCTCTTCAGTGGAGGGGTGGGGTGAGCTACAAGACCCCCTGGTTCACTCAACCCAGAACTGAAGGTATAGGGATGCAGCCATGGCAGCTCCTACAAGGAAGGCCAGAAGTGTTTTCAGTGCCGAGGTGTATGACAGCCATCATACTCAGAGCCAATAAAAACAGAACTATTCTCTATTGAGACCTAATTAGCTTTTATATTCAAAGCCTTACTGCACATTTGTACATTGCTTATGAGCGGGACTGAAAAATATATGTAGCATGACACTATACTTTGCGAGCGTCTATTCCCCATTCTCCGAGGATTGCCTTCTCCTTAGATGTACACACTCAGCGAATATGACGAAGCTAATTATTTTTCCCTGAAATGATCCCTGCTTGTCTCTAGCAGTTCGCGCGTAAGCGCAGCCGTCCTGTCTTCAGCCTTGGATTTTCCAACAAACAACAAATACCCCGAACAACTGTGTTCAAATCCTAAGAGAAAAACCTGGCAAACAGACTTCCCGCTTTACACGATTTACTCCTCTCTCAGAGCCCCTGTGCACGTCTGGGGGGGTTTGCTATTTTTTTTTTAGAGGGGCTTCCGTATCTTTCTGTTACCTTTCCTGCCTGTAAAGCAATCACGGAGAACGGCAGGAGGTACCATCAGTATGCAAATTGCTGTCAGATAACTGGTTTCGCTGGTTCCGCCCTGGGAAGCCGCATCGTCGCTGCGGGGTGGGGAGGGATGATCCGCGGGGCCCTCCCGCCCCTCCGCGACCGAACCCCGATGGCTCTGCCGCTCGGCGCCCCCGCTGCTCCGGGAGCGGGGTCTGGCCGATGGCACCGCAGCGAGGAAAGAGCTCCTGAGCGACAGCCATTCGCACTCTACTTCGTGCCTGCGCTCACGCTCACCCCCACGGTCTTTCTGACCGCGTTTGGGTTTTTTTCTGTTTCATTTCTTTGTCAAGGGGTGCTTGAGACCTTTTCACTCACCAGGAGAAGGGCTGGTGGTTTGATACCATCTCACTTGCATTACAAGGTCAAGGTTGTGGTGCCTCCATCAGCTCACCTGAGAGGGTCTGTGATTCTGTGCTCCTGGGCACAGGGCACAGAAGGGTCCGGCTTATCCCTCTGTGGTGTGGCAGACCCACTCTGGGCACGCTCGCATGTCAGAAATACATGCTGAGGCCCTCTCTAACTCATCTTTCAAAGGATCAAAAGGTTGCCAAATGAAAAGCATGTTGAAGCTAAGGTATAATTCACAGGTAAACGTCTGCAAAAGTACATGAAACTATTAAAAAAAAAAACACAAAGAAAAGTCGATTCTGTGTGGACTGCACATTTAACGTCCTGGTAAATCCAAAGCAAGGTGGCTTTGTTAAACCGACCTTCTGCAGCGCTTTTGCCAAAACCACGTACCAAGCGTTTGGGTATTTGAAAAGAATAAAAAATAAACTACTGAAGTGACCAATGGAGCTAAGTTATAAGCGTTCAGATGTGCAGTAACTTCAACACAAATATTCCTATCAGCATGGTGGTGGCCACATATAACACAATAAGACACAATACATTTGACAGTCTATTGAATACATAATACACAACTTTTATATTGCCTGGAAATATATCCAGATGATGAAATCTAACAGTTCAGGTGGAGCTTTTAGTCTTCATCAAATGATAAAAATTGCTAGGGTCCCATTTCTAGGGTTGACCCAATTGTTAGGGTCTGTCATCTCATTGCTTGTCAGCCTCCAGGAGGACTGTTTTACTTTCCTGTTTAAATAGGACAGGAAAGCAAGAAGGAAAACATAAACCATGGAAGAGTTACTACAGACGTTCACTTTTAACCAGGAAAGCAAGACAAATGAGAAAGCAACTGGCCCTCTGTGCCCATCACGGTTTCCTACCTCTGAAGCGTCTGGATGGTGAATTGTGTTAGAACAAGGCTGCACTTATCAAAGTCCAAGGGCTGACTTGGGCAAGGCATCACAGTTCAGCTCCTGAAATCCCTACTTTCTGTGGATTCAGGTCTGCCAGGGAAGGGGACTGGTGCAGACAGGCAGCCAGAGGTTGTGGACAAGTGAGAGTCCCTGTGGGACAGTGTGGGTGGTGATGGCCTTGTCCGCAGAGAAGGAATCCGAAGTGCAGACTAGCAATAGTAATGATGATTACTATTAAAGCACAGAGATTTTCATTACAGAAAACTTCAAATAACTCTCCTGAACTATATTTGAGCCAGGCTTTTTTGATGTTAACTCCAGGTTTGATTGCTGGAAAAGGTTGACTGCTAGAAAAGGAAAACCAGTGCAGTGCACAGCAGTGGGGAATCGAAGCCCTTCTTTACCAGAACCCCTGCCATATACGTACTGTCACTCACCTTCCAGACACTCAGTATAACCATTCAATCTATTGAATCAAGAGACTGTTTGATCTTATCTGCATCTGTGAGCTGACTGTCAACCTGCTTAGGCTGCATATTAAATCATCTATAGTAGCTGTATCAAGCTGGGATGATCTGTTAATTCTAAATTTATTAACCCTTGGAGTGCAGTCTTCGTGTTTAATCTACTGTAGCTGGCATTTATTTTACACAACTAAATCCTTCTTTAAGATACAGCTGTGCTGTAGGTAATGTGGAGGAGAGCTCACTAAAATCCCTGGAAGCCAGCTGACAGCGTCGCTGCTCCAAACACATACGTGCTCCAAGTTTGTGTGGGGTGTGAGCACACATGTAGACACCTAATGACATTTCCTCACAGAGCTTTGCCCGAGACAAGAAAGAATAAGAGAAGCCTTGATAAAGGCCAAGTTCTGTGCTCAACATCAGAAATTGAAGTGACCACATGCTGCCAAGTCAAAGGGAGTCAGCCAGCAGAGTCCTGCAAGGACCCACCAACAAACCTTTCCTCCAAGTTTGCTCGAACTTCTCGGTCTGTAACTGCTCTCCTAATCAGTTCACAGATGTCCTTGGAGCACTGAGGACTTCACGCAGTGCCAGACTCAGAAGTTGGGTGCTGCGATGTGCAGACACACAGATGTACAGCCCCACACAGATGCATGTACACATAATGCAATACAGATACATAGGCATCAATATGTTAATCTGCTCATCACACACACGTCTCTCCCTGCCCCTCTCTCCTGTTATCTATTATCCTTGCACATCACCGATGGTATCAACATATTCACAGCTTTTATTTCAGTTGCAAACTGCTAGGCATGCTTCCTTTTTTGGTAGTCACGTGCCCCGTATCTCTCTAACATCGCCTAATAACAATTTTAGCATTCAGATGAAGCGATTTCATTCTGTGACTGCCTTTTCTATTAGATTTGATTCTGAGAAGCCCCAGTGGGTGCCTCCAAGGCAGAGATCTATCTGTGAGGCTGCAACCGATTCAATAGCAGCCTGAGCTAACCTTGACCTTTCCCTAGACCCTGCTCCATCTGGTGCCAGCCTGGTTCCCCCCTTCTCCTCCTCCTTGCTTCACAGTCAGCATTGATCAAGGCAAAATCAAGCGTCTCTCTCTCTCTAAGGGCTGGGCAGTCGCGGAAAGGACAGCACATTTCAATATATGGAAATGACCGAGCCTCTTATGCAATCATAAATCTACACGGAGCCTTGCCATTTG
>JAOXOE010000256.1:2375741-2424513 GCA_028565055.1 Phoeniculus purpureus | reverse complement strand
CTCCCAACCCCCCCCCCCAAAAAAACCACCAACCCTCCCTCCTTTATGTCAGTGAGGCTGATTCAATTTCCAGGCTTGCAAGGTCTCCTCTCGCCAAGTATTACCCGACCCCAATAACACACACTGTTCCAAGGTTAAGATCTGTTTCCTTACAATAATGCAAAAAGCTGTTGTTTCAGTCGCGGCGGCAGAATTCAGCTTTGAAGGACAGCTTAGTACCACACTACATTTAACTGGATTCAGTTCATCTGATTATACAGTGCTTCGCTTTCTGGAATATGTAATCATCTCTTTCTGATGACATTTTAAATATCCAAGTAGACAAATAATTGCAGCAATAATTGATAGCTGAGTCAAGTTGGAAAATTATTGATTGGCACGGTACCTGCTGAAACAAATGTTCATCTCTCAAGCATCGCAGTGAGGATGCTTAAATCTAACTTCTGCTGATAAATGGTAAAAATGTGATATACTGACAAAACCACCTGAATAGGATATGACTTTGGGATGTGATTACCCAGCAAATGTTTTCTGAAGAAAAATTATGAAGAAAATCAGGATATATATTCTATTTCACATGAATAATTCCAAAGACATGGATAACCTGGTATGCTCTGATACTGTAGGGATAAACAGCTGAACATAAACACGCATGGAGAAGTCTTAAGGAGTTGCTGATTAACTCTCTTCTACCTTCCTCAATAGTATTTATCCATTTCTAATCACTGCTTACAGTAGGAGTCTATCCTGCTGCCTTCCCGAGGATGCCTCGCGTGGGTCTCATTATCAGTGATGGAGTTACAAGTCGGGAAATATTCCCCCCTGGCCCCCGTCATTTTCCCAGCAGCTCAAGGCCTTCAGTTTAAATGTGCATATTCTTACTCTGCTGTGAAAGCAGCTGAAATGAGTGAGGAGCTCATCTCATTGGCCATGGTGTAAATCAGAAGCGGCAGCACCCAAACGCATGGTGATGCACAAAAGACATGGGAGGGAGGTCAAGATCAGGTGCATCTGCAAACTGTGTTCGCTCTCCTACAGGGAGGGGGTTGAAAGCTGAAACAGAACCACTTCTTAGCTCTTATTACACAGGGCTCTGTTTAAACATGAGTTCCCTTCTAACTATGACATTCCAGATGCTGCAGCACTGCCTGTACATCAGGGGGGAAAGAAAGGGAATTTCTGAAACTTGCTGATTAGAAAGCAGAGCGAGCGGCCGCGGCAGCTTGCTGTACGCAGGGAGAGGCAAGCAATGAGCTGCCTAGTTAGGGCAGAGGAGCCGTCACAAGGCAGAAGCCTGAAATTAAGGAAAAGCACCAGAATATTTGAGCGGGGAACAAAGAGCATAAATTCCAGAGTGAGAGATGAAAAATGCACTGAAACGTTTTGAAATGGAGCCATTAGGAGCTGATTGAGTCTCAGAGCTACTGTTAAAAATCAGCCGCTTGTTAGATGTGGCGATCAGCTGAGCCCTGACACTTAAGGCATACAAGGGGGCTTGTCGAGCGGCTTTGCTCTAATTTAGAGATCCTCAGTTAATTAGAAAGCCCTCAGATTTTCTGCAAATGTGCCTCTCTATTGACAGCTCATGCTTTTGATGCTTTCCGGGTGGCAGTTGCCCGACTGACCTTCCCGGTCTTGGTAGAGCTGCCCAGCCCCTCACCGCATCGGGGAAATTCAATCACCACTAGCAGTGCCCGTAGGAATTTATGAGTAAGGTTCCTCTGCTCCTATACGCTGTTTCCTCCTCTGAAACAACCCCTGATGAAATCTGCATTTGCTTAATGCTACAGATAGCTCCAGCTTGGAATCATTTTTGCCCCCCTACCAAGCGGATGTCACAGCCAGCCCAGGTCTTTGGGGTGGGAGATTATTGAAGATGGTGCCAGCAGAGGTTGGGAGAAGTGATTCACAGGGGAACAACCTGCTCACACTTAAACCACAACTGCAGCTGTGAGTAATAAAACCCCCTCTGAGACATTAACTTCCCCAATACCTACAGTGGCGGCTGCAGGCGGCACTTTTCAAGCCCCCTGCACATCCCATGCCATGCCAATGCCTGTCCCCCACACAAGCAACATCTGGTGATGCTCTCCGAATAGAAACCACTGATAATAGGTAGTGCAGGGCAAACGCTGACACAGGCAACCACTGAAGAGAACAGGGCCTGTTTGGAAACGCGAGGAAACGATTGGAAGTTACAGTGACAACACAAAGGCAAGATGACAGACCCGCAGTCACACAGGGAGTCAGCGGCAGACACTAGAAAATTAACTCTCAGGAACAGTCTAGCATTGGCAGGGAAATGAATGAGATGATCTAAGAGATATTTTCCACCTCTAATAGGATTTGATGATGATTTTGCATAGGCTTTTGTGCTAGCCTGACTTTTGATAAAGGCATGGTGTCTCTTTTCAACTCACATGCAAGGGAGAGATTAATAACTTGCAAACTCGGCCCACCTCAGCTATAAATGGTTCCTGTGCCTATAGGGGAAAAAAAGCCAAGCTATGAGTGAACAAAACCCCAGTGAACTGAGGGCAGTTAGTGCTTTTACACCCAAATCTTCAATTATTCAGAGATTTAGAACAGAGAGAAAAATTCCCCAGCATCCAGAAAAGCACCAGTTTAGTAGGCAGACAGGACAGATGCACCAACCATGGGCAGTTCAGGAGCGCCGGACTGACGCTTTTTCCAAGGTGAGGCCTGCTGAGGGCTGTAGGATGCACAGGGAGATGAGACGGTGGCTCCAGCTAGTCTTGCAGGTCTCTTTGCCCCCCATGCAGGAGAAGGGGGCAGAGCCACTGGCACTCAAGGATGGCGCTCAACTGGGAAGACCCAGCCTGGACACTTCTGTCCACACCCAGCCTTAGACTGGCAGACGATGCACCTCAGAGGACGCATTATTAAGAGAGCAGCAATGGTAAAGAATGAATTTGAAACAGTTTTAAGTGTACAAAACATACTGAAGGCATTCCTGTCTTTTAACCAGATAAGCATTTTCTTAAATGTTGTAGCTGCCAGCTCTTAGACACAAGCAGCAGCAAGCAGGGACAAGTCCTGAACCTCACCTCATGAACTGTATGATCTGCATAGCCCACATGGCCATATCATGACACCCTTTCTTGGGACAAATGCTCCCTTACTCCATGAGCTGTTCCACTGTTGGTTTCCAGAAGGAAGATCTGTGGAGCCAGGGCCTTTGCTTTAGCATCACTGGGAGTAACCTTGAGCCCTGGTGCTAACCCTCGCATTGGAACAGATGAACATGGCTGTCCCTCAGAGAAGAGCTGCTCCCCTGCTCTTCATCCTTTTCTGCCTCTTCACCTCTATTCAACAGATCATACAAGGAGCTGGGACCTTAATCATCCATTTGCTCACAGTTGCAAAGTCAGCCTGCACTGACCTGCCAACCACACTTCTGCATCCACACAGTCCCAACAATTCACTGGGGGTCCTTGTGCCATCTCCTGCTGGCACCACCATCCTCACTGCCAACACACAGTCTCCCACAGGACAGCTCTGCTTTTCAAGTCTATGAGGCTGAAGACAGGCAACCAGATACATCTCATCATGCCTGACCACTAACTTGTGTCTTCAGCAAGTGTTTTGGGGTCAAGGGTGCAACTATTCACATTCAGCCAGGTCCTGCAGCCACCACAGGTGACCAAGCCCCTCAGAACACAGCACTGCACCCAGAGATAATGAAACAGCAGTTCCTGCCCTCAGAGCTGGCAATTATCATCATCGCTATTATAACCTGATGAGGGGGGCTGCCAGTTTAAACATGATACTGCTTCCATGCCAGTGCTTCCTGCTCCACAGGCTTAAGAGCACAGAATATTTCAGCAGGTAAATGGCAGAAGCTGCAGTCCCTGTTTGCTGCTCCATCTCTGGAAAAACCAGAGCGCACCTTCACGGCTGAAGAAATTTGCCCTGTGTAATTTTTTAGCAGTAACAGGGTAACACAGCAATAATGTTAAAAACAATTAACACCAAGGCATCACACTTAACCGCACCTTGAGTCCAAGGAGCTACGTGTGCTTTGCAAATGGCCACTAATGCCATGAAGACTGTACAGGGAAGGGAAGCACTGCCCACAGTCCCACAGGAGCATGTTCCAACCGCTTACCTCATGCTCTGCATTTTCTTTCAAGCAAGCACGGCTTGTACTCACCACTTCCAGTATCAACAACAACACCCTGTCTGTACCCAACCTCCCCAGAAAGGGTGCTGGACCCTGTGGTGATGGACAGCAGCTCCAGAAAAGATGTAAAAGTCCCTGAGTCATCACTCCACCTGAATGTTTTATCAGAAAACACCCTGGCCTGGGGCAGGCTGGTTGATGGCCATACATACAGCAGGTCTGAAATTGCCATCAGCTTCACCTCAATCCTTTTCTGATGTCCTTGGCCATCCAGTTAAGATCTGACAGCATTCAAAGATGACAGCACTGGAGGTAATGGGACAGTGCCATAACAGGATTACGGGAAATGTGAAAGAAAGGACATACGTAGGTAATGTCATTTAGGTAATGTCATCTATGAACAGGTTTTGCTGCAATTTTTGCTGACAAAGAAGTCAGTTTCACTTACACAATTCCTTTTAAACCCAGTTTTTGCAGTAAATAGTTTACTTCCTCCTGTAAGAAAGCTTTTCAGACGCATCGTCACAAATATTGTGTCCTACTTTCTCATTTGTCCAAGGCAGGGTATCCTGGCGGCGGGCAGGGCAGGAAGCAATACTGAGCAGCATGATATCGTAAGCAGGGTGAAGCAGCGCGACCAAAGAACTCCCACCACCTTCCCAACCTAAGTGCAGCACCCAGACTTTGTAAGATCCTCCCAATTAATTTCCACTGAGCTATTTCCTCCCCGCGCCCTTTTTCCATCAGTATTCCCTTTCAGTCCCACCGCAGCTGCCCCCGAAACAGCTTCCTCATTGTCCCCCCAGCAGAAATGGTGTATGTGCGCCAAGCAACTGACCGCAAACAAAAGCTTGTTTGACCAGCGCTTGTTCCGAAACAAAACCCTGGCTGGAGAAGGAAATCCCACAAAGGAGGGGGGGACTGCTTGCTGGGACAATTTGGAAGGCAAGCCCAGACGCGCTTGCCCCCAGGGACTTGCATTCTTGCCAGACACTGGTGTCTGGCCTCTCCATTCACCGCCTGCCTCTCCCCCCTCCCCAAAAACTCCCCCCTGAAAGCCGGGTTTATTATACAGTCTGATAAGCAGGAGAGATGCCATTAAATTGAGCCCAGGACCATCTGACATGTGCTGCTCTCAGGGCCAGAGGGTGGACAATAGAAGGAGGACGTGGATTTTGGAGCTGAACTTATTGCTAGAAAACACTGAGATGAGTTGATTCCTTCTAGACTGGATGGTGAAAATTAATGGCTAAGGGAGTGGCTGTGAGGTCCCCACCTGCTACCCATTTTTCAGGGTACATTTGCGCTTTTTCTTAACAAAATGCTCCTCCTTTGCCTTAGATGACTCCTTCCCTTGAGCCCAGCACAAGCACTGGTAAGGAAAAAGCCGAGCGTCTGCACCGTGCACATCTGTCTGCCACTGGCATGTGAAGTGACCGATTAGAGGAAACACCCTCCCTGGACAGGCAGTCCCCTCCCTCGATAAGCACAGTTGGAAACCACAGAAGTTGCACAGTCCAGCTCACACACTCTACACTGGCCTGACCATCTTATCCGTTTATAAACAGACATTCAGCTCCTCATTAGGTTGAGCAACGTTAACATCTGCCCATTTAGGCAACACATTGGGCAGCAGCTGGGTTTGTGGCCGGTGGGGTTTGCTGCAGGCTCCCCGCGGGCTTTCCTCAGGGCAGGATACCACTGCCTGTCTGTCTGTCCACCCATCCAGACACATATTACTGCTGGAAGACACTCGGAATAAACACAGATATGTTAGAATTCCTCCCCAATTTGAGAACACTGGGCTCTTGAGCAGCACATCCCAGTTGTCACTGAGCCATCCCTAGGAGCAGGCAGTACCGTCACCCCTGCACGAGGAAGAGGTGAAGAAACCAGAGGCCCCCATACTCTTCTCACACCTGTGCTTCAGTCACCATCAAAGAAGCAAAGCTCTTCCCATGATTAAAAGCAATTTTCTAAAGCACAGTTAGCATTTCAGTGCCGAGGCAGCTCACAGATTTCAATACGTGTGTGTATACATGAAGCACCTGTCTACATGTTTTACTGCTGCCCTGCAGAAGTGCTTGGGCAGGAGCTGCAGTACATTTCCTATGGGACACGAGTACACGGGGACAAACCACAAAACTGAGGTGCAGATTTTCATACTGCTCACAGATCAGCTGTGAGCAGCCACAGCCCTGATCCTGGGGCAAAGAGATGGTCTCTTTGCTTTCAGAGTAGGACATGCCCCTCTAGACACTCAAGCTGCCAGTCCTGCTGCTGCCTGAGCTTCCAGCTCTACAGAGATCCCACCAGCAACTGAACTTCTCCATGGCTGAAAGATAGCCCTGACAACACTGAAGCCAAGGGATGGGACCCATCCCTTTGCAGCAGCTCTGGCATCACCTGCAGCTTCCTGCCCTCTTCAGCAGCACATGTGGGTGGGTCAGGATCAGACTCATGGAGGTTGTAACCAGCTGCAGGACTGCAAACAGAGCTGTTGGGCCAATGGACCTTGTGCTCTACAGCCAACACGTTCAAGAATTTGTGCCCTTGTTTCCTATCTCAAAAGCTGAGCTTTTAGAAGCCCTCCAAGCTGGTGCATCCCACTTCTGACACTTAAGATGAGGATGTCTGGTCCACTCAGAAAGAGAGCTACTGCTACTGAACAGTGCAGGGGACAGGTGACTGCATCAAAACCAGCCCACCACCTGTGTGGCTCTAAACATCACACTATACATTGAGCAATGCACTACACAAACATTTTCTTTATGGTTTTGTGAAATTAATGCCACCTTAAACTTGCCCTTAGCACTTACATCTTCTGTCCAAAGCTGGGATGCTGCAGTCACAGAGCACATCCCTGCTGGAAGCTAAAAGAGGCTGCCACAGAAACACGTGCAGCCCTCCTGAGCCAGTTAGGAACTTTTTAGCACAACCTTAGAAAACCAGCCCTAATCGTTCTTGCCTCAGCAAAGCCTCTCTGAGCACAGCGCTGCTCCACAACACCTCGAACGACCACTCGGAGGGAGAGGAGCAACCGCATCACATCCACTGCAACCCAGCACAGCAGCAGTCCCCGTCTCACGGCCATAGGAGATGATCTGGATATAAAGGCTGCGGTGAAATTTCAGGAACGGGGCTACCCCTGTTAAAACATTGTCTGAAAAACAGGGTTAATCCTCTTGTTATCTGACCAACCACATTGCTACACTGTGCATGGTCCAGCCAGTGATACTAGCTGCTGGGCAAGCAGGGATGCTGGGTGGTGGGCACTGCAGGAGCAGGGCCAGCCCAGCAGTCCCAGTGAATTAACCAACCACCATGGAAAAACCTGGTTTTAGTCTCTGCTGGGAACATCATAAGGTGATTTCCCCCCTTCCCTGACTCGATCAACCCTTTTCTTCCTTGTGGGTCTCAGGCAATAGGATGTCACAAAATACAGACACTGCTCTCTGCTACCTAATGTCAAAGGCTGCTGCAGCATTGGCTGCTGAACCGGAAGTCTTAGACGACACTGGTCTAGGAGGTCAGAGCTAAGGAGCACATGATTCATTTACAAATTACATACCACAGTTTGGTTGGGGTTTGGTATTTAAATAGGCAGGAACTCACTCAGTTTTTTTAATCCTGGAAGTGCTACTCTTCTTTCCCTGGGGAAAATCATGTCCTAAAACCAAACAAACGCTGCATCGGAAGAGCCTACTCCTTCGAAACCTCTGGAGATACACCCAACAGCTGTTGGGAGACAAACACCCACCCCTAAAACCCCTAACTACCCCAAGCTGTGATGCTGAAGAACACCAGAAGGTCTGTAGCAGTCTCAGACTCCAGGTTCATAGCCTGGCAAATGTTTTCCATACTCCTAAGTGTGTAGCGGGACACACAACCTCTGTCCACAGGTGAAAACAAAGGGCTTTCTCTGCTTGCGCTGGGACAGCTACTGACGTGCTCTGCCCCACTCCAGGAACGCCACTCCTTTCCACTGATCATGCTTGATCTATTCAAGTAACTTTTACAAAGCCTCAGCCTTCCTCACCACTGACTCAAACTCTTGTTGGTTTTGCAGATCTGGGATAATCCCTTTGGCCTCATGGCAGCAAGCAGTGTGAACCCCGCCTGTGTATATTTGATGTGAAGTGGGACTGAAATCCTACTTTCAAGGTTTATCCCAGAGTTCCAGTGGGTTGCTGTAATCCCACAGCCCCAAGAAAGCTTTAAGAAAAGCCACGGGTGCAATGACAAGCAGCACCATCAAACCGACACGTTGGCAATGCCAGAGCATCTACCCGTGCGGATACTTGGACTAACTTCCAGCAGAAAAGGCACAAGATTCCTTCTCTTGTGCCAGTCTTGACATCCAGTCTAAACCCATTTACATCTGGCTCTGCACCCCACATGCACACAGGCCACAACAGCCTCTTCATCTCTCTTTCTGGATGACAACTTTTGTTGTCCATGTTGTTCTACGCAGGGCCTGATGTGATGACATGGGGTTGATTGGGAGTCTCCCATGACTTGCTGCAGACTTGGGCTCAGACCCTCTGCAAACAACCTGGGAAGGAGCAGCATGCCAGAATAAGGTGGGAATTTGCAGCTTAGCATTAAAACACAGCTCTCAAATGCAAGGAGGTACCTTCCCACCCACCTTTGCAGGCAGCCCTGAGCTAGTTCAGCCCACAGTCTCACTCCATGGCTGCTCTGAGTCAGCCTTGTGCCACATGATTGCACGCACTCAGTATTAAGCCTGAATTAACGTAGCCTGCTTCTCCACGGGTCTTACCAGCTCGGGCTGGGTGCTCTACGCGCTTAGCACCTACCCTACTCCTGGCTGGCCAATGGCACAGCTTCAGCCAGCCCTGAGAACAAGCTGAGCTTGCTCATGTCTGCTGGCAAAATGTCTGCAAGCCATAAAGAAGTTTGCCACAGAAATGCTGGAAATCTGACAGCTTTTTTTTGTGTGCTAATAACGTAATTCAGAAGACTATCTGATTGTATAAATATTTGTAGAGACAGTTATCACTGCAGCAGTCAGATACCGGGTCCCCCTGAATTCATCAGCAGATCAAGTCCTCACCTCCATTTGCAGAAGTCTGCCAACCAAAACTGTACAACCCCAAATGGAACCATCTCCACAGTGGAACAGAACGCCCTGTTTAATACATAAAAACAGCCTCCCAATTTGCTGGGCAGCTGTTAGTAAAACAAAATAAAAAGTGGGAGTCGGATTCCCAGCCCACTAAAAGAACACGAGCAGGATGTACGCTTTAGCCAGGGAATTAATTAATTATTATTAACACCACGAACGCTCACTGGGAAATGTTTGTACTTTGCTGCTCTAATTAAATCTTCTCACTCATGCAGCTCTCAACCTTCAGAAATTAGTACTGGTTTTACAGCCTGCTTTGGGTTTTCTTAATAAGAAAATACTTTCAGACTGAATTTTTCATTTTCCGTTGGTACCAAAAGGTAGGACAAGATCTCTTAGTATTCCTGTCCATCTTCCCTTCTACACAATTACCAAAACTTTTTTCAACAGCGTACACGGTTTTCATCTCGAAAAGTCCTCTGTTATTTTTACTCTGCTACAAGCCCAATCTGGACAAATAAAGCAGGACCCTTCTCCATGTGAGCAGCTGCACTTACACTGCTGCTATTCCCAAACCTCATGAGCTAAACTGCCTATTTCTTGGTGAGTAGGTACCTAAATAATGTCCAAACCAATGGGACATCTCGTTCAAGGAAGGACCATGCAGTGCAAGGTTAAACCTTAACAAAGGACCAGCCTCTAATTCCTTTACTCAAGTCCATCTGCTTCAGACAGTTGCTCATGAAAAAAAGGCCAGCAGAATCTGGTCCTCCATGTCCACGAAATGGCTCAAAGACACACAGGATTATTACTAGTTCAGGAAGAAAGCGTCCGAGACATAACAATTCCATGGCTAGATTTTATCGCTCTTTACTCGCAATGAGCCAGTTCCATGGGAATCACTGAGCCAAGGGCTTGTACCCACTCAGAGGGAAACTGGACCTAGTTCTCACCTGCTGAAGCCACCAATGGAGCCACCAGCCCCTCAGCTGGCAAATTACCCACCAGAGCAGGTGATTTTCACCTGCTTCACCCTTCCCAGAAAATGAAAAGCACCGCAGCTCAGGTTCAGGGATTTCATTTTCATCTTCTCTTTACCCTCCGATGGACATGTGCAATTGCTCTGTTTTGCCATCCCCAGCCATTACTGATTTAGCTAATGCTCCGCTCCAGCAGGAAACATCTTAACTCTGAAGATCTGATGATTGCCCCAGCAATCAGTTGTTCAAATAGTTGAAAATTAAGAGTACTGCACACAAAGTAAATTAAGTAATTTTCTACCCTCCTAGGGTCTCCCAAGTCTATCAGATTTCCCACGACTGGCATGTCATGCTGCCTCATTACTGTACAGAAAATATAGCTCCATGAGTCCTGTACGTTGACTACCTTCAAAGACTGAGAGGGGGGGATCGAGATCTTTACCAACACAGATCCCACCACTAATGAAGACAATCAACAGAGCATGTTTACCTGCTCCCGCACTCAACTCTCATGCCCTAGGCTGCACAAACCCCTGTGAACCTCAAAAAGGGTTGACACGAACCCTGTCAGCATCAATGGTTTGTTCACAGGGCCACCAACAGAACTGGGAATGAAGGAAGATGCCCTCCAACATAAACAGACTGCAATCTGACCCTAAAGCAGGGAACACTTTGGCATCCTTAACACTGCAGTCCTACCTCCTGTTCTTCTTCAAATCAGTAAGGAAGGCAGCTTTTAGACCACGACTGACCATTTTTAAAGACACATTTTGAACTCATCCTGCAGATAACGCGATGCTCTGGTAGTTTTAGCCTAAGCCTTCAGCACGAGGATGATGCTCTGCCGCTTCCCGCTGCTCCCTGGATCCCATCCACCCTGGCTGCAGCATCTCAGAAAGGTTTTGTTCCCTAGTCTAAACAAGCTGGAATCAGTCCCAAGCATTTGGAAACCTTGAGCTGAGCAATAAGCACTTGGTATTATGGCAGTCACCTGTTGGTGGCCACTGCAACTTCAGTTGTACATGGCAACCTCCGTTAAAACCCTCTGCTTTTGGACTATTCCCCTCTTTGCAGCAGAAAGTCCCCAGTTGGTCTCAAGCCAGAGGTGAACTTTTGTAAGACAAAAAAATTACATAAATCAGTGCTTACTTTCAGCTAAAAAGAGAGGGGATGGGAAAACCCCACCGACAAGAGCTTTTTAAGACAGTTAGTCACAAGTTACCAAATGAGGGGACAAACAGCCACCCCACATTCACATGCAAATCAGGCCCTCAAAGAACTGGTGCTTTACAGACTGGAGGGGAAAAGGAAGCACCAGCTATTACCAGAGTTAAATCTTTCTGTACATGCTTCAAACCATGTCCAGTAATCACTCAGCACCGTGCCTCTCCAGCAGAAGCTGGTCCATTAGGATACACATGGAACCCATCTTAGATGGGTAAGAAACTGGAGGTTTTGGGTTCTTCCATCCTGGCAACTTTCTCAAAAGCCCAACTTTCCGAAAACATCGCCCATGACCAACCAAAATGCCAAGTTCACCGAGAGCTAATGGACTTAACCTCCACTGCCACATAACATGTCTTTTGGCATGGGGCTGGAAGCACACGTCAGCCCTTCAAGACCGGGGGAAACAAGAGGTGTATCACAAGGCAAAAACTGTCAGAACTGAAGATAAAAACAGGTACCCAGTGCCCAAACACTGAAGCAATACTCATGAAAACCTCTCACACAGGCATGGAAATCTCCTGCCTGGGTCAGGAAAACTTCAGCTAGTCTAAAGAATCAATAAAATCCCTTCCCTTCTTCTGTGAGGTTGTTCTGCATTAGCACAGGAACACCACGGGCTGTATCTACCTACATGAACATTTTCATCTGAAGGAGATGCCCCAGCTGCCCCATTTGCCCTGTCCGGGTTCAGGGCAGCAGCGAGGTTGTGTGCGTTGTTACCGTGTGCAAATGAAACTCAGTGAAAAGTCTCACCCAAAACATGCCAGATGTGCTCCAAGCCCCACTGCAGGTGCAGGAGCCCAGGGCAGTGACAGGTCATGCAGGCAGTCTTGCATGAGTTTGGTGGGGACGTCTGGCTCGGGCCGTCACTTTACGGTGATACCAGGGTAGATCCCAAAGACAATGTCTGGAACCTAATCCCAGCTGTACAAAAGGCCGCGGGGTGAAACCTGGGTCCAATCAAAGCCAACAAACAAAAGGTACATGCTGGGGAAAGCAATGAGTAAGACTAGGTAGAGGAGCAAGACTACTCCTCAGACATCTGCTAAAGCAGGTACTTCACAAAAGGTCTGCAATGACCTGGATCTGCACAGTCATTTCCTGCAGCATCCACACCACTGCCTCAGCCACACCTTGTACAGGGGTGAGTACAGATCAAATCTCCAACAAAGGTGTGGTTTGGTTAAAAAAAAAATATCTCAGTTCACCACAAGCTTATTTCCACAAGCTTCCCACAGCCTGGGCGTTCAGGTCTCGCATATCAACCCTTTTCCGTCCTAGTACGCAGGAGATCATCCACAGTGGCAAAAGAATGCTGCACAAACCATGACTTTCCTTTGGTTATCCCTTATCTATCCCTGAGACCTGAAAAAGGAAATCAAATTATGACCTCCTGCTCCCTTCATTGTTGTTTTTTTCATTTGGAACCAGACTTGCTCAGCAGTCCAAACCCTAAAATGGGGCTGCAAAGAGCCCAGTCCTGCTCCTGCTAGAACTGCTGGGATTTTAGTTTTCTGATTGCAAATGGCACATGTAGAAGCTGCTAGTGTGAGCAGAATCAAACACTGCCAGAGCCGCTTCTTCTGTCCTTCACTAACCAAGCCTGCTCGACTTGGGCACCATTACCCTGAGGAATTTTCCTTCTCCCTCTCCTGACAATACAGTATTTGAAAATGTTTACACTGAGGATTAAATCCCCATCCGGGCTGGAGAGCATGGTTCATTCACAGCTTCTCCTCTTCAGCAGTAATTCCCCCAAACTGTCTGTTGAGGGCTGTTTTGCAGCCCCCTGGATGCGAACGGCAGCCCAGAGCCAGAGCCCGTGAGTACGATCCAGACTGGCTTGGCAAATCGCTGGGTGCACAACCAAGAGGGCTCGGTTTTAGCCGGACAAACGTTTTCTCCACGCTGGCTAACATATGCCTCTCTGCCCTCCTGCAAAGCGCTGGCTCACGCTTTATCTCTCCATCAGGACTACACAGGCGGTTGTTTTTCTGACCTCAGCGTACCAGATCAGGCCACGCAGCCACCCGGCCACGTAACTCCCCGTGGGGCACCCACATAGGTCTGTGCCCACAGCCAAAGCATCTGCAAGCGCAGGCGCGTCACTACTCACGTTCAAGTAGCCCGTTTCTCCCTCAAACACACGCACCGGACTCTCATTTCCCTGCTGGCAGGCTCGAATAACATTTAAGATGCCAAGATTTATATAGACGCAGACACTTATAAATGTATTCCATTATAGCCTCTGCAAAACTACACTTCAACATAAACATTCAATTAATGTAATTAAATTGCTACCTGGCGGTATTATCTAATTTAACTTCAGATCTGTGCTACTGAAAAGCATGTGTCTTGTAGCACTCTGACTGGCAAGACATGTGATAAACAGACCTATAAACATGTTGACTCAACCAAGCTGTTTAAAAATAAATTAGCAAACGATAAAAATAAACAGCAACATACATATGTACTCTGTTACGAGCTAACTCTCATTTTTGTTCTGAAATACCGTCTTTGACCTCAGCCATAAACAAGCACTACAAAAAACCCCACAATACCGCCACAAACTGGAGGGCAGAGATCAAACGCTCATCGAGCATGGCGGAACGCAAAATGAGAGATGAAAAGAGGAAAAAGAGAGGAAAAAGGGGAGGAATCCTTCAAATCCTCACCCTTTATTCAATGCAGAAGCCTACAGCCACCACAAGCACTTCTGCTGATTAAAGCTCCTTAGATTGAAGACAGAGCAGTTAAAACTTAGTGGTTAGAAAGGTAGGCACCATCCCCATGAGACTAGACCTTAGGACAAAGATCTTCAGTACAGGGGTGGAGAGACTCTGGAACTGACTGCCCAGAGAGGACGACTGGACTCCCTGGAGGAGTTCAAGGCCAGGTCAGTTGAGAGGCATTGCTGCCCAGGGCAGGGAGGTTGGAGTACATGATCTCTCAGTGGTCTCCCAACCTGAGACAGCCTGATTCTATGTTTCTCGTGCCAGCCACACCAGCACAGGGTGGGGAACGCAAACGAGCAGATTTTCTGAAAGCCAAGAGCAGGGTTCAGGCTGTGGTTTTGCCATTAACCTGGTGCTCCCGAAAGAAAAGGCAGGGGAACCGCGCTACGACTACCTGCACTGTTGTATCTTCTCTGGGAAGGAAGCCTGAGAGGAAAGACTAGAAGTTAATACACAAAAGTCTCAAGGCTACACAGAGGGCATCGAAGCTCCTTCCCACAGCAGGATTTGCACCTGCACATGCAAGTAAAACCTCACAAGGAACCCAAAAACTCCACAAAAATAGATGAGCAACCACGAAGTACTTCTTCATCAGCAAGAACCAACCCAAAACAGACTGGCAGCAGGCTGCCTCCCAATAAATAGGAGGCAACTCATGTCCATCAACACACAGGCTCTAAGACAAGCAGAGAGGTGGCTTGAAGAGCAGCTTCACCCCAGGACAGCTCCTCACCAGCACTGAGACACAAAGACCCTGCCACAGGGTCAGTGAGGCAGGATCTGACATTTTCCCCAAACAAGAAAGGTTGTCAGTAGCTGAGACACAAACCAAACACCCACAAGGGAGGTTTTTTAAGCGGTGCCACTGCAGGGTCTGTAGAAGCCAGCAGCAGCACACTGCTTCTTTCTCCAAGGGCCTCCACACTGTAAGCAGGATGCCAGATAGCTCTGAGTGATGGGGGAAGCCCCAAGTGGGCCGAAACAGAGAGAGACAGGGCTGTGCCAAGTCTCACAGAAATTTTGGAAGACCACAGAGCACAAGCAGGGCAGGAGTCACTTGCAGCCAATGGAACTGGCACGTTCTGCTGCTGCTGCTTGGTGGGGAGCAGCCATGGCCTCTCCTCCACAGTCCACACCACTACCAAACATCAAAAGATTTCCCTTAATTTCTGCTGTAAGCATTTGCCTGTTCCCCCACACCCCACCTGATTTTTGTCTTAATTCCACGAACTTATGTCCACGAAAGCAACTGTTGGATGCTTCCACTGGGGTGTGGCCATCAGTGATCACCCAAACAACCACCAGCAAAAAGTGTCAGTGCCACCAGAACCTGAGCTCAACGCTGTCACTCTGATTTGGCAGCAGGAACACTCTACACACCTGGACTAAGCAGCACCTTCCTGGAGGCTACACTAGTGTTTTGCTCCATGCCATGGCTTATCCCTCAGGCTGCTTTCAGAGCCAGGTATCTCACGCACACTGCAGCAGCAAAATAGAGTAATCACACTGGGTTGGAAGGGCCCTCCAAAGGACATCTAGTCTAACTCCCCTACAACAAGCAGGGACATCTCCAACTAGAACAGATTGCTCCTACTCAGCCTGACCTTGAATGGCTCTAGGGATGGGGCATCCACACTTCCCTAGGCAACTTGTTCCAGTTATCCACCACCTCAGAACTTTTTCCTCATGACCAGCCTCAATCTACCCTTTTCCAGCTTAAACCATTCCTCCTCATTCTATCGTTCCATGCCCTTCTAAACAGTTCTTCCCCAACCTTCGTATATGCCCCTTTCAAGGACTGGAAGGTTGCTACAAGGTTCCCCCAGAGTCTTCTCCAGGTGAGGTCTCACCAGGACAGAGCAGAGAGTCAAATAACAAGTCCTGTCCAGACAAACTGCTCTATTGCTCTTTCTCTGGCAAACAGCTGCTTCTTGAAAGCCAGGCCTGTCCCAAGGCTACCCCACCAGCCCGTATCTCACTCTGACCAAGAATACATCCTCCCTGACAGCAGCGACAACACAAAACCGCAGTGGAAGCCACACACCAGAATGTCCATTTATGCCCATACTGCCCACTCTGTTATCAGTCACCAATTCCAGCCACCACTCATGCAGAGGTAAACTGCTAATGGCTACCTGCTCAGGTTTCATCGGGCTAATATTTCTGCTCCGATCCTGACAGGTCCCTTTTTGTTATTTTAAGCTCAGGGAGTGCTAATCTGGGCTGGGACTGAAAGCTGCAAGAATTACAGTCCACCCAAACTGCATGATTAATGACACGATTTCATTCCGGTCTGCACCACTTCATGGGCACAGTCTTTTCACAGCCAAGCCCTTTTCCAGGCTCTTAAGAAGTTGGAAGTGTGGAAGCACAGAAGTAGCCTCAGAAGATGGCAAGACATTACTGAAAACGCCACAAATTCTCAGCCAAGCCCTGTGTGTTTGAGGGAGACAGGAGGGCAGAGACCAATGTGAATGTCAAGATCCAACACACCGGAAAAGTCACTTTTAATGGCTCCAGAAGAAATACTTAGTGGTCATTCCCATCTGACTTCAGGGATGAGTCTTCAGTGCTACACCACCTGCTGGTGCAAACTGGCCAGGCTGGTGCCATCTAATTTAGACCCCAAGGGTTGCCCTAGTTGTGACCACAGATCATGGTTCCGGATGTGCAAAGAATAAAACTCTTTGGGTACCCCCTCAGCAGTTGCTGGTGCCAGCTGAACACATGCTCAGGTACCCAATGTGTGACATCTTCCTAGCTCAAAAAAAAGGGTTGGGCATGACTCTGTGCTACTTTAGATGAGCAGATACTGACAATACTCCTTCTGACATCCACCAAATTACCAGGCAAAAAGCTTCTTGTGTGGAAAAAGAGCCTGTGCCTCTGTGACTACCAACATATGGGTCAGAACTACCACCTGATCTTCCACTGAGCCGAAGACCAGGAGCTCTTTGGTCTTTAGAGCTGTGACAGCTCTGTGGAGATCCCCAGCAGCTTTGAGCACACACAGAATCACAGAACACTACGGATTGGAAGGGACCTGGAAAGATCATCTAGTCCAATCCCCCTGCCAGGGCAGGATCACCTTGACCAAGTCGCACACGAACACATCCAGGCTGGTTTTACTCAGGGGTGATTCCTTTCCCCAGGTCTGCAACTGCTTGCTAGAGCAAACTCAGGGTGTTAACAAGTCTTACTGGAGCCCATCACACAGAGTTAAGAAACACAACTTATCTGGTGCAATCACCAACGTAACACAACCTCCCCAAGTCCCAGCTCACAGAAAACATAAGCAAGGACTGAGATGCAATGGGCAAAACCTCAGGGGAGTGTAGGGGATGCTCTAGGCCAACACACAACACCAGAGAGGAAAGACAAGAGAAAGCAGCAGGGGATGGGCAACTCTCTGCCAGCTTCATGTCTTCTGCTCTTTCCAAGGGCTCCCACTCTTACCAGGCAAGAAAGAGGATGAGACACTGGCTTGAGCAGATCTCTGGTCTCACCCAATGTGGCTAGTTCTACAGTTTTTATGAAAAAAGGTCTACAGCACAGGCAGGTGAGGGAAGCCTTTATTTGCTGGGCTGACACATACTGACGAGCATGCTTCACCTCTCTGCCTCATCCCTTGCTGCAAGGGCAGTGTCATGACAGGCCAAAGTTACCTCAGCTGCAAAGCCCACAGGCTCAACCAGTGCTGCATGCCACAGCAGTGAGTGGCAAAACAGGTGACAAAGGTTCTTCCAGTACAGGTAGAGACGTGGGGAAAGGCAGGCTATCTGATAAGAATTTTCTCCAATGAGGTCACTCCTGCTCAGCACACTGCAGTCCTCCAGCCTCTGCAAAGCTCCAGCACCACTGCACTTGGTCTGCAAACATCTGCAAATGCGGTTTTGCCTCTTTGCTTGCAGCTATGGGCTCCTCCAGCTCCATAGCTGCTTAAATCCACCTCAGCGTGGGCTGAGCAGATGGGGCTGATGGGGCAAATAAACCTCCGTGTTTCTAAGGTTGCTCCCATGTTGTCCTGAACCTGGCTACTGCTACTACTAGACAAAGCACTTTGATGACGCCTCTTGTGGCAAGTCACCCATGCTCCCAGGATCCTGACAGTGATGGGTGAGTGCAGGTACCCATGGGAGCCATTAACCAGAGGGTGTTCACTTTGACCAAGTCCCTGAGTTGAGCCTTGAGCCTCTTCATGTCCACCAAACAAGATAGACAGGAGGACAGCATGCCTGTGCCCATGTAGGGAGGTTTCCGCTGCAAAGCGGGTTGGGTGGCATGGACGGCAGGAGAGCAGATAGCATTTTTGAGAGACTATGAGATAAGAGGAGGTGGAGTTTCCTGATAAAGAGGATTTCCCTGCTCAAATATCAAAGGACTGACACTAGGAAAAGGGGGGAAAAGGGGAATTACATCAGTCTGAGGCACACTTTCTCTTTTAAACTCTGACCTTCTATTGTCTGTCTTCTTGACTTGGATTTAAAGGCCCTTTGTTGGGCTGTGTTACATGGTGTGATCTAGAAAGCTGTCACAGACAAGGCACCATGGGCTTTGACTGTATCGGCTCAGGCTCTCCCCTCACCTATACCAGACTTACACAAGGCACTGAGCCAGCTCAGAAAAATCACCACTTTCCACCAACACCCTTTCAAAGACGAGGCATGCCTTGTCCCCTCAGTGCCCCATTGCCACACCTCTTCCACCATGGCCAACTCAGGTCAGTGGAGCTGGGCTTCACACTAGTGTTGCTCCCAGTGGGCAGATGGGCTGCTCCATCCTCCTGGCCTGCTCCTGCCTCCTCTCCAGGCTCTCCTGACAGCATCCTTCTCATCCTAAGCACAAATGGGTGAACAGCAGGTGATGGAAGCATGAGAGATGTCTAAGATGGTTTAGAGTGATCTATGAGCATCTTTCAGTTATAATGTTCCATTAACGTGACATTTATGTGGGGTAATATACTACCACTCACTTAGGTGCACCTACACCAGCCACTTAGGTTTCCCTGCATGCGACAGATGAAGCAGAAAACCAGGAGGGCTCAGCACGACCACGGACCCTACAGACAGGGTTATGGGGGTCAAGAGGTGAAGGGGATATGCCAGGTACCAGAGCTGCTATCCCAGAGGAAGCAGAAGGTAGGGGACAGAATAACGTTTCAGGAGGTAAAACTGGAGAGAGGAGCAAAAAGGGAAAAAAAGCCTGAACTTACAGAGCCAAACAACCCCTCCCTGCAAAAACGCAAGACCTGAGGAGGTCTGACTGAACCCTGAAGGCACAGCCTTGCTGTCATCTCCAAGCCATGAGCAGCATAATCTGAACACCCATCTGACTGTGCAGCAACCAGCACTACACTTTGCTGCTAAATGCACCTTCAGCATCACAGAAGCCTAACAGGGGCTCCCACTTTGTTACCCTGATCCATTAACAGCGCTGCAGCGGGCTGCAGAAGCGACTGTCTCACAACCACATGCTTTCATTACTCCCTACAAATTACTTGTTTGCGGCTTCTGAACTGTCAAATTTATTCTGCTCCTGTGTTTTGACCATTTGTCTCATCTCTTCCTAATGGTGCTCCAAATACTGACACTTTGGGAACGGTCTAAAATGCCATAACCCTTACGTGGCCCCACTGAGGTGAAAAGACCATGGGCAAAAATACTGAATCGTTCAGGAACAAGAGAAGGATCATCGATATCCTTCTCCCTCCTTCCCACCCACTGCTCCACCACAACCATTGGTCTCATCTCAGCATATGAGTAAAACAAAATGAGGAGAGGTGCAGTCCTGTCAGCATCTCTGCACATAGAAGGCACCACGTGACAGCCACAGCCTGCATCGAATCCCCCACAAAGTCCTCCATGGGAATTTGCTCCTATGACTTCACCCATACAAGAAAATATTTCAGAAACTAAGAGACCAGTTGAATTCCAGCTGTGGCAGCACCATCTGGAGAAGAGTGGGGGACAACGGGAGAAGGAATTAATTCAGAATTTGGAGCATGATCCAAAATCCAAGTGGACAGGAAGAGTTTGGTGGATCCTGGCACCATGCTTCATCCCTGAAGCGCACACTGGCTAGCAAGTGAACGGCCAAAGGCATTTCACTCGTTTCGCTCGGCATGCCCAGCAAACGCAGTGAACAGCTTTCAGCTTTTAGGAATACAGTGCACCCAGAAACCCAGAAGGGGCACCTAGTGTCACAAGGAAAAAGCTGAGGAGATTGGATGCATCACCAAAAATGGGCAGAGCAAACACCAAACCAACCCCTACCGAGAGACTGAATTCATGTCACAGGATTTTACCCACATTTTGCATTTTAGACTACTTGAACTGCATGAACACAAGTACAACCAGAGCCATGACACCCGACCTCTGAAGATGTTAAGAGCCGCAGATTAAAAAACATGTTGGAACGCTTACTGTGTCCAGTGCCAAAAATGTGTCTCTAACCTGTAGGAAGAAATGGGTGTGGAGCTCACCGAAAGATCATTCCACTTACATGGCAGAGGACTTTGTTCCTGCCTCTTGAGAAAAACCACGACCAAAAGATGATCAAGGAGCTGTTATGCCTCCACAGATTTTTAGAAAAGTACACACAAACAGGTGAATGGATGTCCCACCTCCCAAACGAGGTGGGAATCGGTGAAATCCCACATGATTTGTGAAGGCAAAGCCGCTCTGCTGTGAACCGCTACAAAGTGCTAGTCTTGGTGCTTGGCAGAGCACAGTGCTTGCTGCTTTGCTTCGGAGCCTGCAGTCACCTCCTGTGTGGCACTTGGTGGCTATGAGGAGACACAAAGCTGTACAAAAACCTACAAGTACTTCATTGGAACTGAAGCTCAATTTACAGCTCCTAGGCTCAAGGGTGTGTTTGAGCAGCCCTTTGTTGCAGGGTTTTGTCAAGGTATGTTCTGACTTGTCCCCTGCATGGTTGTGCAGTAATTCTTGATACTGATCGTCAATGTCTCTGTTCATGTCACTCAAACACTGACTTTTTTTTCCCCCCCTTATTCTTCCCCTTTCTCAGCCTGCCTAATCTGAGAAAGACAACGCACACCTAAACCTCTGCTTCCAAAGGCGTTAACTCCTGGCGCTGCCCTCCAGCCCTGTTAGGCACCTTCCCTTGAATCAGCACAGGCATGAAAATGACCTGCAGAGCCAAGAGCCCTCCTTACCTCCCCTAACATACCAGCGCGCCCAGGCTCCAAAATGTTATTCCCGATGGGATAAGCATTTACCCAGATAATCTCATTACAGCCATTGTACTCCGAAGGGTAAGAAATACTTACTGCGATGAGTAAAGGCTCCACAACCTGACCACAATGCAGCAGAAATGATTGCTTAGGGCCAAATTTTCATACTCTTATTATGCTGAACACCATACTCCTCAGCTACCAGAGCAGCATTAGCACGAAAATCAACGTGAACGCTTGCAAATAAGGTGTTTGTGCCACTTCTGGCCTTCAAGTTCTTATGTTACCATCATCGTGATAGCTCTGAAAATTAGCAGATGCTCCAGTTCCTAACAAATACGTTTGTTAAATTATTCTGAAACGACAGCAATAACAAATTATACAAAGAATAAAATTCAAGGAGATGCCTTTCCCTCCAATTTCCACATGTAGAAGAAAATAATTACAAGCTTTTGTTAATTTAAGAAAACATTTCACTTTTTTTCTCCCATCAGGCGTGAGGTGTGAATTATGCAAAGACAGTCTGAATTTGACTGCGTTATTTACACGCTGGAGCCCCAATGACTAATGTACACTTGAGAGTTCTGGCATCAGAAACTGGGTTTCCAAAAGCTCCTTAGGAAGAGGATCAGCCAACTCCCCAAAGCCAGGCCAACACAGCTCCTCAGCAGACACGCTGGTCATCCCCATCGTGATGAAGAGCAGCACGGTCAACAACTCAGTAAAACCCTCCTCCTAACTCCCAGAGTCCAAAACACCCCAGGCAAGAAGGGTTTTCCACACCAACAACCTGCATTTCAAGGTAGTGTTACTGTTGGCCAGACAGAATGATTAAACTGCATTACCCACTTGTTGCAGAACTCCTACAGGCAAAATGAGGAGGCGAAGTATTCCTACAGACGATGCCCAGAAATACATGGGAAACCTTGGACCTGCGCAGGGCCATAGATCTTGCCACGACACTAAACAAAACTCTTAAGTAAGACAAGGTGAGGTGATAACTATTTTTCAGTGGTGGCTGCCAAACCGTTGAGACATTGATAATTTAAATCTAACCCTCTTTGCAGGAGGTCCATATTCTAACTAGCACAGGACATCAAATGGATTTTCCACTTGGTTTCCAAACAGTTGGAAATGAAAGCTAAGATGTGTAGATTTTGGTTCGATGACCAGAAAGTTTCCTGACTTTCTCTTCTGATTTTTGCCAGACAAAGCTGCAGCTCCATGTGCTGACACATTCCAGCAAATACATTACCCACTCAAGAAAAGGTTCTCACTTTTCAGATGAACACACAACCACACACTGAAATTAAGAGACTGAATCCTACTCCTGCCACTAAACAAACACCATGCCGAGCTGAATTATTTGTGACACTCCCTAAGTCCCTCAGGGAATAAGGGAAAGCACCAGGACCAGAACTTGGCTGGCCTCACTTCACAACACTGCAGGCTCTTCAGGAAGGTCTCCAACTTGTCAGGGCCAGCAAGGGGTAATTAGCCTCCCATGCCAAATTTTGCATGGCATTTGCATCACATCTCTGTCCCAATGTCGTACTGAAAGGTGGCAAATTTAATGTGACAATCAAAACCCCAAAGCACAGCTGGGCAGAGAAACCAAAGAGGCGTTTCCATTCTGCCCTTTGCCCATGAAAACCTTGATGTCTATTCACTTTGGGAGTGCAAGGCACCAGTCACCCCAGAACAGCTCCATCCTGCTAAAGAGAAAAGTATCTCTTGACGTGGACAGCCTCGCTGACTTCTAGCCTGCCTCTACCCTTCCTTTCTTGAGGAACATTATTGAGAAAGCAGATCTCGAACAGGGCCAGCCGCATCTTCATCTTGTGAGGAGTCTTTGATCCCTATCAATCTTACTTTAAAGTTAGAGGTGATATTAGATCCAATGTCTAAGAATGCCCATCAACCAGCAGATGTCAGAGAGAGGTCTTTTTCCCACCACGGCTCGCCTAGAATCATAGAATCATTAGGGATTGGAAGGGACTCTGAAAGATCATCTAGTCCAATCCCCCTGCCACAGCAGGATCACTTCACTGGGGAAGTTATAGAATCAGAATCACTCCGAGTTGGAAAGGACCACCTGATCATCCAGTTCCAACCCCCCTACCATGGGCAGAGACACCCCACCCTAGACCAGGCTTGCCAGAGCCAGACCAACGCTTTGATGCAGACCCTGGTTTTGAGCTAACTTCTGCCCACACCTCCACTAGGGATATCCACCCCATGCGTCAACCACCTGGACTCAGCCGTGATAAACTTGGACAGAATCTTTTGGCAGGACTGGTACCTTTTAACCAAAAACAAGTAAGATGGAAAGGTTCCCAGCAGCCAAACAAATGGATGGCACCAACAGAACCATCGAGAAGCAAATAATACGTCTATGTATCATGGACTTTGCACATCATTTGGACAGACACCTTACAGATAAGCACTGGTTTGGTGTCGGTCACATCTAAATGCTCTCTATCTCCAGCAACTTTGGCACTGAGCTGGGAATGAGGGTGTCCACACACAGAACAGTATGTCTTAGGTATCTCTTCCCAAAACAGTCACCTGCATGTTAAGACACTCCAAGCCTGGGTGGAGGTGAAGACCAGCTAGGGCTGCCCATCCTCATCAGTACCAGATTACATTTCCAGGGCAGCTGCTCCTTTTGTCTACACCCAATGAAGCCAAATCAGCCTAAAATTTAATTCAATCTGCTGTAAACCCAAGTGTCAGGCACTTAGATGGCAGCTAAAAGCGCCACTCTCAGATAACTGACACCAGCTAATAATAGGCTGTGCATTAAGAGAGCCAGAGCAGACATCTTGTGTAACCAAAGAGGAACCTGTCCCTGGGAGCAGCCCAGCATGGCCACTCTCCACCCCACCAGCACCAGACACACCATGTCAAACCCTCTTGGCCCCTCATATGTTATTAGCTGCACTAATACCACCAGTGATCTCTCTTTCAAGCTCAGAGGCAACAACAGTCCTGGCTTTTGTTAGCAAGAGAACAAAATGCCACCTTTTACTGCTCTACAACCATAGCTCGCTTCCCTTTTCAGCCCCCAGAGACTCAGCACCAGACCCTGCTCAGCAGGGTGGAGGTTGGTTAACATTTGCCAGACAACCCAGCCACGGCAGAGTGCAGGGGGTGTCAGGGTCCTGAGACTCCCCCCGCATCTCGTCACTTGCATGGAAAACGCCGAATAAGCCCTTTCTGGTGGGGTATACAGGTGTGCAAGAGGACTGTGCTCCGCTAGATGCTGTGCACGCAGTATGTACCTGGTGCCGGCTGCAAGCCCCTCCACTACATCACTAGCGGAGTGAATCCACTCTGAGTTCTCTCTCCTCACTCTGTCTTTGGGAACTGTCATAAAGAGTAAAACGCACCCACTGACCACCAGCAATTAACTAGTTGTAGCTTGGGTGACCTTCCTTCTCTTGCCCAGTCTTGAGCTGCTTAGAAGAAAAGGAGACCATGCTTTCCAAAGCCACCAGAGCTCAGTAACTCTCCAAGTAGAAAATGCAAAGCCATATCTTGTGTAAGGGCTGCTCTTGGCACGTGGTACTGGTGTGAACGTGTTCTTGGGGCTGGATGCTCAGAGGTGCTCTATTCCTGCTGCCAGCAAATCCAGGGGAGTGCCAGCTCAGGACCAGAACAAAGACCAGCCTTCATCTACCTTGGGATTCCCAAGAGAACAGGTCACCTCACCCACCCCTGTACCCCTCCCTCTCTCCTCCCTCCCTACAAGGGCTAGAAGGAGCACAGGGAGCTTTCTCCCAGGGCGTGCAAGGGTCTTGGATGCACAGCTGACTGCACGTGTCAGTTATGCTCCAAATGGGTTTTCACAGGTCAAGGTTCTGCCGGCAGCAAGAGCAAATGCTATTTTTAGACGGGATAAGGTCACGGTGCTTTTAGAGACAGTGAGGTCTACAATAAAACCTATTGATCAGTCTCTGGAACTAGTGCTCCGGAGAGACTCCTAGATTGAAACAAAAATTGCCTGGCCCTTTTCTCCATAGACTCAGTGGGTAAAAGCTTGTTGGACTCTGTCTCTTTCAGGAGATAAAACGAGTAAGAAGCCACATACAGACCACAGTTGTCCATTTAAGCAGACGCACAGCAGAGGAAGGGAAAGTGGGACCCAAGGGAGAGACCGGCAAGAAGCTCTGAGCATACTTCTGCTGCAGTGACAAGCCAGCCATCTGGAGGGCAAAAGCTATCCTTTCCGCACCTGTGACTCCCACCCTGTGCAGCCCACTTGCCCAACTGAGGACTGAAGACACTAGGGCAGCCTTGATTTTTTAAAAGAATTAATGTTTTACTTGCCTCTTAGAGGGTCAGGCCAGCCTCTGAAGGCATTCATCACCACAGTGCCTCACAGCACACAAACACTTATTTGGCTGGTCACGTGTCAGCAACGGAAGATCACCCAGATGACACGTGAAGGCCCAGACATGGGAAACAAACCCATATTTCAGCCAGGCAAATTTAACTGAAAACACCCCAACAAAAGTGGTGCACGATTACATCTTCAAGCTCAGCCCTAGACCTAAAGCTCTAAACCCATTACAGACACACAAACACTTCTCCATCACAAGATGGTCTTTACTCTGCTGGAGACTTGTGACCACAGGGACTATCGTGCACCCATGGAGTATCTGAAGAATCATCTGCCCTATTTCCATACACTCACTCACAAACAAAACATGCCACGTAAATACAACCCATACATCACGCCCTAACACAAGTGACCCCATTAAAGAGCAGGACTTGTTCTAGACAGAGCACCCTACCACACATTAGCAATACAATGACCAATGCATTTGTAGGATAGAGTAACAGTAGTAATAAATAGTAATAGATAAAGGTTATTCAGCTACAGAATGCTGGTGCAGGTGATGGGACAGGATACGTAGTTCACTGTCTACTACTGACACGAGTACAGAGACACACTCAGCTGCTCAGGTAAAAGCAGACGGTGCAGGAATTAAAACCCTCATAACATGATTTGCTCAACCATTTGCCTGTGAGGTTAGGCTGCAGTTTAAGTTTCTGCATAATAGATGCGACAAGATGCAAAACCTCAAAACTGTTTTATCTATAATCACAATGAAAACTGTGTTTCAAAGCAGAACAGTAGTGGTGATGCAGAGGGGGGGAAAAAAAAGGCTGATCTTTCCCAAAAAGATATTGCTGCTAGAAAAGCCAAGATAATTATCCTTTTATTTGGAGAGCAGGCTTGGATTTTGTTTGGATTCTTCACAGAAAGGTCTTTAAGCTCCTACTAGCACTTTTTACACTTCTATCATTTTCTCCCTTGCACCCTATGACAAAGTCTGAGATAAAATGATTATGGTAAGACAAAGTTACTCAGGAATTGAGGGGCACAGCTGCAGCCCCTCATCTTCTCAAGAAATGAATGGAGCTCCAACAGAAGATGCATCAGAGACAATTCAAATGTAATTTTTGTTTATATTCACTGGTAGCACAGAAGTATCCTCTCCAGAATCACAAAATCATTAGGGATTGGAAGGGACCTCAAAAGATCATCTAGTCCAGTCCCCCCACCACAGCAGGATCACCTAGACCAAGTCGCACAGGCAGATTTTAAACATCTCCAGAGAGCCTCCTCTGTCGCTCAGCAAGCAGGTGCAAGTATGGGTAGAAACAACGAAGCCTGTGGTAACACATCAACTGCTGTGCAGTCCAATTTCCACCCCATATAAGTGTACAGGTACAGGCACACAGGCTTCTCTGGCCATTTCTGACAGACATCACTTGCATCTGAGTCAGAGCCTGACATATTCTGTAAGTTTTTTCCCCATCCTTTAGAGGATGCTAGATGAAGCTGTCTGTTAACTTGACCAGAAACAACCAACATGAGCTGATCCCAGGCTCCTTGATGCCGCTGTGCCTACCCAAGCGACTCCTGGCACGGCAGGCACTTGGATTTATGCCTGGGGTAACTGAGCAGGACCAGACGCTTCCAGCCATGCCTGCCCCTGCCCTCAAGTTCTGCACAAGCGCAGAAGCAGGGAGAGGACCTCAAACCACTGCCTGAGAAGGGCTTTTGTAACCTACTCAGCTGCTGTTGGGCACAAAGCCGAGAAGTTGAAGAAGCCGGAACGGCAGAAAGCCGCTCCCTTGGTTTGTTTTCCTGTGAGACACATCTGGGTCTGTGGGACTTCCAGTACAAGAAGGCTTCAAGACCAGCACCTCCACAAGATGGGGTGCTGAGGACACACTGCCATGCTTCCCCGAACCCCCCTTCATCCCTCGCACACGACGAGCTGAAGAACACAGCTCTTTCCACAACTGGGGCCAGGAGAGAAATAAACACCCAAATTTTACATTTCTGTCTTTTCCATTTATTTTGGAATTTGCATTCAGTGTCTGCTGCCACAACACGGACAGCTAAAAATGTGTGCACAGATATGTCATCCACAAACAAAGTGGCTCATGTTTGTTCTTTATCATTTAGGAAATGCACATTAATTACTGCAGATTTTCTCCTATACATCTACTGTATCTCAGACAGAATTGCTGAGAAGGTCTGCAGAATAAAAATGTATGGGGCAATTAAATGGATATTTATAATTAGAACTTAATAATTTGCATCAGGGACAAATGAGCTCTGATTTCAATCTGTAGTGCATTTAGATTAGCCTGAAGATAGTGTAATTTGATGTTTTATAGTCCTCCTCTCAGATTATGAAACAATACAGTGTCTTTGAAGCAGCCGTGTTTGTGTCAGGAGTGTTTTAAGAAGAAGCCACAACGAAAATGTTTGACAATGTGAAAGCAGCCATAAATTACACGACAACTGTGTAAAAGTCATGATGAAACAAATAAAGGGCTGACCTATAACGCATCTGATTCAACAACATGCTTGGACTGCTCGGGGCTCAGCCTGGCCCGGCGAGCGCATCCTTATGCGCATGGCTACTTAGCACTGAGAAAACTGTAAATTATGACTAGTCAACAGCATTGATTTTTAGTCGACATTTCAATCAGTGTGAAGTAGAAATACTACACCGCTCCCCCGGCAGCCTCTTAGCCAGCCAGCTGCTTGCCTGTAGCCTTCTCGGCCGCAGCTCTGTTACAGCCCCATTGTTCCCACTGTACAATATTTATCACGGGCTCTCCAGACACAGGTACTTGACCCAAAGGTCACCACTGCCTTGTCTCTTGGACATACAACCAACCTACTCCACCGACACCGTTCACCCAAATGCAGGGAATGCAGGGATGCTTTGCACAACCTTTACCTCCCCAAAGAACTTCGCCCCAGGGATGGGCTGTTGGGAGGCTACAGCCAAACACATGTTCCTCAGATTAAGCACCTGCATCTCTGCAAAGCTCAAACACAAAGCAAGAGGTGAAGCAGCACAGAAGTAAGGGAGAAAGATCTTGGCCAAGAGCAGCTTGGTTTGAAAATACGGCCACATCTTTACTTCTTGGCTTTATAAGCAAAGGAAGGGCAGCATAGTGGGAATGGTGCTGGCCTCTTGTCCCTGCTCTGCCATGGCTCTCCCACCTTACCTGGGGCAAGTCACCCAAGCTGTGCCATGCTGGAAACCAGCAGTCGTCTCTCTTGCACCAGTACCGGGTATTGCAAGGGTGTATTCATTATTGTCTCCAAGGCATTCGGGTCCTCGCATAATGGATGCAGTAGAGGTAAACACTTGGATCAGTAGATAACAGGGAGCCCTGTGCAGGCATTACACAGGAGAGCTGCGCGCACGTGCATAGGCAAATGCCTGGGGAAATAATGCAGAGGTGCCAAGTTGCTGTGAAGTTCATAATCAAACCAGTTATGGTTTGACACGCAATGCAGACAGCAAGGGAAGAACCAGTTTCAGGAGGAAGACTATCAAGCCCTGGCACCCAGAACCATGGAGCTGTATCCCACAGCCTCTTCCCAGCCTTTGTACTCTCCTCTCCTAGAGCAGAGATCAGCATGCCACACACCATCAGCTGCTAAAAATGCCAAGGAGAGTTATTGAGGCTGGAGATTTTCCAACCATAGTCCTCAAAGACCTAGATGCCCCGTACACAGCAAGGTGGCCAGGCACAGCTTTCAGCAGCGGGGATGGCCATGGGATATAAAGACACAAGCACCAAGCAGACCTCGAATTCCCAGCAAGGCATGATGCTGGGATCCCAACTACCTACCCTCTGCATCCCTGAAAACCTTCCCTTTACAACAGGGAGGGGTCTGTGCGTTCCCGGCTGTGTCCTTTCCATGCATCTGGAAATCCACTTGGACAGAAAACAAGGCACTGGGCTCTTCCTTTGGGGAGTTTCTTGACTGACCAGAGCTCTTGGTACTCAAATCAGCCGGAGTGAAAACACAGTTAAGCTGCTGTTTGTTCCAGCACGATGAGACTGGCCTGTTAGACAGCAAAAATGCCAAGATGTTCCGGGCTCAGGCTCTGCCAAGGCTGGTACCGAGCTGAACGAATGTCAGAAAATAATTGGAAACCAAAAAACACCTCAAAGGGCCCCAAATGCAGACCACGCTGCCAAGTCTCAGGCGCTGAGGTCACCTGCATCCTCAGCCCGGTGCCCTTGAGAAGCTCCAAGCTGGCTCTCGGGCTGCGAGCTCGCAGGTCACACACGCCACGGCCCCACGAAGTTACTAACAGGAGCGCAGCAGAGAGCCCGCAGCCGCCTCTCCTCTCCCCACCCGAGGGTGTCCAGGCAGAACCTCAACGCCGTGCGCTGCCCAGCAAACGCGACAGCTTCACACCAGCCTTGGGTCTGGCAAAGGTGGGGGGGGTATGATCGATTTATTTGATTTTTGTTACTTAAGCGTGTGGGAAATTTGTTATTGAAGTGGGAGCAGCCACGCAAAGGCGCTGTCGTGCTCAAGGCTGCAGCCCCGCTCCGGGTCCATCCCAGCGCTTTTCACAGGTAAATTTAACTCCCATTGTGTCCGAACACTCCCTGCTGTGCAGCCCCTCCTGCTCCCACACGCTCTCGGAGTTTCACTTGCCTCTCAGAACAGCAAACCCCACCAACAACAACCCCCACCACCCCTCCTTTTTTTTTCTTGCCCTGGGCCCTCAGGTTACTGGCACAGCAACAACTCTTTTTTCCCCAACAGCGAGCCAGGAAAGATGCGTACGTGGCCAACGGACTGGTCTCAACTGGTTCAGAGGGGAAAACATGGGAGCTGTGTCTTTCCCCCCCTTCTCTTCTTGCCTTTAGCCAAAAGACCTGGGAGCATTTGATGTACAGTCAGCAGGTATTAAAAAAAAGATTATTGAAAAGGCTGGCCGGCTCCAGGGCTGTGACACTCGCTCATCAAACTCTGGACTTCAGCCAAGTTCATCTGTTAATGGAGAACCAGCCAGAGCCTTCCCCACCACCAGCACCACTCCCCCACCCTCCTCTACCTCTTCCTCCCTCCTAAAAAAAACTAGACATCGATTATGTCTGTGCTTTTCCCTTTCTATTCAAGATAAACAAAGTGCTTCAAGTTCAGGGCACACCCTGGGACCCTTGACAAAGCAATCTATCATCCTGTCTGCTAAACCAGTCTGGCCACACCACCGGAGGAGACTAATGCTTCCAGTGTACAATTTTCCCTTTGTGCTGCTGCCCTATTACTAGTAACCTCTTTTCTTCCCTACCTTCCCAGGAGCAGATGTGCTTGACCACTTTGCCTAAGCCCCTCCTGGCAAAGGCATTTCTCACTGAAAACAACCTCAAGAATTTAAAAAAAAAAGAGAGCCAAGCCCCCACTGCCCCCTCCTCTCTGCAACTCCCCTCTCCATCCCCATGTCCACCAAACAAATCCAGCATGCAGCTTGGTTTTCTCTCCTTTGCCACTGAAGACTTCTCTTTTAAAGAGTAAGTTCGGGTTTAAATCATGCCCACTAATTCATTCTGACTTGCAATTAAATGCAAATACACTTTTATGGCCAGCATGGAGTGTATTAATTTTAACAGCAAATGACAAAATAAGAATACAGTCCCTCCAATACCAATAATGAATCGCACTATAAATCATGTTAGTGGTCACATTCATTAAAGCTTGTAAAACACTTTGAGATCAGGCTTGCAACGTACCATCGATATAGAGGGGAGCACCAGCTTGCCCAGACCTCACTGCCGCCACCACCAAATGCCCCAGATCTCACTCAGGAGGCACAGCCAGCTCCCTCACCAGCAGGGACCCTGACTGCACCAGAAACATCCCACTAACTGAGACAGACCCAAACACACTCTCCACCCCTCCCATCGGTGTGCTGGGAAGGTTAGTGTTTTCAGTAATGGCGATGGCAAGAGCCAGAGCCAAGTACTGAGGAGGGCTTCTCCCCACCAGGTAAAAATCATCCAGGAAAGGTGGTAGAGGCCAAGGGAAGAGACAGGCTGCATGCTCTGAAACATAGGGCAGTTCCTAAAATTAATAGGAAACCACAAATGGCTCTTTAAGTTGCACTTCCTAACAGCTAGCATGTCCTTCCCCCAGCGCTCCCAGCTGCAGAAAAGCTCTTACCCCTTCCCCAGGTCTACACAGGGCCCCATTTGCCTGCCAGCACTGCGATCCTCTGCACCAGTTATTAGCCAACATGGGGGAAAGTGAGGTTTTTCTGGCTCCTTTGTTTTGTTAAGACAGCTGTGTGCCATTCCCACCCCCTCCCACCCATCCTCTCCTAAAGAAATAATTAAATCCAATTAGGACCAGAAAGTAATTTACATGTTGGTTCTGTGTAAGATGGGGGGAAGGGAAAGGAAAAAAAGATCCCATAAAACATGTTGCAATGAAGTGTCATTCCTGCACCACTTATTTGTCTGCTTTTGCATTGCAAGATGCATCTCAGACTGAACTTTCCCTCTGTCTTTACATCTGGTTGCCCTGACCAAGAGGGAAAGGAGGAAGGTGTAAGAGGAAACTTGTTCCCCTTCCCCTCTCGGTGACTAAGACAGTTCTGCTGGAGCAGCCCATCCTGGTCCTGGTCCTGCTGCTGCTGCTGCTGCTGCTGCTCCTCCTCCCCTCGCCATGCCAGGGGCTCCTCTGCCGCGGTTTACTGATTTACAGAACCTTGGTATGTGAATGGCAAAAATTCCTTGGCATAAGTATATGTTTGCTGATCACATTTCAGATCATGTGTTGTTCATTATTGTGACTTGCTCAGAAACAGTTTGCTACAGTTCCGTGGCTATGTGTCTGATATTTTTCCATCTTTCAGTTCACTGAAAGCAGCAAGCGGGGGCAGGAAGCAAGTAAGAAACTGCTTCTGTGTCTACAGGGTACCTCGACTGGCCATTTAAAAAGAAAATTAGGGAAAGGAATACACACTCTTTCAGGACTGGGAAGGAAGCGGGAAAGGAAATGAGATTAGCATCATTTCTTAAAGACCAATGACAAGTCACATTTTGAAGTGGAATTTTTTTTTTTCCCTTTGGATGTGTAGGGAATTGTATGTGGATTTGGTGTTTCTCCACTTCTGAACTACATAAAAATCTATCCAGCCAAACCAATGCGTTGGATTTAATCTGGTGTGTCTGTAAGCAGCTAGAACAGAAGGTCTTTTTGCCAGGCAAGGCACCAGTGTGACTACTATCTGCAGCACAGGGCAGCGAGTCCAGGACACATTTATTTCTAAAAATACTGCCACTTGCCTTGTGCAGAGCACTTTTTTTTCTGAGTCTGCATTCTGGCAATCAGAAAGGCAAATATGGCATCACCCATGAAAAAACAAACCAAGCCTCCAAACAATGCTGGTGTTTCACTTTTCACCTGTGCTGCAAAATCCTGATTAATTACAGAGTTGGTTCTGAACTCCCCCAGCTATTTGCCCCCATCTTTACTAGCGGGAGATGCTACAAGCAGGTCTTCCTTCACCGTGTAGGTAACCTGGGGGCTCCTCTCCGCACGCCTGGCACAAAACATGAACATTTACTTTTTTGTCATTTTCATATAGTAAATTATCCATTAGATTTCATCATATCTTACTAAAGCAATTACATCAAGAAAATGATAGCGTGTGTGGAATCAATTATGCATGCACTTGGACAGGGACCAAAGGCTATGAAGTCGGAGAGGGCAGAATCGCTCGACACACACAAATAAAAAGCCCCTGGATCTCGCAGATGGACCCCATCAGTTCATCTTACTGCCGAAAAAGTTCATGCACTTAATAATTTATTTGTGTTCTGGATACTGTTTCCCGGCTGAATATTAACAACTTTGAACTAAACCATGCTTTTAGCATGGTATGGGTGGAAGTCAAGGAAGGGCAGCAGCGGGTCTCCTCAGAGGTTAAAACTGTACTTCTGTTCCTTTCAGAATGGTCATTTTCCCTCTCTGTGTGTTTTATTTTGCTAAGCAGTTCCTTTAGCCAGTGTATCCGTTTCACCCCTCCAATTCATCTCCTTACCTGCTGACAAACTCAAACCAAAGTTGAGCATCAATTCAGGCAACTGAATGGATGAAGGAAAGCCAGGGGCCCAATGGCAGTGCGGACAGCATGATGGCCAGCGGCCACAGGGGCCCACGGGCAAAGCCCCACCAGACAGGAGGGGTGGTGGGCAGCCTATGGCAGTGGCCCCAAGTGGATGCCTGGGCAGGTTACCTCAAGAGAGCTGGGCAGGCTTCCAGCCAGGCTGCTCCCAGTTTCCCCTGCCAGCTCACAATGAGGGTTGGACAATTAACACCTTGCCCGGGCAGGCAGCATAAAAAGACCTTTCCTTGTGATGAGGCAACTGGAAGGCTTGATTAGAAGAGGAGCAATGCAGATAGCATGGCTCTCTCCTGTGAACAGGATGTTCCCTCCCCGGCACAAGCATCCCCCAGACACAGAGCCAGCACCCCAACACCATCAGCAGCTCCGCACGCACGTGTGGCACAGAACAGATTCAGGGCGTATGTCTTCAAGGCCGGTCACGCAAAGAAGAGCCCTGGTCCTGCCATTACCTCTCCCTTCTCCCCAGGCAACTCCAGATAATGGAAAATAATTCCTTTCTATCTACACATAGAGAAATTTTTTTTAAAGGAATGTCTCCCCCAAATGGGAACAATTTCCTTCTACACTTCCAACCAAGTGTACTTAACATTAAAAGAGAACTGATAGAACATATTTAATTACTCAAGGTTAGACTCCTAATTCCTCAATTCACTAAAGGAAACTTGGCAAGAAGATGCATCATTTTGCTGCTTTCTGCTGGAGCATCTGAGGGAGAAGAGCCACTGAGGCAGCTAATACACAAAACATGATCAAAAGTGATTAACAACAGCTTCATATGCAAATTGCATTAATGAAGGAGTGCAAAGTCATCATGTAAATTAAATATGTCAAATCTCTTGGTGAACTTTCAATCTTGAGAAGAAAAAACACCACTTTAATTTTTTTACATCATCAATTTTCCAAGATTGAAAATCTAAGAATCTTGGTGCTATAAAACAATTTTCACCTTTTTTTTCTCCTTCAGCAGCCTGACAGGCTGGCCTGATGTGTGCCGAATGCACATGTTAATAGGCCAATCAAAAATGCAAAACAATTCGCAATTACTGCAAGGACCTAATGGTCATTAGAATTTACAACTAGGTAATGAACTAAAGTCTGCCCAAACCATGCATATTCATAAAGCAATTTAGCCTTTGAAGATTAAAGAAGTGCTTAAAATTCAAATGAGCTTTAGCAAATTATCAGTAAGATTCATCCAAAAAGCAAAAGGGTTTTTCTTCCTGTGATTTCCTTATTTTTTTAATGCAAAAATGTGATATCTTCCATACCGAGCCTCAACTAAACGCAGGGCTCCGAGTCAAGCCAAAGGGGCTGGAGACAAACAGAGGCAGAAAACATTGTTATGGACTTTGTTCAGAAAACTAAGCCCGTAAGAGCCAAGCCTATCTCTAAACATGGTAATTTATCAAAAGCAGCACAGACTTGCTCATAGGCAGTATTGTGTGCCGCTCTCCGAGAGCAGATTAACAAGATTTCCGCCACCCTCCAAAAAAGCCTTTTTCCCCTCAAGTCACATCTTCCGTGTAAACAGCAAATGTATTATAAAAACATTATTTTCATCAAAGTGCAGTAGCATTAATTTTAGGAACTCGCTGCATTTAAAAAAGGAGGGATGAAAAGCTCTCTGCACTGGAGTGTGCCACCAAGAAAAGTCTCTTTGCTCGCAGGGAGCCAAGGCACCACTGCCGACGCCGTTGACAGAGTCAGAGGAGTTTGTGGGGGGAACCGATCAGCGCCGGCGGCTGCTCAAAACCTTGGCGCTGTTCTCTGTGCCTGATCCTGCCAGCACCTCCTGCGGCACCCTGAGGGGAGCCCCAGCTTCGCCAGCAACCCTGGGGAGGTTGGGGACAGAAGGCTGTGCAGCCTGCCTCCCCAACTTGGGTGGGTGGATGGATGGATGGATGGATGAACATTTGAATTTCTATTCTGACCTCCCTGATGTTCTTCCCAGGTTCCCCAGTCCTCATGGTTTACCCTACCTACGCCCCTGCAGAGTGGAAAGGAGGGTGCCCAGACCCACAGCAACACCTCACATTTTCAACGTTTATTAGGCAGAATGGGACCCAACCCCTCGCAACAGCAGCAAACATCCGCATCAGCCACAAGCCCCAGATTTCAACCAATTCCTGCTCCGGCAGCAACATTACTTCATGTAAAGAGAGTTCAGAGAGGGAAAATATGGGATAAATCGGAATTTGATTAAAACCAAAAGTTTAGAAAGTACTGCCGGGTCACTGAGCTGTTGAAGGCCACGCTGCCCCATTAGTAGATTTTTCTTTCCCCCCCTTCTTTCCCTGCTTCCAGAGATGGTCAACAGATGTAGAAAACACACCACTGGGCTCGAGTATTCCTTAAAATAAAGCAATTAACTTATTTCCAGGCTCCAGCAAGCGATCACGACAGCCTCCCCCTGGCAGAAAGTGGAAGCCGTGGTCCCTGACCCCCGGCCAACACAAAAGAGGCAGCCCCAGCACAATGCCTGCTGTCAGCAACTGAATTATTTTTATACAGGAATTTTTATCTCTATTGTACAAACAAGTATGTGTCTGTGCTGACTTGTTAAGCAATCCACTTCTATGTAGAATACGGGGTTTTTTTCCCTGCTACCAGTCACACAGCTCTAAGATCAGAAGAAACACACAGTCTTTGAAGCTCCTCAAATGTTTTAGTTAAAAGGACAGCAGTTGTTTTCAAAGATCCAAGAGTATCTTTATCAGGATTTAATTTTTCCTTATTGATTTTTTTCTAAACGTAACACAAATTTAACACAGGACAGTTTATAGTTTATTGCGAAATAATAGAGCCTCTAAATAATCTTTCGGGAGGCAATACGCTCGCTTCTACCAAACGCGTCCTGCTGCGCTTTACCTCCTACGGGAGAACAAAGCCCCCCAACTACTGTTTCCCTTTGCACGACAACTATTTCTGAAACATGAAAATCAGCGATGTTAATATGGGAAACACAGTGAAAAGCCCCAGCCCACCCTCACGCAGCAAATGGGTCGACCGCACACTCGTGATGCCCTGGCTGAAGCATGACAGTTTTGCTGATATATCCTGTTACTCCGAGAAGAATACCGGTAGCTGCAATGCCACAACGAAACCCAGATGATTCATGCAGTGTCCGAGGGGAAAAAAAACCCCACAGCTGTGATGCCAAGGCAAAGTAGTGCCAGGTGACAAATTCACTGCTGTAAATTTGGGTGAAAGGGAGGGAAATGGGACTTTATTTTTTTACGTTTTGTATTTCACCGCACACTAAATCAATTGAGCAAGTGATGAATGCAAAATTAAAGCTCCTTAATTCCTGAAGAGCGAGGAACTCTAACTCGAGTTTGTTTTTAAAAGGTAATGGTTGCGGTAATAATAGTAATAATAATAACAGTAGCAGTAGTAATAATATCCACAACAACAACAATATCCACAACAACCATAATAACACCACTGAGGGCAGGTCTCTGCTTTAAGGCTTTGCTGTTCAGCAGTAATTCCATTGTTTACTTAGGCAGAGGTTTTTCTATCTGAAGCTAAGATCAAATTGTAGGTGTAATTGTGGAGCACTTATGCAAAGCAGGAAGAGGACGGATGCAGCAAGCCCTTGGCTTTGACTGACCAAAGCAATTCAGGTCTCCCTCTGCCAATGCATCCGCTTCTCGGCAAACTCAGCAGCCTCCGGAGCTGGTGGAGACCTCAATCCCACCCTGCCAACGCCTACCTGGAAGGGCAGAGTTGAAACACTGCTTCTCCTCGGCAGCTATTTCACAGGGATATTAAGCCTCATTTCCTTGACAGCAACACAGTTACCTGGCTTATGAGTCTCGCTCCAGCCTTTGGTGCTTTAGCTACACAGTGCGAAATACAAAAACCAAGCTGAGCTCCATACTCATCAACTCAGGGAAAGCAGTGGGGTTTTTTTAACAGCAACCAGTTAAGGTACAAAGTTCCAGCAGAACTGCAGCAGGCGAGCGGGAAGAGGTCTCCGGGGAGAACGGAGAGAAGAAACACTTTGGTGCACTGTCTGCAAACTCAGAATTCAGCAGCTTTTTTTGGCAGCCAATTTGTTTCAAGTGTTTTGTTTCAGGAAACGTATGTATTTTTCTTTGTGCATTTTGTGGATTCACTACAACCGCTCCTGACAGCTGTTGATTCAGTTAAATGAGCACATTAAAAAATGCTCTAACGCATGAAGCTGAAGGGCTGAACCCAGAAGAAGATGCAAAGGAAGCCTCGGTGAAGAGGATGCACAGGCTGGACTGTGCCTCAAGCTGTTGGGGAGGGCTCCAACAGGGCTCCAGTCCCTGTCTGTGGTGACTCTATTTTCTTTATTTTGACCAGAGCCAGATACAAAAAAAAAAAGAAAGAAAAGCAAAACGTTTAAAAAAAAAATGTTTGCTAATACTTAAAAAGCAACATCCCTCCTAGGCTGGCATAAAACACGCTTCACATAATTCTCCGTTGCGCCCCACACTTGGTTTTCTTCCCCTACTTACTAGCCAGTTTTGCAGAGGAACAACACCTATATGAAAAGAGGAGGGAAAGAAGTGGGTGTTCTCATTTTGCTTTAGATCAAAGGCAAACAAGAATGCAAACTGTGGCGTATTTAGGATTTTTTTTTCTGCCGCTGTCATTCACACTGGGCTATCGAAGTTTTATACAATTCCCCAGCCTGGCTGCATATTAAGCTGGCTGTGTACAGCTTTATTACGGCGTGGTGCTGAGGACACATTAATATTCTTGTGTTGCATCTGACAGGACATTTACATGCGCCCATCTGAGCTCACACCTGAGAGCTGCTCCAAGGTACAGTAGCTGTGCTCCGATTGTAAAGGCAAATGAAGAACACAAATTCCCTGCTGGGATCGGGGCTGACCTCACCACACCCCACACTGCAAACCTTTCCCTTGCCAACCCGAGGCAATGCCACCTTTGAATGAAGAATGAGATGGGGAGCAGCCACCAAATTACCAGCCCTCATGGAAGAAGAGCGAAAAACCTCTCTGAGATGTTTTAAAGATGCACAGCGAGTGCAGGTGGCCAGTAAAGGTTGGGAAACAAACTCGCTGAACCCCACAAGGGATGCGTGCATACTAAACCTGATTAGGAAGATGGTGAGGATGTTTATGGGCTTCAAAACAGCCTTGACATTAACACAGGTGGGGTTTGGATAACGTGAGTGCCTGGTCTGCCTGTCTGTGAGGGTCGGCAGTCGCCTGGTCCAGCTCCTGGGAGCGCTTAAGTGTGCAGGTGCTGTTCAGTTTGTGTGTCAGGGCAAAGCGCACCCAGGATCAGGGCCCTAAAGGGCAAACTGACTTTCCTGAAAATTCATTATGAAATGGAAAACAGACCACCCCACCTGCTCGGGCAGTTTACGGACCCCTTAATGTGCCTGTTATTTTACAATGTAGGTAACCAGCCACAGCAATCCACGACCTAGTCTCAACCATCATTAGGTCCAAACCTGCTCTGCTCAACATTACCAGGAGGCAGGCTGGAGCTCCTGCATTTGTGCAAGTCAGATAAAATACGATCATTAGCTTAGGAGGGAAAAAACATACAACCAACTGATGGCTAATTTTAGGGCCATGCCACCAGCAGCAATACATATACCTAGGTCTTCATGCATTAAAATACATGATCAAGGTGTATTTTATGAACTTGTGCAGGTATCTCAGAAGCTGACACATCAAACAGAGCCCTCTCGGACAGCAGGTTCATTCCAGTGGCTGCCGGGCTGAGAGGCTACAACCTCGCTGGGCTCACGACATTGTGGGCAGCACCATGACTCGAACCAAATCACAACAAGCAGAGAAGTAATGAGAGAACCTCGGTGATTAGCTAGCAAAAAAACCAAAAGCCAACAAGTGGCAACATGCCAGGCCATGTCCAGCCTGATGCTAAATGCCTTTTACTGCACAAAGCTCATACTACTGGATATAAAAACAGACCAAAGCTTGAAGAAAAATACGTCCCCAAAAATTTCCATTATGAGGATGCATGCAGGTGAACTGGAGGCTGAACTCAGGCTGCCCGACGCTGCCTCACAAGGCTCTTTCAGCAGCTTGATTATCTGAATGAAATAAGACAGAACTCGTGGGCTGAGGGTTCCACATACAAAACAAGGTGATACTAACAGGCCTGCTCCTATTTAAGAGGCTTCACCAAATAACAGGAAGTTTTAGGGAAGACTGACTTTCTCCCACCAGGCTAAACAGAATGTCTTTCATTTACTCCCTGCCTCAGTTTCCATCACTCCCCATTCACTGTTGGGACTGGCTGCTCAGAGCCTTCTGTTTATGACATACGCTATTTTCAAAGCCCTCAGTACATGATGCTGACCTGCACCTTTCCAGATCCATACGAAGTTTACTGCATGCCGGGCTGCCTCTTTGACCACAAGTATTTTGGATGCAGCGAGGCTTCAGCCCATGGTGAGCTCCACAATGAAACATCCCATACAATAGCAGAAAGAATGCAAAACATATTTCTCAGCCTCTAAACCAGAAGATCTGCTGTGCAAGAAAAGCAAAACAAACAAACCAAAAAAAACCAACACAAACCAGAAATATTCAAGGCACCACAACTCCCTGATGCTCTCCTGGAAGGATCACACCGAGGCAGAGGAAAACTCTCTACCCAGCTTCTATGCTTTGAGTGAACTCATATTTGTGTTTCAAATAAAGAGCCATTTTTACATTAACTGTCTGTAACAGCAGGGACTAGGAAAACTAACACAAGCTTTACCTCACAGAAAAGACGATACTGGTGTCACGTGTTTGCTTCTTCAAAAAACGTTATTTATAAAAGGCAACGGGAAAAGCAGAGAAACTATTGACTCTCCTGCATGTAGCGCTGGAACAACTTTTTCATCCCCTACATTTTTCACATCTCCCCCTCCCCCATGAAGTAAATTTCACAGCCACGCAGGCCACCGCCTTTAATTAAGCTTTCAAAAGTCTTCTGACAATGCCAACAATTGCAAGACACTTCTGGAGCTCAATCATGCAATCATTGTGACACTTCTATTTACAATTTGTCTTAGAAAGAGTTTCTCTGACACTGTACTTTGACAAAACAGCCAAGCTGCCAGTTTACAACCTTTCTCTGTCTTATTTACAAATACGGCCTGTAAATCTGAATCCTCCAAGCCGCAGCCTTTGGGCAGCACCCTCACTGGTTTTCCTGCCTGCGACCGCTTTGCCCAGCCCGTGATCCTCATTTCTTTGTATGAGGAAAGCAGACTCCAAAACATTTCCCTACTCCCTTCTTTGCACCCTTTTTGTAAGCTCTGTCGCATCACACAGATGCGACGCTCATCAGTCAGCGCAGGCTTCGGTAATTTTTTGTCTCCGGAACAAACCAAGTAATAAGGAATCACATTCTACAACCTACAGAACCGTAATGGCAACTAACAGCCTAAGAAAATATCTGTGGTGTAATGACTATTCAAAGGCATTAACTCGTGAGAACTGCAATCATCAAATGGACTTGGGGCCAAAATTTAGTGCCGAATTATGTCCACCTCATCCTGATTACTGCAGACACAGGGGCTTTCTTACGGTATTTTCCCACGTATTTTATTTGAATGCCACAAGCAGCTTGAGAATAAAGGATTCGAGCAGTAAAAATGACGTCCCCTCCTCCTCCTCCCCTCTTTGTGTAAATACGGCATCCACGGATCCACACTCGGCATTATAAAGGGGAATATGCAGCAGCACTCCGAAGTGCCCCTCCAACTGAATCCAAGTTATCATTTAAGATCCTTCTTCACCCAAACCAAAAAAAATCCAAACCAACCTTTCATTAATTCCCTCGGATTTATACAGTCAACAAACAAACCGCTAAAACCCGACACTGGCGGGTGATAAATATTTCTTCAGCCTTTTCAATAAGTGAACAGTAATTTTACATTCACTGTTCTCCAGATACTTCAGTTAATATTTCCCCCTGTTGTAAAATATGAGAGCGGATAAGTGAAGCCCTGCCGCAGCACTCACTGCAAATCATGAGCTGCCAGTATCTGGTGGTGAGGCTTTGACATACATATTGATGAAAGCTGCTTCATTGGACCCACACAACATATCCTATTAATTTTCAGTTAAATTTATGACATTTCAGCTATAGCGCTGGATCAGCATCACTCAAAATTTTACAGCAGGCCCAAGCTACACACCAGACAGATACTCAGACGGCAAAGGCCAGGTATGCACGCCTGCACCTCTACGCATCGCACAGCGACTGCACAGGTTACACACGCGCGAGAAAGCTCTCGGAACAAGCTCCATTCACTGGAAAAGGTTGAGGACAGCTAGAGAACAGCCTGCAGATGGTTAAAACAGGCAGCGTTTCTCCCGACACTTGAATAACTCACTGCCTCCTTCCCTGTCTTTAGATGACCTGATCCTTAACCATTACTTATCTTCAGATCCTCTTTCACTGGAACCCACCAACTTACTGACTACAGAACTGCAGAGAGCACGGAGCCAGCCTACAGCACCTCTGGCCAGGGCTAACCTGTCACACACCTCTTTCAGTCCAACAACTAACTGAGGGCATCCTTACATTGCACCAAATGTTCTGGTCTCTTATTACCAGGTTCTCTCAATTCCTGTTTATTTTTCTCAAGGCAGCTTCTGCCCTGTTCTTTTTTCGTTTTTTCCCTTAAATTACAATTTACACGGTTGTATCTTCTGCATTTCTTGCACAGAACTCAAATATAAAATACTAGAATGGGAAGAGCTTGAGGTTCAGCGCAGGGCTTCCCAGCAAGCTGACCTCCACAGCTCCCCCTGAGACCCTCACTGGGAATTTTACTGCCAGACCCCACAAACTCCTGGCTATAAGCAATGGGTCACTCCAGCTACTGCCTTATTTCTTTATGATACAAGGGAGCTCAAGTCATCCACGTGAAAAGGAAGATGAAAATTTGACAGGCAAGAACAGTGCAAGACCACCGTAAGTCCTGGTGCTCTGTGTCCCCTCACAACATCCAGCTGCTTTACCCACCACTGGGAGCAACCAGAGGTCCCCAGGGTTCCTCAGTTCCATCCCAGCCAAGAGGTGCAGAACACTTCTGGCTTACACTTCTGCATGTGCACTTCTATGCTCCTGCACAGCACCAGACCTTCACAAAGCCAGGCCCACTTGCAGAGCCAAGGTGATCCTTATGCATAAGAGTGAGCAGGATCAGCTCCTGCTGATGTGTGTCTCTCCTGACTCACTGTCCTCTGCTCACCCAAACATTTCAAGCCAGTGGAAAGGTCAGTGTTCTCAGAATTAACAGCCCAGTGCCAGAGCAAAACCCTCAGCTGAGGAATTCCCCCTCATCCACAACTCCCCGGCACGGTCATCCCTCCCTGCTGCTGGTGAACTGATCTGGGACCACGGGGTAAAGAGCAGGTTTAACGCTTGCCAGATACTGCGTTTTGTCTTTCCCAAAGAGCAGTGCCGTACGTCAACAGAGCGTTACATCATGCCACCGCTCCTCCATATTTGGTGATCTAGTATGGCTCCAGAGCTTGAAGACTACAAATCCCTTCCGCCAGGCTCCTGCTTCATTAATCATGCCCTACGCTCCTGCTCGCTTTCTGTCAGACCGCAGGCAGCACATGGAAATGGGCATTGCCCCAGACTCTGGGTAAAAAACAAATACACCTTAAATATCTGTGGCTGGGAAGTGCAATATGCAGAATTACTGGTGGGATCAATATGTAACTTAGTGGTAGCTAAGCCCCTGTTTCCTCTAAAACATACAGATATATGTGCGTGTGTGCGTGTGCATTTAAAGTAACACCCATTGCTCTGCAGAGCTATCGACTTATTCACAAGACAGGTGCATTTGTACGCACACGGATGTATAGGTATAGACACGCAGGCATATAGATATACAGATCTATAGATATGTGCACAGACAGACACACGTGCATTGACACATATTTGCTGCCACCGCAAAACCTCCAAAGCTATGTGTTTCCAGTGCAATTTGCCGTCTGTTCCAGAGGCCAAGGAGGCTGCGAGAGGATCAAGCTGAACCTCCCAGCGCCTACTGCCCTATTATGGTTTAACTCTGTGGCCACAGCAAGCCCAAGACAAGCTCTAGCACCTCCAACAACCCAGCGCGGTTCTGTGGGCTCCCCCAAGAGAGGTACCAGCGGTGCCACAAGCCTAAACATCACTGGAGGAGCGGTTTGAAACTGGTTCAGGCATTTGTTGGCGTCGATACACTGCGGTCTCACCTTTTTCCATCGGCAGTATTGGGGTGGTTTGAAGTGATTTGCAGCACTCGCTGCAGACAGGTAGTACTTTTGTTTACTATCAGGATTTTAAGAGCAGGATGCACCTTGCTACCCTCCCAAGCACCTAGGGTTTTCTTCTGCATAGCACACCCTGTCTTTTTAACCTCGTTTGTGAAGATACCTGCACGGCTAAACTGCTTCACAGTTAAAAAAAAAAAAAGCCCATAAATGGATTTTACCCTTTTTTTAAAAACAAAACTGCATTTCTCGTTGTTTGTCGCACCAAACAGAATTGTGCCTCGGACATTTGTACAGTTGACATGTGGCTGTGTAAACCGCAAACAAAATCAAGATACATCTGTCAAAACCACATCAGAGACAAGAGAGAGCACAGCGAAGCATTTATCATTTGGCTGAGGAGGCAGGCTGCAGAGAGCAGCCTTTCCTGTCAAACCAACCTTTTGAAATTTCCAACATGCCCTTAAACTTTCCGAATAAGCATGTCTGTGCGCTTCAGCAACTGCCCTCTCTACTCTGGCCTGGCCAGTCGAAAATGGCATCTTAAAGTCAAGGTCGGTGGTGTCACTTTGCCATGGGGCTGTGTTTAATTACAGTCCATACGCTGACAGCCAATATGGAACCAAGGCCGGCTGATGCTCGGTTAACTCTTTCGCCCCTGACTTTGCCAAAGACTCAAAAACTCCTTGCGTTATCATGCAGCGGGCTCTGAAATCTCCTCCTGCAGCGCAAAGGCAGGCAAGACACTGGGAGACAGTTACTACAATAGAGGCAAATCACGAGAGCAGCCTCAAACAATACCGTTAGAAATAGCGGCTGGCACAGCACGTGCCTGTTGATCCTGCCTCCGCACAGGCACTCAGCAATACCGGTTGTGCTCACCACTCGCTGAAGGAAGGATATTTAACACATCAGCCATCACAGCGAGCAGAACAGAGAGAGACGGACACGGCAGCGTACAACTGCAAACATGCTACATTGCAACTGAAACAGAAATCAACTTGCAAACACTTCTCCTTGTTTTAATTTACCTGCTATATGTTCCTGTTTAGGGCAAATTCCTCTAGATGACGTTGATAAACAATCGTCATCCTCTGGTGTAACCTGGATGCCAACCTCCACGGGATTGGATGCTTTTTTCAGCTCACTTGGTGAGGGTGAAGGTGGCTTATCCACAGCCTTCTCTAAGCAGAGACTGCCATTGCATTGTTTCCGTTTGTGCTCAATAAAAATAAGAATGTCCCCCAACGGGAAGTTCATCTGACACTGGCCACAAGTGAGGAGGTCGTGGTCCCCTTCCGGAGTTCCCAATGTGCCATGTTCAGGTTCATCATCAGTGAGAATGGCTTCAAGAGGTTCGGCTGCAGTTTGAGAAACAAAAGGAGAATCATTAGAGCTCTCGGGGAAAGGCAGTGGGCACTGGTGGAACACGCCAAATCCCCTTGTCATGAATATCACACCCTGCTCGTAACGTTCTCTCCCCCCCCTCCAACTAAAGCGATGCAATGTGGCTATTAGCGAGACAGCAAAGAATTGAATTCATCAGCTACACAGGGAAGATATTTTGCAGAAGCAGCTGTAACACACACAACTTGGAGAACGAGCACTGCAACTGTCTCCACGTTCCTACGCGAGCACAAATTTCTGACTCGACTGAACAGTGCTAAAATTACATGAGCAGGCTGGAAGAACACACTGCAAAACTCTCGTGGTACTACAGAGAGAAGCAAACACGGTTGTTTATTGCCAGATGTATTATTTATGTATATGAATTCAAGGCACTGCACACAATTTCACACACACACACATACACACACACACACGGGTGTGTGTTCTCCAGACCTACTTTTTAAAATTCAGCAGCCTGAACTACAGCAGGGACAGACAAAAAGGTATTTCAACATACAGATACTGCACGCTCCCCACAGAGACTGTGCAGGTGGCATGTGTACGCGTACAGCGGAAGAGAGGGACAGCCAGGTTGCTTGGCCACACACGCCCAGGCACTGACACCAAGAACACACGCAGCCCTCCCAACACACGGACACGAAGGGACTGGTTGTTGCTGCCTCTGTCAGCCCGCTCGTGGCTCCCAATTTAAAAATTCAAAGGCCCAGAGTTCTTTGTGGGGGGAGGGGACAAGGGAAATAAATAAATAAATGCATGAATAGATGCGCGCACACATAAATAAATAAATAGATAGATGGCAGAATGCAAAATGATATAAAGCAAGTGCAGCAGAAATGCCTGCGGGGCTGGGGAGGCACCTCTTACTTTTCAGCTGCTCCTCGGGATTCACAGAAATACCACATTCACAAGCAAGTCCACCCAGAGATACTAGCTAGACGGACTGTTTTTCAGTACAGAAGGAAAGAAGGCAATTGGTCATTTTTCCTTGTTTTAATGCTGGAATAAACGAATGCCTGAATTATCTCAAATGTGTTAGCACTGGTGGCCCTCAGCATCTAAAAACCAGCGCGGCCAAGCGACTTCCACATTTCCTTGCAGCAGTGAGAAGTGCTTCCTTTAAACTGAAAATACCTTGCCTAATGTTGTCAAAGTTGACAAATTTTCTGAATGAGCTCCAAAAAGCGTCATTATGAGGCTATTTCTGCCCACAGAATCGTCAGTGGATGCTCTAATGAGGCAGACGCAGCTCTCCTTTCTGTCGGCTTTTTTTTTTCTCCCTAAGTTTGCAGAGAAATACCTTGGCAATCTGTCTGCAGCCTCTGTCACTATCACCTTTTACTATGAAAAAAAAATAAATAGCAGCAGCGAGCTGGTATTCCTCTCTCCGCGCACTACAGCATGCACACTAACGGCAGCAAGCAGGAGGAGAGCGTACTACAACTACAACTCACCTCACAACACTGCCAGGTAACGCCAGCAAGACAGAGCACAACTCCTAAACAGTTAATCAGCCTGACCTTCTTTAGCTGGCTGCCAATTTCACATTTAATGAACTTAAAGCCACAGAGAATCAAAAAATAGATTTTAATTTGACTGCACGATATTGGAACCGATTTTGATAAAATGCAAAAATCCAGTGAACTCAGGTTAAATTTATTTCAACCCTACCTAGGCTGAATATTGAGGAGGAAGATCTGGAGTAGCTCCCAGTTGTGCTGCATAAAATAATACTGAAAGAGCACACTACCTCGCTGTACCTCAGCTCCAACTAGGACACAGGGATCCAGACCATCATTTCTTGCCTCTAGTACTACTTCTAATTTAACGTAAGGTCGACCACAGGAATATGAAGGTTACATTCATATTAATAAAAACAATGTCTTAATCGCTAGGGTTTTCTTCTAAACTTACAGACCAGCACGATGAGACACACAATGTACATTTCGCGCTCCTCGGGAAGCCAGGCGAGGAGCAGGGTGTTTCTGCGGGATTGCTGCGCATGGTGGGGGGGATTTTTACCTCCCCAAGAGGTTCCTCGCGTTCTGACCAAGGGAGTCAATTATTGCAGGACTAATTCCACCAGTAGCTCGCTGCATGCCGCAGACAAAGGTATTCTGCAAATATAAATTCTACCTCACCAGCTCTCTGCAGTGAAAGAACTGGCATTCCCCTTACAACTGGCTTAGCGAGGAGCTCTGCATAATCATTACTCAATTATCATGTTTTCCCTCGGCCTGATTTCTTTCTGACACCATCACTGCTCCTTAGCAGAGGAAAGAAACCCGTTGCTTCGGCACCAGGCAGTTAGAAGTAGCGCTAAACTAAAAAATAAAATAAAATAAGACTTTGCTAAAGTCTGTAGCAACTGGCCTGATTTACAATCAAAACCAGGAAATGAAGTGGTAATTCAGAGGTTGCTGATTACACCTCCATATTTCACCTAATTAATTTTACAGGAGGCAAAGTTCTTGAAACTAACAAAATGATCAAATGTACAGATATAAAGCCTGTAACCTCAACATTTTCTATGCTCTTAACGTAAATTATTGCTAATTAACAAGAATTAGGTACTAATTTATGAAATATGGCTGGCACTGCGTTCACTGCAAAACATTTGGCTCCTGACGGTGGCAGAGCCCAGCAAAAAACGTCGGGTTTTTATTCTTACCTCTACTTTGGAAACAAAAATCTCAACTACTGGCTTTACAAAGAAAATGGCAAAATACAATTCACCAGGTCCTGCCACTGATGTGCAGGATGCGCCTTTTAATTCTGGGGCAATCGAAATTCCCTGCCTGGGTCTCTAATCATCCGTCCCTATTTTTCATGCAAATTGCCCTCCCACCAACATGTCTTTTCAGCTTTCCACTCTCCTTCGCCCTCCTTAGTCCCCCCACCCCTTTCTCTGTCATCAAAAAACAACCGCACCGTCTCTCCAGCAAAAGCGGGATGGATTTTGGCGTGTCGGGAGAAGGGAGGTACCGAGGATGATCGGGGGTGTGGGGCGAGATGTGGGGGGTGAATGCCATGGCACAGTCTGTGGAAATTTTCCCGCACCGTTCCGTCGGAAGGATGGCGAGGGGCTGTTTAATCCTAAGTTTGTGTACTGGGATTATGGAAGAAGAAGAGGGGACTAGAACTTGAGGCTACAAAGAGAAACGCCAGCACGTTTGGGGAAGCGGCTGCGAGCATCACTCACTACCTCCCTGAGCAAGCAAACTCCGCGCAAAAATTAAGAACAAAGAAGAAGGCGGGGG
>JAOXOE010000256.1:2365398-2375641 GCA_028565055.1 Phoeniculus purpureus | reverse complement strand
ACGTGGGGCTGCGGGGGCGGATGGGGCAGGGACGGATATACCTCTACTATTCAGTTTTTATCTCGTTATTTAAGACTCGGTCACTGTGCCATTTTTTCATGTGTTTCTCCAGGGTACTGTACACGCTAAAAGGCATCTTACAAATCTCGCATTTGTAAACGTCCTTTCCCACCTGCCCGTGTGTTTTCATGTGCCGGGTGAGCTTGCTACTCTGGGCGCAGGCGTAGTTGCAAAGCTCACACTTATACGGCCTCTCGCCCGTGTGGCTCCGTCTGTGGACGGTGAGATTACTACAGTTCTTGAAGACCTTCCCACAGTACTCACAAGTGTCGCTGCGTCTGCCCTCTTTTGAGCTGGGCCTCCCAGGGCCCGGGCCACTAATATGGGGGGTGCTCCCTCCGCTTCCCGTGCCGCTGCGGCCTGAGATGCCTCCGTCCAGCTCGCCCGGCGGCGTGGAGAAGCGCAGGCTGCCGTTCTCCGAGGAGTGCTCGGAGGAGGAGGCGAAGGGCGATTGTCGGGAGTCGCCGAAGCTGAGGAAGGGGTCCTTCAGCTGCCGGGAGGCGGCATAGCCCGCCAACCACTGGGAATAAACGTTCTCGGTGTTGGGCATGGCGGCGGCCGGCAGGTCGAACTCCTTCTCCAGCTTGATGCGTTTGGAGAAGGGGCTCAGTGAGCTGGGGCTACCCAGCAGCAGCTTTTTGGACAGGCCTCCGGACGCCGACTCCCCCGGCGAGCAGCCCCGGCCGTTCACTGCCCCCTCGTCGATGCGGTCGGATTCGCCAGCCACAGAGTCTTCGTCGCAAGTGTCCCTGTGCACCTCGGGCTCGGGGAGGTGGCCCCGCTTATGCTTTTCCCCCAGGACCTGGTGGAAGGCCTCGCTGAAGTGCTGCATGGAGCTCAGCACCATGCCCTGCATGACATCTGGCATCGCCCGGCCCTCCTCGCTAGCCCGCGAGTTGTTCTCGTGGTGGCGAGCCGCCTCCAGGCTCATTCCAAAGCCGTAGTCTGGCCTGTCACTCTCATTCAAGTCCTCCTCCTCTTCCTCTTCCTCCTCCTCCTCCTCCTCCTCTTCTTCCTCTTCCTCCTCATCCCCATTCTCGGGGATCATGTTGGGGTCATTCTCGCTCTTGAACTTGGCCACCACGGACTTGAGGGCGCTGCTGGCACTGCCCACCAGGTCGCTGGTGCCCGGCTCAGGGGAGCTGGCGGTGGAGAGCCCATCGTCCGACTTCACCGTCATAGGCGAGGACTTGTGCATGTGGGTCTTCATGTGGCGCTTCAGCTTGCTGGCTTGCGTGCACGCGTGGTCACAGAGGTTGCACTTGTAGGGCTTCTCCCCAGTGTGGCTCCGGCGGTGGACCACCAGGTTGCTCTGGAACTTGAAGGTCTTCCCACAGAACTCACACGACTTGGACTTCATGGGTGGCTGGGAAGGAGGAGGAGCAGACTGCAGAGGAGGAAGGGGTGGCGTGGCCAGGAATGGGGGCTTGCTGCCAGGCTGGAAGGGCTGCAGCAACCTTTGCATAGGGCTGGGCCGGCTCGGGGACAAGGGAGGGCTGGAGGTGTTGCCGGCCAGCTCCCGCAGCCTCCGGGAGAAATCCATAGCGGGGGGCTCCATCGCCATGGGGTTCAGTCGCAGCACCCTGTCAAAGGCACTAGGGTGATGGGTGGCCAGAGCCATTTCTTCCGCACCCAGACGCTCAATGCGATGCGGATCCAAATGGTGCCTTGGGGGAGGGCTAAAGAGGGGCGGAGTGGGTGGGAAACGCCCTTCTCCCAGCCCCGACGCCTCCCTCGAGACTGAGCCAGGTATTCTGAGCAGGTTAAAAGGGTTATTGTCTGCAATGTGAATCCCGTGGAGAGGTGGCTGGGAAGGGCACTCTGCACCTAGTCCTGTTGGGATACCAACCCGTGGCGTCAGAGGGCTGCCGTGCTCGCTTTCTAGGTAGATGCGTAAGCCGTGCGTGTTCTGTGCATGCTGCAAGAGGAACCAGGCGCTGTTGAAAGGCTGTTTACAAGTTGTACACGTGTAGCTGGTGGGCTCGTCTTTACCTGCAAAATAACACAACAAGCAGCGTCAATCTCCGGCCAACCACCGGCAGGCAAGAGCTTTCCTCCCCGCCTAAGCTCCTGTCCTCTTGGGCGCTCAGCTGAGAGAGCTGGAGGAGGGATGTCCCAGCTCAGGCACAGACAGAGGACACGGCAGGAGACGAGGGACACGATGAGGAGGTGCAAACCCACCACCTCCTCCCAACCTACCCAACCCCAGGTTTCAAATTGAACCCAGACAGGTAACCACAGCACGAAAGCAACCCGCAAAAACGATTAGAATATTATTAAGTCGCTCGATGCCAGGTTGTGACTCAGCAGACTTTATGCTGCACGAGGCTGCGAAGCACTTAAATTGGGAAGAAAATAAGTAATTTAATAAATACATGAACAAACGAGCTTTGAGCTATGTACATAAATAAACCTCCTGAAACGCAGTCCAGACAACCACGTACGTTGGTTCGAAGCAGCAACCCTGCACGGTACAATCGGAACAAGCCGGCCATCGTGACATCCATCATTTCTGAAGGACCAGCAACATGTACCGAACTAGGCAGCATCTCCCAGCATCTCCTCCAGCTCCTTAGCAAAGATGCAAGTCGGGGCTGGAGGGGAGGGAGGAGAGCACAACAAAATATTCTTTTAAAAATAAAGGGGGCGACACCAATTAGTAAAATAGAGCACGGGACAGGAAAAGGGGAAGGCAGAGAGAGTGGCAGCTCAGCCAAGGAAAGAGTTGGAGGGTGGCCAGGAGGCCTGGCCGAGCGCCTTGCCAGAGCCGCATTATTTCTCTCGCTCTGAAAAGAAGCTGCGGATGGTAAATGCCACTTTGGCAAGTAGCGGGCTAACTCTATTTCATGATAATTTACTTTTGGAGATAACACGGACATTATAAAAGAGCAACCAACTAATAAATAACTAAACAAAAAGCCGGCTAATAATGACAGCAGAATGCAGCCCCTTCCAGTATATGCCAAGACAAGGGTGATGAGTAACTTTTCAAGGGCCACCTATGAGGAAGGAGGGGCATGAGATATGGCAAAGGTGAGCACACGGTCATCAAATCGATGTCATTTTGCAAATAATTCACTTCCACCCCGGGTGGAACACACTTCCAGGTGTTTGTTTTACACTAAATGCTGGTAAACTGAAACCAGGAGGATCAAACTTAACATCCAGCCCTGCCCAGCAGTTCTCACAGAGCTGCTGTTTAGTGATGTGTTAAAAAAGCAACACGAGCTTGAGGTTTGCTGAGGAGTAAACCAGGAGCCCTCCAAGGGCATCAGATACCTGCCTGCACTGCATCTCCTGCCCTGACCCAGCGTTTACATTACAAGGCAACTGCTCCACAGGCACCACTCCTGGGTAAAACCCTTCTATAGTCTGTGGGTGAGTAAAACATGAGTCGATCCTCTGCAATAGGCACTTTAGACACTTTTAAAGCCCTTGGAATAACATTTAGTGTTTCATCCCAAAGCCAGCATCGGTGTGAAACACACTGCAGCGTTTCATACATGTCACACACTCGAGAGCAGATAGATGCTGAAATCAGAGGAAATTCCAATCGGACTTTCACATTCCTGTGCTCACTTGTCAGCTCAGGAAAAAAAAAGAGAAGATCTTAAATGGGGAAATTTAATGGAGTTAAAATTTAAAGAAGTTCTCGGCATGATGGCAGGAGCTAACAATACAACGCTACCTTGCCTCTCTACCTTAGAGCGGCTCAGGTCAGAGAAAACAGCATTTTACCTCATAATGAGGATACAACAGCAAGCGTTCACCACCACATTTTAGCATCCCCATCAACTAGATATTCCAGATCATAAGGGCAGCTGGTGTAATCATAATGTCAATGAGAAGGGCTGTTACAACTGAGACTAAAGATTACATGGAAAAAGCTGCTTTGAAACTGGTAATTATTACCAGTCCACTAATAGCAAACGATGCATTACAGTTTGGCCGAATAATCTGTACTTCGCTCGGCTCCCACCAGTACGGCCTTATTACACCACAGCGCTCACCAATTTTAAATCCCTAAACTACAACCGTCAATAAATGTGTTACTTGCCACAATTTGCAAAATTACTTTGTTGTAACATCTTCGACTGTTATAAAGGCCGGGATTGATTTCCTGTATGGCAAAATTAGGGTTACATTGATTTAGCGGCGTGCAGAACGCAGTATTATTCTTCATTTGCTTACCTAAAGAACAAGTTTTCAGTTCGCCATCCACGTTTGATAATCAAGATAATAAGTGAAATTTTAAATCATCGTTATGTACAGAAGCTCCCTAAGTGACCCACTGTTTTCAAGGGAGCAAGGTACAATCACAACCAGGCAGTAAAATACAGCAGCAAAACAGTTAAAATTCACCAGCCGTTTGCCTCCATCTTCTGCTTTGAAGAGATGTGATTTCTAATTTGTCTATTAGTGCTTGATTAATTATGAAGGCTATTGATTGACCACATCACCACCTAGAGATACGTTCCAGGCTGATGCAGCGCTGCCAAACTGCAAGAATTATGGCAGGAATCCACGCGTTGCCTGCCAGCGGTGAGACAGGTCCTTACAGTGCCGTGGCAACCCCTGGTTTTGGAAGGGACTTGCACTTCCTTCCTCCCATCCCAGCAACGTGCTTTTTGGTACAGCATACCGATCACCCCAAAAAGCCCAAAATGCATCCACTGGTGTCTCCTAGCTATGGGCTAGCCTCTACATTCATATAGACTTCCCACCTAAAGCCCCTGGGCAAGACCATGGCCAAGTGAGGAAAGTACGTCATGGAGATGCAGCAGCTGGCGCTAGCTGCCAACTAAGATCCCACCACACTCCCGATTCCAAATCACCCAAGTTAATGGTACCGCTCACCCAGTGCTAAGTCTTCCTATGCACAACATCAGGCAGCGCCACGTCCAGCACCTCACACAGTCCATTTCATCTACATTTATCAACCACAGCTGTCATCTGGGAGAATGAAATCGGCTTTATTTGACAAGATCTATATTCCATAAATTTAAGTGGAGCAGCATGAATTATATTTCTACCCTTTAATTCTTTATCAGTTGAATCTGTTATTGGCTTTTCAGTTCTTTTGCCCAGAACAGATAAGCAAAATGTTGCCAGCTCTCCCATGGTTACCCCAACCAGTCCTGATGACATTTTTCCAGTCCCTAAGCTTTACTTAACAACAGCATCGCCAGTTGACTCTTCAGGGATTCCTGGGTGCAAGCCGTCAGGGCCTTTTCATTTAAAAATATTTATCTCCCCTGGACCTTGTATAAAATCCTCCTTGGCTACTAATGAGCTAGAAAAAGCATCACCACCCACCTATGAAACCAGAACATAACCGCGCTGCTTCCCGGGTCTGCAGCAGATCACCTTTTCTACCTTTCTGCTTCCGAGGTTGGCCTTTTCTCCAGGAAGCTCAGCAGCTCTCCTCTCCATCTATGCCAGGCACCAGTTTTCCTTAGCATCTTCCGCCCCCCTGACCAGTTCTCTGCCCACCATGGTGTCTCACAGCAATGGATCACTATCTGTTTTCCTTTTTTTTTTTTTTTTTAATCGCCGTGTATTGATTTTTTTTTAGTATCTAATTGCCGTTCCCATCTCACCACTGAAGCGGGTGAAGTGAGTTTTGGATTTGGGCCAAAGCTGCCCTCTTCTTCCTTGACAGCTCATCAACTCTTAGAAAATAGGTTCCAATTACCTTTTGCAGTTTTGCATGTATATATTTCATCCCGGTCCATTTTACTGCTCCTTTTCCTCCTATTGGGAAATACCCCTTGAGGAGGATTACAGAGGGATACCACGTACCAAACAGAAACGTGGAGCCAATACGAAGCCTGACTCGTTTCATATTGTCTCACCCGTTATGTATTTATTCCTTTTCTACATCCCAGTCAGCCAAGGACTAGTGACAGGGCATGGCACCTCATCTTCAGTGTTTCTCAAGTTATCAGCTAGTGCCTAAAGACAAAAAAGCAGCAGAACATCTCTTGCCCATCACGCCCATAGAAGAAGTCGTTTAACTGTGACAGGTTTAGCTTGTGATTGAAAAAAGTTAACAAACGAGTGGGATGGATGTTGGCATTTGAGTGCCTCTCAGGGCAGTTGGCACAATTACTCAGTAAAATATGAGCCCTTTCAGCATTAAGGGCCTTTTTTTTGTATTTTAAAAAAGCTGGCTCTTCTCTACTGTGTTCAGAGATACACGTGGCACGCTCAAAGTTCGAGTCAAAACCAGCCAGTATCTCCAGGCACAATATAGCTGGCTCCAAGCAAGACTCACAGCCATGTCCACAGCCATCAGCAGCAAAGCCAGACAAGATGCTGGGGAGAAGACCAGCTGGGAAGAGAAGCTGTCAGCTAGATGCCACTGCTGGGGGGTGTGGGGAGGACTTCTGGAGCTGGGCATACAAGTTCAGGCATTGCCAAGTGAGTAATGGAACAATCTGCACGCGTGTGCCAATGTGCTTTGGAAGAGCTTCCTTTGTTTCTCAAAAGTCAGGGCTGGCTCCAGGAAAGCTGCTCGCTGGACACACCAGCACTTTACGGAAGAACAACACCGAAGTGGCGTGTGCATCCTCCTCTTGGTGCCCCTGTCCGTAATAGGCAGCCCACAGGATAGGATGCTGTTCACAAAGAACCATCAGATCAAGGAGTTAGGTATCAATATAAGGTACGTTCCACCACACAGCACTGTGCGGGCTGCACACAGACACGCGGTAGTAGAGACATCCTGGTTTTCCCAGTGGTTCCACAAAAAAACCCCCAGCAGCATTAGCAGTGACTATGCAGGTGCCAATGGTGTTCTTGAGCATTTCATTCACAGCTGCACATTTACTCCCCCAGACAAGTCCCCATGCCCTCCCTCAGAGAAGTCCTCAAGCCCCAGAAGTCTCCAAGCAGACCAGAATTTGGCCCTCGCTGCTCAGATGGTCCAGCCCTTGCTGTCAGCAGCATCTCTTCACAGGGCAGCAGCACCAGCCTTGGTGGCTTTAGCTCTCACATTCCCCTTCACCCTCCTCAAAACCCCACAGATATAAGCAAAGCCAAGGTGTCTTTACCAGGTTAGCTGCATTTACAAGGGCACACACATAGCCCTTCTGCTATTCAAGAGTAGAGAAGAAAGGTCAAAAGCCACCTGCAGGAAGCCCCCCCCCTCCCCTCTTCTGTTAACTACCAAACAATCAGTAAAGGAACGGTCTGATCCAAACTCAGGAACTTCTTTACTCAGCTTTAATGTCAACTGACTTCTTGATTTTTGGACTGATAAATTCAGAGCTGTTGTGGTATTTAAAGGGGGGAAGCAAAAAAAAAAACTGAGTTAATTGTTATCACTTGTACTTGATTCAGTTCTTCTCCATCTGGCTTGTCACATATCTTCCCCCCTCCCCTTTTGGAAACCAGTACTGTTGAAATTCACCAGAGAAGTGAAACAGTTGGGATACAGGAAGCGTCACAGGGCCAGGAGATAAGTGGGTCCACTCCACTCTTGCAGCAGCCCACTTCTCCCTTGGTTAGAAAGAGCTGCTTTGTCATGACTCACCTTTTCCCGGTAGTCAGAAGCATCGGTTTAGATGGGAAACTGTAACTGTCCAAACATATTTTTTCCTTGTTGCGCTAATTCTTCCTCCCAATTCTCCAGATTGCAAAAGGCACATTATTAACCTGGTCCATCATTAGCTGGTTCTAAGTAGCTGTTAGCGCCGTTAGCATCAGCATTGTCGCTGTTGTCATAATAATTATAATAATAATAAATAACATAAGTAATCACATTTATACACAACAAGGGACTTTCTATCTAACCTTTTCTCTTTATCGCTAGATGAATCAGGCACAGAAACACTGAGTAAGGAAAACGTCCCCAAAACTCTTCAGCAAGGGACACACGTTTCTCTTCTTGCGCAACGAGAAGCACCACTGCTGTTGAATATTTGAAGAAAGAAATTCTGCAAATCTGGTTCATGTTGCTTATGAATGTGGTGGGTCCTGGGAGCAGCTTGGTAGGGTAGTGACAGCATCCAAACTACTTTGCTTTGCGTTACCCTTAGCACCCCAGTTCACCATTGCTACCAGCCTCTCCTCCTCAACAACTTACTACGAGAAGACACACTGATATTCCTGAAAACGATTCTTTTATCCGCAAATACAAACTCCCTGGAATCATTTTAATAAAACTGGAAAAATATCTTCTAAAGTGAGTATTAACGGTGTCGCTGTTTTCATTGCACCTTCTTTTAAAAGCCCCTCTTTTCAAGGAGAGCTGGGCCAAAACACTAATACCATGATCCCAACTTCAAAAAGAAACCCAGGGGACAGCAATAATAAAAAACAAAGCTACTGCTGGCACTACCTTGCCATTCAAAGAGTCAGACCAGACTTAAGAACTCCAGGAATTCACCTTCTTTCTCCTCAAAGACAAACTTTAATCTTTCCTCATGACCCTGGGGTCTGGCCCTTACAGAAATGCAGAACTTCATGGCTTGTAGCCTCAACATATTTTGTGTACTTACTCATTCTTCTAAGCAGAAGCAAACCCATAAAACCTATACTCCCTCCCCAGAAAGTATTTCATTAAGAGGCAACCAAACACGTGGTTTGCTGGAACCTCAAAAGGGAGAGGTGGGCTGCTAGGGTGCCACCAGAGCATGCCAGCACTGCCAGTCATACCAGCCTGACCCCAACATCTGTCACCACTTTCAAGGCGATTACAATTTGGCCACCAAGAAAACCTGCTTCAAGCTCCAACTTGGCAAGTAAGGTATCAGGCTGCAACTGATTTTGTGCTTTTTTAAAGTCTAAGGGGGGTGGAAATCTGTCATGTCTTGATTAGCGAGCAGAAGAAGAAACCTGCCACCAGAAAACAATGCTGTGCTTGAAATTCAGCTTTGAATGAAGTCTTAGAAAGAAACCCCCTAAGTGAAGAAGACTCGATCACGCACACATACGCTAACACTATGGGGATGGTGAAACAAAGGTGATGCAGACTGCAGCATCACACCCGTAGGAGCACCGTTTACTTCAAACACCAATGGCAGCACCTGAAGGGACAAGTACATGGTATCATCAGCCTCACACATGGAACCTGTGTGATACCACCTCAGTCCTCTAAAATGACCTTCGGCAAAGTAGCCAACATGCCAGACATGCTTGTTTCCCTGCCCACCACTCCTGAGCACAGGCACAGAGACCAACTGCGTGGACCCAGACAGGAGTGGCATTGCTGGAATGACCCCTTCAAACCAAAACTGCAACAGAAGGAAAGGAGAAGCTCTAGCGTGACACCTCAGATCCTGCTGCATTTTGCATATGAGCATAATCTGACATACCTGGCACTATAGAGCACACGTGTTTAAGCCATCACCTTGCAGAGAAGTAGCGATTGCTGCCAGCTCCCCTTAGCCCTTCTCACTAGCCAGGTGGTGCTCAGGTCTCTTCTCCACCACCTTCTTTTCTGTTCCCACCAGTATCTCCAGCAGTGCATCAGTGGAGCCCAAAGGTCCCAGCCCTCAAAGCCCTATCTCACCTCTTCCCCAAATGGATCTTCTCTTCAGACTCTCCCCTTTCACAGGACACCCCTTTGGCTCACTTTCAAATTAATGATATTTAGCCAGCAGCAAACCATCCTGTCAAAGCAGGTCAGGGGAACTGCAGGTCCCCCCAGATGACACTTCCACCTGCAAATCATCTCCCAAGAAGGCAAAGGTTTATTCTGTCCCTGAGCAAGTTCAATGTCACTACGGAGTTGCAAGCACAGCAAGTGCTGAACCAGATCCTGCAACGTTTAGTTTTGTAACTTGCACCAGCAAGCCTTAGTAGAATTGATGATAGATATATTCTCCCTCTCTGCTTTGTGAGGAGGACCTAAAGGTGTCATAAAGTTGTCCCAGTCTCCTCCAGTTTGTTCTGTCTTATCTCCCTCGTTGAAATACCCTTGAAGTTGAAAAATCCGTAATACTCTGAATGCCTGGCATTTGGAAGATGTAAGACTGGGAAGAACTGCTGCAGCTTTATTGCGTTCTCGGGGCACAGAGAGTATTTACCATACATACATCAAGTCAAGCAATGCAAAAAGGGCACACGAAAATTGGGCGCTTCAAGTTCAGGAGTTTAAATTCCCAGAAAAGCAGATAAAGAGTAGATTTTCTTATTTATAGATTTGCAGATGAAATCCAACAAAAAAAACAGCCCT
>JAOXOE010000256.1:2290293-2365298 GCA_028565055.1 Phoeniculus purpureus | reverse complement strand
GAATGGAGCAAAGCTGGAGCTGGGTAGATTTAGATTGGATGTGAGGAGGAAGTTCTTCACCGTGAGAGTGGTGAGAGGCTGGAATGGGTTGCGTGGGGAGGTGGTTGGGGCCCCATCCCTGGAGGTGTTTAAGGCCAGGCTGGAGGAGGCTCTGGCCAGCCTTACCTAGGGTGGGGTGTCCCTACCCATGGTGTGTGGGAGGTTGGAACTGGATGATCCTGTGGTCCCTTCCAACCCAGAGTGATTCTGATTGTATAACTTCTCCAGTGAATTGACCCTGCTGTGGCAGGGGGATTGGGCTAGATGATCTTCCGAAGTCCCTTCCAATCCCTAATGATTCCATGATTCTATGAATCTTCTTAGCAGCCCAGCTCAGTCCCTGCTGAGAGTCTCTGCTCTCTCCAGAGAGCAGAGAGAAGCAGAGGTAACTGCTTAAGGAAAAAGTCTGATGAGGATAATTCAGGAAGTAAGCAGCACAATAAAGACCTGTCCATTACAACTACAGGTTATTACCACATCCCAAAACAGTGTCTCAACCCAAACAATTCTATTTTCCAAAGCCTTTGAAACAATGAGAACACATCACCTGCTCTGTCCACTTGCATGGTAGGACTCAGGGAAGAGACTGCTGTAACTCTGCAAGGTACAGTGTGCCGTGCTGTAAATGATGTGGCTTTACTTTGCTTTCAGAAGGTAATGAGCTGGCCCATGGATCAGACCAGTATTAGGCTGCAAGAGTGAGAAAACACAATTGTTCTTGGTTTGACATTTAAAGTGCTTTTTAGCAATCATAGAATCAGAGAATCATGAAATCATTGTGGCTGGAAAGGACCTCCAGGATCATCAAGTCCACTGTTCGTGCCAACATCTCCCTAATCACTAGACCATGTTGAATATTGTGACAAACCAGTATAACTTTGAAAGCTACTGTGGAAAATTGTTGTTGCTAATACATCCAGAGACAGTTATAAACATATTAAATAAACAAACCAGGCATTTTCTAATGATGCCTCTAAGGCCCCATCATTTGCTCTGCATCACTTTCAAAGGATCCATAGATGTGCTCAGAGTCAATGTGTATACATAGCAAAATTTTAAAAATAGCTTATATTTACACACAAAAATAACAGTTCTCCTTTAAGAAACAGTATCTGAGAGTCATTCTACCAGTCATATGTATGTCCACAGGAGCAGAGTGTCTGACTCCAGTGAGGATAGATACAGGAGCAGAGGGGGGTGAAATCAGGTCCAATTCTTGTTTGCTTATTCTAGCATAGATCCTCCTTAGAAAAGCAAGAAAAGGCTCTTTATTCCTGCAAAACTTGTGGCATTATCCTCTATAACCTTCCTGAGGGTGGGGAGTTAACAGCAGAACCTCTGCGTAGCTGCTCCCCGGCCGGCTGCCAGGGCACTCCTTAACACAGCCCCAAGTCACCCCCGTCTCCCAAATGCAAAGGTTATTCCTGCAGGGATAAAACCTCTTTAGAAAGACAGGCAAGAATTTAGGGGGAAATGAAATGGTTCAGTCATGTTCCGACCAGAGCTGCTTGAAGACTGAATTATGTAGAGAGTATGACAGAAGTCTGACAAGGCATGGCAGTTCTAATTAACAGGCTCTGGTAAGCTGTCAGAGCCCTTTGGGACCACTGACAGGACAGGGAGATGCCCAGTCAGCCTCAAATGACATCCTGTGTAGATGCCTTTAAGGTAGTAAAATGTATGTTATAAAACATACACTTACTCATCTGCACAAACCTTTGAGTCCTTCCCAGAGACCCTGATTTTTATCTGTTATGGGCTTCCTTGAAGACATTTTGCTCCTACTTCAAGAGGAGCAGTGCTGCACCTAGAGCAGTGTCGGGTCGCAGAGCTGTTTGTACCCCTTAGGGCACCCCTACTGAAACTGCCTTTGTTTGCTTTGGAGGAGGCTGGGAAGTCCGGTCTGCACTGTTCAGCACAAGGACAGTGACTGTGCACAACCTGTACCGCAGCGGAGGGTTCAGTGTGTGGTGAGCACGCTCTTGGCAGCAACGAGAAAGCAACGAGCTGAAAAGTGACAGAAACAGGCCTTTGGGTTAGGACTTCAGGCTCCATATCGTCCCCGTGAGTGGCCTACATAGGGTAACGCAGGGTCCCACACATCTGCCCTGCACCTGCCCCTCTTGTGCGGCTGCTGGGAGCCTCTGGAGGCTCACAGCCTATGGCACAGAATAGGTGGGTCTGGTTTCCCTAGTAATTTAGTATTTATTGTCCCATTTTTAGTATTACACACGCCAGGATGATGAAGCATTCTAAGTCATGAGTCTGCTCACATTCACTGATAAGCCAGTCATGCAAAAGGCTCTTTGGAGCAGGAATTCCGCAAAAGGCATTTTACATCTGTCAGAAATAATTCAAGGGTGTGGAGTGACTCACTGGGAAATGCATGAATAAGCGAGGCTTCGGTTGCAGTACGGCAAAGCCACTAACTTCTGTCTGGCAGCCCAGTGGGGAACGTGCTCCCTGCATTAGGGGCTGGTTCCGTGGACTGATGCTCACAAACTACTGGGAAGGGCTTTTTGCAATGAAAGCAGCCAGCTCTGCAGTTTTGTGTAGGGCAGTGTAACACGGGAGTCACACTGCAAAGCTCAGGGGAGAAAATCCAACTGAGAAAGCAGGCAAGCCCTACAGTGCTGTGCCAGAAGAGCTTCTGCCCTGATCAGACAAGAGATACCACATCTCAAGGTGTGTCAGCTCTTTTGCTCAAAGCAGCATTGCAGTGAACCAAGACAAGAAATCCACTGCCTGAAAGCAGGCGTGGCCGGGGATCAGTTCGGCAGAGAAGCCTTTTTCCACCAGTGGGTCACTCCTCCCTCAAGAAGCTCATCTGTCCTGTGGCAGGACTGAGAACCTTCACACAGGGGCTTTCTGTCCAAGTGGTCTCCAACTCCATCGCCCTTCCCAGGCACCGCTCCTAAATGAGGCTCTTTGCGACGGCCCTTAAGTGAGTCTGTCAGCGACGGCTCATTTACCATGAACAAGTTCTCAAAATACACACTGTAACCTGTCATGGGCCTCATCTCTGCTGGTCACCAGGACCTGTACGTTCAGAAAGGTCACGGAAAAAACTAAGAGTAACCAGTGAGAGCCTGGAGTCGCCTCCGCACCGAACAAAGCTAACAAACTCTTCTTGACACTTGGCTTCCTAGGCTTATTTTTCCAGACTGGAGCAACATTTTAATTGTAGTCAGGTAACATGTAAATAGCAATTAAGGGTAATTAATGGACAGAATGAATGGTTTTGAGAAGCAGTGTTGCCAAGTGAATCTTAAAGGATTAAACTAAAAATTTTGGCAAAAAATTGGAACTAGAACAGAAAAATGGGAAATACAATAATCCGAAGCAGAGGGATTTAACACTAGTCAAGGACTCAGATTTTTCCCTTGCCCTGGTAGGGAGCAGAGAGATTTGGCTTTCAAAGCAGTGATAGATTAACTATTTCCCTTGCCCTTGGCTAAGGCTGGAAGGTTGCCAGCCGCTGCTGGTTCCCACTTGCTGTATGGAAATGAAGAGCTTGATTTGTATTTTCTTTTCTAGACTGCAAATGAAGCAGCAGTAGTGGTTGTGCTGATCTGAGGGTCTGATTTGCTGCACCATGTGAGAAGAACGATGAGAAGGGCAGAGAGTGGGATCCTGGGATGAAAATACAAGTGATGGACGTTGGCTGGGGTTATGTGTGTAGTAAGGTCCAGAGGTGGTCACCGCAGTTCAGGTATTTCCAGCTCCTGTTTTCTTTATGCAACTTGTAAAACACTTCCAGAAAGTACTGGTTAGTTATAGGATCATCTGCTCTTGTTCTTCCCCGTTCCTGCAAGTACAAGGCTAAATTCATCACGACCACAACTTAGCAGCACTTCACAGGACTACCTGGTCGCCCGTGGCTAAGACAGCTGGTGAATGGGAGCTCCATGAAGGCCTGTCTTGGAGCAGGACAGGAATGCAGAGGCGTGTGCTGGAAGGTGTGGCAGGTATGTGTGAGCTGTTAATGACTGTGCTGAAGAAATCCTGGTGATACAGCAGTGAAGGAGTCCAAGATCTGCAGCACAACCCATGCCTTAGTATCGGCCAAAGGACTGATTTGTAGAAGCTAGCAGCACGAAGATGCTGTCAGAGCAGTGATTCTGCATCTCACAAGCTACCAAAAGCTATGGGCCTGCCTTGTGATTGTTGCAGTGTCCAAAGGCTTTATAATGCTTTGCACAGCCATCACCACACGGGGCAATTCAAAACTATTGCCACTCTCCCCTTCACAAGGCCTATCTGAAGCTGACCTCCTTGTCTCATCCACTTACAAGCAAGGACAGATAGTGAAACCAGGGGTTTCATTCACTGTGATGGAAAGTGGATGAAACTGAAAAATCTGATGGGTGAAACGTGGCCAAAGTGTTGATGCTGTTCACCTTATTTGCTTCCTTGGCTTTCACAGTCGCCCTTGGTGGTCCCACACAGCCATGAAGGGCTGCAGCACACTCCTGAGAACAGTTGCAGGGTGGTGGTGGTCGACAATGCTGGTTACAGGCAGTGCTTCATGCCTGGGAACTAAACCAGAGGTGTAAGTGGTCTTGCCTAATCTCTGGCAGTTGTCCCACCCAGGTGTCACCTGCTTCTCTTGACAGCCACAAGGAGGGACAGGGATGAGGCAGCTGGTGGTGTCTGACCAGCAGCAGGCGATGAGGCATGCTGCCAGCAAGTACTGCAGGCAGAGCACATGCCATATCCACCTCATACAGGTTTTTGAGACATTTCCATCCCAAAGACTTGGCCAGGGGATTGTTGTTTGGTTGGGTTTTTTGCCTTTTTTCTCTGTGGTACCTGCGATGGTCAGTACCAGACAGCACTTTTGGGTCCTTTGGCAGGGCAGCCATCCCAGCTCCTGAAAGCAGACATCATCTCTGGTTGCACTGGGTGTCTCCTGACTTTGACCCCCATTGCTTCATCCGTCTTGCCACTAGTCCAGGACTGTTGATGTGGAGGGACTGAATTTACAGTGCCAACAGCCTTTTGGGGATGCATCCCCCTGCAGATCCCTGAGCCACTATCTGCACTGCACTGTGGGGGAACGGGTACACCAGGAGGAAGGGGAAGCACACGCTGCACTCAGCTCCGGGGTCACACAACAAGGGCTTTTTGTTGGAAACAGGAGGTATGTGCCAAATGTTATCACTGACATTGGAAAAAAAAAAGGGGCTGCTCTGGCACAGTCATCTGTGTTTTAATGCCTGGTTATTGTGAAAGCTGAGAAGTGCCATCCTGTCCACAATAAGAGGCCACCTCTGAATCACATCCTGCAGTAGATGTGCCAGGAGAAACGCAAAGGTTCTCATCACTATATATGTCAGTAATAAAGTTTCCTGGGAATACATAAGCAGTCTAGAGGCTCACGGTATTTGTCTCGTGAGTCCTTTTGTTCACACAGGCTGATCCTTGGAAAGCTGCTGCAATGCACCAGGAGGAGAGCGTGTCAGTCATTCCTGTACAAGAGCTTTGCCTGTCCCTGCCCAAAAGGAAAATGTCTGTCGGCACAGCAGCTGTTTGCTGTATCCCCTGGACTTCTCAGCTGAACAGATTTCTGTCAGCTGAGAAGAGAGGAGCTGCTGTTGTGTGCGGACAGTTCTGTAACACTGCAATTAAGATCTAATTCTTGACATGTAGGCGCTTGGTGGGGGGTCATCTCGGTAAAGGCCAGAACATCCTGTGCTACTGATTTCTTCCAGGTTGACTCATACTTAAATGTAATTCTTGCAAGGGAAGAAGAACAAACCTAATTGGCCAAAATGGTTATGGGAGGAAGAGAAAAATCAATTTAGGAAATATGAATCACTTGAACTTCACAGAATTCCTGAATGGGGAAGTTGAGGCTCAAAGATAACATAAAAAATCTGTTCAGTGCTGGAAACCAGCCAAGTCCTGCGGTTCCCAAGTGGGTGTCTAACCGCAAGACTTCAGTCTCCATCTAACTGAAGATGCTTGCTCATCATTCTTGAAAAAGACACTGATCTTTTCTGCTCATGTAACAGTGGAAGGAACCTTTGCTCTGTATGTTAACTGCCAGTGCAGTTTGTGGTGTGAGAAGGAAGCAAGGTAATGCTCTGTCATGTGTTCTAGCAAACTCCAAAATAAACCCAGTGTTGCAGCTAACATTGCAGAATAAGGATTTCCTGGTGGGATCTAGTATATAGAGATCAAAATCATCTGCTTTAGTGCAAAAGGATATTTCAGTGACTGGCTTGAAACTGGCTACTTGACCTGACCAAACAGCTTTATCCACCACAGAGATCATAAAGATTTTTATCACAGTGGGATTAAGGCATTGATTTACATCTGACAGTAAATTAAACTGAGATGAGTGATGCCATAACTATCTCCAGTTTCCTGCCTTGTCTCTCTTGGACGTTGCTAACCCTGGAGGGAAATTACTGAACAGGACTTCCAGAAGCTCCTGACTCAGCATCGCTTACAGCTCAGCACAGCGATGATTACTGGCACGTACAACAGTGTATTGCAGTAGCAAGGAGTCGACTACGAAGAGATGTGCGAGACCCTAGGAGAGCTCAGGACAGGGTGATACAACAGCAGACTGTGTGTAATGTTTACAACTGTGAAGTAACTAGACAAAAATTAGGGCTTCACCTATAACAAGTGAGCTGATCATCAGCAGGCAGCAGTGAGGTGTCGAGCTTGTGTTAGACAGTGTGAGAACAGCATCTCAGTGCTCTGCAGTGAAAATGTCAGACACGAAGATTACCAGGGGAAAAATTCAGACACATTCGACTGTTTTGTAGGTATCTGCTTGCAGCTGAGTTGGGAGATAACTGAATAACAGGAGCCTTTTTCTTATGCAGTGTGGCCTGTTACTCGTACACCAGACAGTAACCTGCAGCTTTTCTTGAGTCTGCTGTGTGTCCTGCTCATTTATTCTTGCTTTTGGGCCAGTAGCCTCCAAGATAGTGATGTGGCAGGCAGTCTGTGGTCCTAAGAGCTTTGGGCGTGCAGTTCATTCCACCACTGCACATGAATCATCATCCCACTGCAGCACGATGGATTTAATAAGGAACTGAATACCGTCCTTCACAAGTCAGTGTGAACAGCCCTGCCTCTGCCTGCACGTCTTCAGCTCAGGGAATTGGCCAGCAGCAACCCCATATCCCATTTACTGACTGCACGCTCTGTAATTACAGAGAAGCCAGGGAAGAAAAACAAGACTGATTTCTAGCAGGGCCCCAGTGAGGATGAGGTAGTAAAAAACATCTCTAGGGTTGGAGTTCACCAGCTCTTCACTACGTGCCCTTGCCATTGCTGAGATGTCTCCACTCACGACCCTGAGACCAAAGCTGTATGTGCAGAGCCACTGAAATATGCCCAGTCTCTAGTCCTTCTGCCTGCAGAAGGGTAGCTGAGACTCGCTCAGCATGATAAATCTCTGACATGCAACTGAAGATACAGGCCATCTGCTGCTTCCACCATGCACTGTGTTTTCTGATGTTGTGTTGCTACTCCCCCTCTGATAATGGTTGCTCCACGCTGAAAAGTCTGGACAAGCGTTTCAAAGCACTCTTCTGAAAGAGGGATGTGCTGGAGAATATTTAGAGTATTCCAAGTGATCACTGATGCTCATGGATGTGAGAGCTCAGAGACAGATCTGCTTTCATATGCGGACCAACATCCTGGGTCTCAGGAAAGAATCAGAGAAGACATCCTGCTGTACCCCATGTCTGTATGTAACCGCTGACTGCTACAGCATGTTGGTTTCACAGGATCCTACTGTGCTCTGGTACTCTGTGTGGTCCTCAGTATAGCTTCACAAACTTGAGATTCAGCTATTGACTAACAGTCCATATTTCAGCCAAGGACAGTCATACCATGCACACAAAGCTCTGCTGGAAGTGTCTGTGGGTGCAAAGGAAACCCCAGGCATTTTGATTTGTAATTGTTTATGGGTTATCTTGGAAATTCACTCATTGCTTGGAAGGCTCAGGAAAACCCTTACATCTCAGGTGTGAGTCATCTGTTTTGTCTAGCAAAGAGGCAGTGTGGTTCAATGAACCTTCCCTTTGTGCAGTCTGAGGTGATAAGCAGCGAGCTATCAGGACTTTGACTGTCTAGAGCCACAGGTACAGCCCTGTAATGCAGCCCAGCAGAGCCCCCACACTTGAAACTGGCCTGGATCTGCTGCAATAGCCTGAGGCTTCTCCAGATACAGAGGCTGCCCTGTGTGAAGACCCCAGCAAACCCTGATTATCCAGAGGACTTGGGACAATTTTCCATCTCGCTGGTGCTTATTACTCATCTCTCTAAAACCTGCCTTTATTGTCATTCCCACCTGGTTATCATTATTTGAGTGGATATAATGGATCTTCCCTTCCATCTGTATTTCTTTCCGAAATTGCCTCAGCTACAATTCCTCAATTGCTCCAGAACAACCTGTAAAAGCTCTTTGCAAGTTTGCTACCATTTTTCCTAAGGTTTATTTTACATTGTATTGCTAAGGATTTATTTCACTAGTTCTAAAAAAAAATAAGAGAAGCACCTGAGGGCTGGCTGAAATCTGCACTTTCTGTGTGCAAGGCAACAGACTGGTGTAGGCTACACACAGGGCAATGCCAGGAGCCTCCTATGAGACAACTGGCACCACCACCACCTGCCTGGAGGAGCTGGCCATCTCCTCAGCATCCCCTACACTGCTGGCTGGATCAAAGTGGGCCAGAGCTCCTCCCACAGCCATGCACAAGGAGCACTGACAGTAGCTATCGACCCCAACAGAACAAAGAGTAGGAACAGCTGACTGACTGACTACCACCAACGCTGAAATGATTTCTGGCCATTCAGAGAGCCACCAGGTTAACTCAACAAGGCAGTTTCACTCCAGACCTGCTGTGCTCCCCTGCTGCATACAGAGTAACTGTGCATCAACTTTACACAGAGCTGTTAAGCCACACGTGGCTGATGGCAAGGTGAGGCAGCCGGGCACTCACTCCTGGTGGTGGCTCAGGGCAGAGCCAGGCCTGGTGTTATCTCAGCTGTCACTGTGAACTCTCCAGCCCTCACAGACAGTACACAGCTTCACATCTGTCCCCTGACATGGACTTTCCCTTTCAAAAATTTTAGCTGCACAGGTTTGTAGACAAGCTGGAAGCTGGGTCCGGTGGACTGAGCCCAGCTCTCCTGAGCCCAGCACACTGCCCAACTACTCCAAACAACTGCCAGGAGGTCACTGTTTCTCTGTGTCCCCAGAGTTCCCCAAGCCGTGGCCCTGGCTCTGCTTGGCAGGTTCCAGTCCTCTCCAGGGGCCAGGCTCCAGGCTGGGGGTACATGTAGGGGTTGTGTGGAATCAGGGCACCAAGCTTTACCAGGGGGTTGGAGAGGGCTCCTGCTAGCCGGTCCTACCTCCCAGCAACATGGCCAATCTGCAGAGAGGATCTGAGCTGAGTGGGGCTGGTCCTCTGGATCCTCCCAACGCTCCAAGTGGGTGCCAGAGCCTGCCCCTGCCATGTTCTGCCTTTGGTGGACAGATCATGTACAGGGAAAGAAACTGCTCATCCTCAGGTGCTATAAAGAGACTTACGGCTTCTGGGCAGCACTGACAAGAGGGGTAACTTTGGGGTCACAGCTGCTGTGGGTGGGGAGCAGGTTCCCCCAGCACTGGGGACCTCCAGGCCTGGGGCTGGACGTCAGCAGACACTGAGTACACTTGCAAAAGGATTAAGCAAAAAAGACACTGGGTTTCTCCATCCCCCCATTTGTGGGGCCTGGTCACTTCTTCATATCTCTTTGTCCTTGTGGTATTTAAAGGGCTGTATTTTAAGCCCACTAGTCCCTTCAGGGGTGCATTATGGGCTGGCTAAACATCATGTGGTCGCCAGCAATGCCACAAGGACCCGGGCTGCACTCTCCTCCCCTGCAATGCCCCTGCACAGTGCTGCTTTGGGTAGTGTGTGCAGAGCAGGCACAGCTACTGGCGTCTGGTGTCTGCTCAGCTTTATTTTGAGGTATTTAAACTCAGCAAAGTGGCTGTTTTTAGGTCCATATGGACAGCTCAGGTGGTCACCTGTGGCAATATGTTTATTCACAGATTCTAGCTGCTTTCAGGGAACAACCATCCTCAAATATAATTAGGGCTATTTAAGTAGTGGCTCACAATAACCTCTCGGTTCACACAAAACACCACATACTCTCTCATTGAGCAACAGCTCCTGGAGATACAGGGGTGAAAAGCCACAGGAAACCTGCTGTGGAGTGCCTCAAAGATTTTTATGATCCTGCTGTAAATGGATGTTTACTTTTGAAGAGCTGCACACCCAGTTTGCTCTGCCATTGCATTAGTTTCCAAACCAGCAGAGTCACCCATCAGTTCTGCAGTTGTGACTGTCCCATTACTGTCCCCTGTCTTTGCCACATTAACGAGACAGATGTAGAAAAGCTTGGTTTGGGGATGGATATGATTCTAACCAGTAGTACAGCACATCCTCTCAGCTCCAGTAAGTAAGCCCAGGAGGACAAGTAGGGAGAAGATGAATGGGAAAGCCTTGGCACAAATAGGAGCGATGAAGCCTGAAAGGTTGGATTGCATCAAGAGGGCAGTTTTCATATTATGATGGCATTTCTTTCCTTGGTGCTTCTCCTCGCCCCAAGACTACAGTGCTCCTTCTTCCTCTCCTCTTTGCTCTCTCCTCCTCAACTGCACCATTTGCTTACCATCTTTCTTTGTCCCTGGGCATTCACACTGCTCCCCAGGTTCTGCCCATGATGGCAGCTGCTCCCTTTGGCATGGTCACTGGGCCACACTCATTCACATCCCGCCCTTGAGCCTGCTGATGGCCCTCCATCCACCTGTCTGTCCCTCCCTCACAACGGGCCTGGGGCTCAGTTGGATAAAGGGTCAGGGTCCTTCAAAAGACAACTTCTCAGCAACTAGGGGATGGACAGTAGATGCAAGAATTCACCTCTCCAGAGAAGTGACTGCTCATTTTGAACAACAAATCTTCAGATCTGAGGGATTCAATTGGTGCCTTCTTGTCTCCAGACCACCCTTTGGGAATGATAAATCTACATCTCTCATAGACAGACTTTCAGCCAGAGAAGTTTTTGTAGGCCCAGAAGGAATGTGCGTTTCATTAGCACATGTAACAACACATCTAAGAACTTTACCAAGAAACTCTGTAATGCTATTTTAGAATTTTATTACCCTAGGATTCTAGGAGTGATGCAAGAACCAGGAGCTAACTCATCTTTGGTAGAAACTGCATTCCCTGCACATATGTCATCCCTGCCTGACCCACCCAGAGATTTGGGTGTCCAGGGAGCACAGAGCCAGGGCTTGTGTTAGATCACACCACCGAGACCTGCAGCAACCCCGTGAGTCCAGCCAGTGCCATTCCTGCATTCATCCAGCACTGCCACAATTACTCCAGTTTAATACTCTCAGAGCAATAAGAAATGTGAAAGACACTGAAATTGCTTATGAGCAGTTCCCCTCTCTCCCTAAAAATGTTATTAACTATTTCATAATGTAACATCAAGGGGGAAACTCAGCACCAGTTTCCACCGCTACAGATGCCACTGTACAACAAAGGATGCTTCCAAAGCAGAAAAAGGGGCCACAAAAGTGTGAGCCATGCAGAAGCCCTCCTTCTAGTTCATCTCCTCCCCCCATTCTTCTGAAATATCACAGGCTGAGCCCTGGAGGGGGATGAAGCTGAGCTGGCTACAAGCAGAATTACCTTCAGTGTTGCTGTACCAAGGTCTTTTCTAACAGGTTGTATCAGACAAACAAAACCCTTATGGTAATTTTCTGACATTTTCATCAGGTTACCCATGTGTTTCACACCATTCATGGTTCATTGTTTTCCAGTCTCACCACCTAGCTGGTCATTGCAAACCAGTGCAACAAGTGAGGAACAGCAGAATTCCTCTGTGTGTGGTTGAATTCAGTGGCCAGCTGTATGGGGAAGAGAGAGACTGTGTTAGACCTCAGAATTCACACCCATACGTCTCATTTCTTGCTGCTCCTGCAGAGACTTGGGCTTCAGGGCCGGGGTGGCTCAGGTGCCCTGACATCACTGCAGTGTTACAGGGTGCACTGACACATATGTCCACAAATTAGATCTGACAGAAAAGATGTCAGAGGATCGTTAACTCCAACAGTTTCCTCAGTGGTTCACTGGTGTCTTGACTCCCTACGTTTTTTTTCTGCATGTGGTTTCAGTGGAGGACCTCTTCAGCTTTGTCCTTCCTCCTGCCCTCAATAATTTCACTCCTGGATTCCAACAATGCTATCATACTAAATAGATTATAAAACGTACTTGCCCTTTAGGGTCAGCAGGAACATTTAACAGAATCACAGAACATTAGGGATTGGAAGGGACCTCGAAAGATCATCTAGTCCAATCCCCCTGACACAGCAAGATCACCTAGACCAAATCACACAGGAACACATCCAGGCAGGTTTGAAATGTCTCCGCAGAAGGAGACTCCACAACCCTCCCTGGGCAGCCTGTTCCAGTGCTCTGTCACCCTCACTGTGAATAAGTTCCTTCTCATTTTTACATAGAACCTCCTATGTTCCAGCTAACACCCACTGCCCCTCATCCTATCAGTAGATGACATTGAGAAGAGCCTGGCTCCATCCTCCTGACACCCACCCTTCACATATTTATAGACGTTAATGAGGTCACCTCTCAGTCTCCTCTTCTCCAAGCTAAATTGACCCAGCTCCCTCAGCCTTTCCTCACAAGGCAGGTGCTCCACTTCCTTCCTGTGGATGTGTTCCTGTGTGACTTGGTCTAGGTGATCCTGCTGTGGGAAGGGGATAGGACTGGATGATCTTTTGAGGTCCCTTCCAATCCCTAATGATTCTATGAATTGAATTCATACAGGACAGAGACAGGAGGATGAACCCAAGCTTGTTACAGGCTTCTCTCAACAAGATCTTAAAAAAAAAAGTCTTTCTCCCTATTGTCTCAGAATGTCTCCCAGATTAAAGCATCTCCCTCCTGTGACTGGCACAGAGAATCTCTGGTGGCACCCTAAAGTTCTGCACACTCTGAAAGGGTTACTCCTTCAGTTCTTTTTGGGGAGTGATGAGGGTTTACAAAGCCAAGCTGTTGGAAGGGATCATGGATGTACTCATACATGTATTAATTAGAATTCCTGCAGTTTTCTTCTGTTAATTATAGTTTAATTTGATTGCTTAATAGCTCCGGTTTTTGTAATGTTTAGCACCTGTTGTAAATTGCACATGATAAATCAGCTTCTACCATCTACTCTGTTTACTCCTAAAATTTTGCATTTCCCTTTCAACACTCTGCTTTGGATTTAAGCCACTGGTTTTTCTCATATTTGGCCTTTTCAACAAAGAACTTTATTGGGGCTTTTTTTTTTTCCAGCAGACTATTTAGCCAATTAAGTCTGTTTCAATTAAATTCTTCCTTAAAGGCTACAATTTTTTTTGGAAAGCAACAGGTAAAGAGGAACATCCATACAGGGTGTTCTGCAGGCTTTCACTCATGGGCCATCCTTCTTCATCGCTGTTGTTCCCTTCTCCCTTTCCAAGGCAAGAAGTGGAGGGTTCATCCTTCTCTTAGAGGATTATTAAACAGAAGCAGAGGCTCTGCATCATTAATTGATTTCTTCCATACATTGTACTATGATACAATTTTTCAAGGCTGCGCATAATTGTGTTCCCTGTGCCACTGCTCTATGTTCCGTCCTTGTCATATTGTCATTGAAGGCTGATTCCACCCTCTGTAATTGGAGATGTTCTACTTTTGGACAAAGGTGTGGGGGCAGCTCAGGGGAACAGCGCTGACATTTACTTCATCAATTTATTTTTATTGTTCCTACATTTATTGCAGCTATAACAGCCCTTTAATAGTTATATCTCCTCCCTGTAGGGTATTCTGGTATTTGAAATTTTTTTAACTCATTTGTTCTCAGATAACAGTAAAGTGCATTTCATGCTAACCTTTAGGTTTCAATCTTCTTTCTTTCTTTGGCTCCAAAGCAGTTGCAGCTTTAAACTTTTACTGCATTGTCAGCCTAAAGGCCACCACCACCGAGTTCATCCTAGCACTGGAGTAACCACAAATTAGTGGTCCTGAAAATTTCAGGAGGTGAGTCCTAAACCCAGAGTGCCATTGTTATCATAATTCAAAATTGGCCATCCTTTTAAAAGAGGGAGAGACAAATAAAGTAAATACTATCACCGTATCTCCTTTTACAGTCTTCGGTCAAGCAAGGGCTGATAATTGCATCTTTATGACTGGCAATGTAACTGACTCCACCAAGTGAGCTCATGCCCTTCAGCACCTACGCAGGCACTAAATTAATTCAGTGTTTAGACAAAACCACACCTCCATCCACAGGTTTCCCTTTGTCTTCTGCCCAGGTGAACCTTTTCCTTTCTCTCCAGTTTTAGCATAAGATGCTACTTCATAGCACCCCAGAAGATAAGTGATCCCTGAATAATTAACTCAGGAGTTGGTTTCACCAGGTGATTTTCACTGTTTAGGGATGAGTATCTCTGAACTTTCAAATACGAGCTCTTCAACAATAGCTCTCAATCACAGATGAGACTTGACCCTGGGCACTAGTTTCCCAGTTCAGCGTTCCACCAACACCTGCAGCAGATGAGGACAAGCAGTGCCAACATGTTGTGTCCAACACGCAAGATCTTAAAACATCACAGAACCACAGAATGTATTGGGTTGGAAGGGATCACTAAAGGTCACCTCTCTAGGCAACCTGTGCCAGCGATCCACCACCTTCAGATTAGAGAACATTTTTCTCACATCCAGCCTCAATCTACCCTTTCCAGGTCAAAACCATCTCCCCTCATCCCCTATGATTCCATGCCCTTGTCAACAGTTCTTCCCAGCCTTCTTATAGGCTTTTTTCAGATATTGGAAGGTGGATATAAGGTCCCCACAGAGTCCTCCACTGCTCCACAGGTTTTTCCCATGAGTTCGCTCCACTGACAGAGTAGGAAGATTTGCACTCAGAGGAGAAACCTGCATGAGCCATGAGGTTCATCATGCAGGCAAAGGACCTTTGCACACACAACTGTGTGTGAGCACCTGGTCCCAGAAGGACACACTCAGAAGGAAAGTGCACTTCAGTGCAAAGGCCAAAACAAAATCTATGCTGCCACTGTTGGAAAAGCCAGTTGTTTGTCCTTTTTTTAATGGCAGGTCTTGGCAAAACCATTTCTACCCCCACCTCCCCAGATCCACTCTCTGCTGCTACAGACATGCTCTTCTCCAAAGCATCTTCTCTCAAAGAAACTGCCAAGAAACAGCTTAATTAAAGCAAATGGAGACATTCGGAGAGAGAACAAATTAGGCCAGGGAGATAAACGAGAAATGAGACAATAAAGGATAAGGAATGAAGACTTAAAACACTGGAAAAGCCCATGTTTTTTAATAGAGCTGTATGACTTTCTACCCAAAGCAGATTACTGTGCACTTTGTGGGGCATCTACCCATAACCGCACCTGCTCTTAAGTCAGCAGGTATCTGAGCAGTAGTTTCTGGAGCTTTAATAGTGTGAATGCTCAAAGGACTGTCCCCAGATCTGCCTTTCAGTGATCCTGTTATCCCCTCCCTAGGGATGTGGGCCACAGCAGCCAGCAGCTTCAGTACACGGGACCTGCAGGAGATAGCCAGTGCCCTTTGAAGCTGGGTCATGAGTTGGTTTCAAAGACTTTGCATGAATTCCACCAAGATGCTTACTCAGAAAATTCAAACAGACGTGCCTGCTCAAAACCAATATATTTGCTCTCCCAGCTACGCCCTCTGAAATCAGGAGTCACTCCTCTGAACTCAGTGACACTATTGCACCGGTGCAAAGTCACTTGGAATTAATTTAAAAACAAACAAACAAACGGCCAAAATTCAGTGCCTCCCTAACACAGATAAACACTCACCTAACAGAGTCCACTAAAGCTAATAGGATTAATCACTTTGGTCAGCCTTCAGCCCCAGAATAACTCAAGAATACATCTCCCAGCCTGATTTTCCAAAGTGGTTTTAGCCTGTTCTTCAGCTTTTTACATCCTTGGCATGGATGCACCAAGTTGGGTTCATGCACCCAAGTGTGAGGTGTTGTACCCCAGAGTAAATCACAATAGGCTGGGTGTGAAGGCACAATATCACTCCTTCCGGTCTCGATTTCATGGATTTAAGAGCCTGGTATTTTTTCGCCATTTAGAAGGTAAGAATTACCCATGTACAATAAAAACTTTAACACAAAAATTCAACTCTTTGGCCTCATCCTCCTCCTGCATTTAAACTTTGAGACAAGCTTTCAGCCATACGTGAAGGTTGCACACTTACAGCCTCCCCCACAAAAAGCACTCTGGGAATGGTGGTCTCCTAGATGGGCCATTACCAGCTAATATTAGGAGGACAAAGACATTTTCTCACTGCGATTAAAAATAACCAAAGCTAGTAGGAACAAGTGTATTTCAAAACAGTTTCACTGTTATTGGTAAAACAATATTTGTGTATTTGCTTCTCAGGACCCTTAGTTATTTAAAACAGACTGGGTGAAGAGGGAAGGAGGAAGATGAGAAGCTTGCTCATTGCTTTTAGACTTTGTGTCACCTGAATATCTCTAGGAAGTAAAAAAAGATTGTTTAGTGTGAAAAGGAGATTTTTCCCAAACATTTCTGAGAAAGGGAAAAGACAAATCTGCTTTAAATTACTGACACTGCAGAAGTTTGTGGTTTTGAGTCAAAGCAACTTTTCAAAGACTTTGAGAGCCGACACACTTTAAGCTTGTTCATTTCTAGCAATTTGGGTTTTTTTTAAACAGTAAATTATTTTCTGCAAACTCTAATGCATACTTGGTCAAAGTCACCCTTTGACTCTGCCACCAGAGTCTTGCAGCCATTGACTGTGGAAGGTACAGTGAGCAGGTGGATACTTGCAGTGCGGTTCATTTTCTTCACCTAGATGTGCCACGCACACCCTGGCCCTTCACCAAACACAGCTAACGGGCAATCCCCTCATTCACTCAAAAATCAAACCAAAAAACCCTGCTTTGTCCAGCCTTCAGCTAGCAACTCTGACCCCAGGATTGACTCTTAATTCACCGATTAAGGCAGGGAACAAACCCTCCTGCTGCTCCTGAAAGCTCTCCCCTAAAGAAGCTGTGCTCATTGTAAAGACACCGACAATGCAGGGTGTCTTCAAAGACCAGCAAGTGGTCACACACAAAGGAAAAATAATCATCTGAATGTATGTGCCTGTGCCCTCTGCCCCAGCGGGACCACGTGGCCCAGCTTTCTGGGCAAGCCTACGGCACAAAACCATGATGCACTACCATGGCCTCATGGTTTCGTAATTCATCCTCCAGTTCCAATAAGTAATAATGCCCCTGCTACAGCTTCCACACCGACACTCATGATCTCTTCAACCAAATGTTCACAAACAACAGTATTTGGGCCAATATTAGCCCAAATATGCAATTGTAATATTTGAGTATCTGCCATACCTTTATCCTCACACAGGAACACTATAACAAACAGAAAACCATTCACCTTTTCTCTGCTAGCTTATGGCTTTATAGCCAATTGTTGGGTGTGGCCACTGATGCTCCAAGAGGCAAAGGTGTCCTACAAAATACCAATGCATGGGTGTAACTCATAGAATGCATTGGGTTGGAAGCAACCTTTGAAGGTCATCTAGTCCAACCCCCCTGCAGTGAGCAGGGACATCTGCAACAGAATAGGTTGCCTAGAGCCTGCCCAGAATGTCTCCAGGGATGAGGCCTCTACCACCTCTCTAGGCAACCTGTTCCAGTGATCCTCCACCACCACCCTCAATGTAAAAGAAGTTTTCTAATACCCAAACTAAATCTCCCCTTTTATAATTTAAAAGCTGTTTAGCAAGGCTTGTTGTGACAGAAAATGTTCCTCCCCATCTATCTCGCAGGCTCCCTTTAAGTACTAAAAAGCTGCAATAAGGTCTCCCCAGAGCCTTCATTTCTCGGGGTTAATTAAGCCAAATTCTTACAAGCCTGTCCTCCTAGAAGAAATGTTCTAGGAGGGAGGTGTTCCAGTCCTCTGGACCTGCTGCAAAAGGTTCACCTCCTTCTCTTGTGGAGGACTCAGATGTGGAAACAATACTCCAGGTGGGGTCTCACCAGCGCAGAGGTGTAAAATCACCACCTGCTGGCAACACTCCTATTGACGGAACCCTGGGCGGCTCTGGTCTTGTGGGCTGCAAGGGCACACTGTTGGTTCATGTCCAGCTTTTCATTAACCAGTACTCTAAGTCCTTCTCTGCAGAGCTCTTCTCAATCACATCATCTCCAAGCCTGTACTTATATCAAAGATTCCCTGATCCAGGTGTAGCCTTGTTGAACCTCATGATGTTAATACAGGCCCACTTCTCTAGCTTATCCAGTTCCCTCTGCATGACATCAAGTCCCTCTGACATATTAACTGCCCCACTCAGCTTGGTGTTATCTACAAACTTACTGAGAGTGGACTCAATCCCACTGTCTATATTGATGATGTAGAAAAGCACTGGTTACTGTGCCAGTGTCCTGAGGGACACCACTTGACATCAGTATCTTCCTGGACATCTCTGAAAACAACCACCTACTAATCCATGGAAGAGTATCCCCCATCAAATCTATCTCTCTCCAACCTAGAGAGGAGGTTATTGTGGGGGACTGTGTCAAAGACCATACAGAATTCCAAACAGAGACTTCCATAGCTTAACCCTTAACCACCAATGTAGTTACCCATCTTAGAAACCCACTAGGTTGGTTGGGCAGGACATGCCCTTGGTGAAGCCATGCTTGCTGTCTCAAATATCGTCCCTGACCTCCATGTGCCTTAGCTTCTAGGAGGATCTGGTTCATGATCTCTCCAGACTGAGATGAGGCTAACAGGTCAGCAGTTCCCAGGGTCCTCTCTTCTACTTTTTTTTTTTAAATAGGTGTAATTTTGCCCTTCTTCCAGTCACCAGGGACTTCATCTGACTGCCAGGACTTTTCAACTATCATTGGGAGTGGCTTGGCAACTGCATCAGCCAATTCCCTCAGAACTCCAGGATGCTTCAGTTTAACCAAGACAAGAGGGAAGTCAAGCCTTAGGGACATCCTATATTCTCAAGCCAGATGAGCATTGCCAAAGCATGGAGCATCCACCTCCTGAGCAGACCCATCCAGCTGAAATGCAAAATCCCTACCAAAAAAGATACCGGGGATTTTTCCCCACTAATCAGCCTGGTTTTTTTCCTCAGTACTTCACAACCATTGCACCTAGAGGATTGAAGGAGACATCACCAGCAATCTCAAGAGGCTCTGCTTCAGTCAGAGGAATATTTCACAAAAAAGAAGTTTTATCTTTGGAGCTCTCTCTGGGTAGGATATGAGGGTTTGGGTTCTTTAACCCTTATATTTCCTGTTTCTAGCTCTACTCCACAGCCAGCAAAACCACAAAGTTTTGCCTCTCACAAAAATATAAACAAACAATAGCAGGATTTGGTTTCTTTCTGCAGGCTGGAGGGGTTTTGTTTGTTTTGAGTCCGTTGCAGGGTCTGTTTCTCCTAAGCACCCCTGTTGGCTGAGAAAGGCTACAAACTCAGAGGCAAAGAAGAAAACAAAAAATAAAGGCAACCAACTCTGTAAAGAGGGAAAATCATAATTTGAACCATATTGAATTTGCACTGTTACTCTCCATTTAAGGCTACATCATAGTTCCCAGTAGGAACCTCTCAGCATTTGATCCCAAAGGATTTAAAATTAAACCACAAAAAACACATCTATCATTCCATATCTGCCCCCCAACTCACAGGTAGGACCGTTTCAGGCTTCTAGAAGTGACATCAGTTTTGAGCTTTTACCTATTTATTCAGCAGGATCTGAACACTGATGCCAGAAGCTGACACGGGACAAGTTTCCTGTCAGGTCAAATGATGACCAGCTTTTCCTAATTCCTGTGTGATTTGGTCTAGGTGATCCAGCTGTGGCAGGGGGATTGCACTAGATGATCTTTTGAGGTCACTTCCAATCCCTAATGATTCTGTGATTCTAATCTGAAATTTTCGAAACGGGTAGGATTTTACCATCAAGGTTTTCCTTGAGTAGACTGAGAGCAACAACTGATTTAAAACTACAGTCAGCACCAAGACACTTTGAAGTTTGCCCAACCTGAAGCTCACCACCTTAGAGCCCTCTAAACATTTATTTCTATTAACAGTCTCCACTAAGGAGTCCCTAGATGCTTCTTAACTTATATCTCCCCCCCCTTACAAGATCTTCACTACCAGTGTTCTTGAGATGACACTTACCTTGAAGTACAATTCCTCCACGGTGTAGCTTCTACCAAAGCCAGTTGCACCACAGAAAAATTCAGCCTTTTGGTTAAAAATCAAACACAAATTTCTGCTTCTAATTTATTTTTTATTATTGATACCTCCTGTTTCCTTAATTTGTGGGTTAATACCAGTTGGTTTTGACTTTGCAGACTCTGTAGAATTTGTTCTTCCTGTCTTTTTAACTTAATTTCTGTTTAGCTGAAATTATGCTTAATTTCACTTTTGCTAAACAAAGAACAACCACCTACCTGCTCCTCCTCATTCATCCACCTGCAGAAAGTTCCATCCCAACCAGAAGGTCCTGAGCCACCACGCAGTAGCGATGTGAAGCTTCATTAATGCTTGTGCAGTGCTTTGACAATGACACATGCCACAACTGCCCTGTTCTTACTAATTTTCCAGCTTTACAGGACATGGCAGCTCACAGGGTCACAGCACCTATTAAGCCACCAGACAAGATGCTGAAGGATTAGCACATAGTCTCTGTTTCAGCAAGCTGATCCTCCATCTCTTCCAGCGTACTTCTGCCAGATATGATTTCTTGGCGAACTGAACCTCCAGAGCACGACTAGCTGAGGTCACTCCAAGCACATTCTGGGGCCCTCAGCTCATAGTTCTGGGGCCCTCAGCTCATAGTTCTGGGGCCCTCAGCTCATAGTTCTGGGGCCCTCAGCTCAGAGGAGACTGAGGGGTGACCTCATTAATGTCTATAAATATGTGAGGGGTGGGTGTTAGGAGGATGAAGCCAGGCTCTTCTCAGTGTCATCTAGTGATAGGACAAGGGGCAATGGGTGTAAGCTGGAACACAGGAGGTGTTCATTATGAGAAGGAACTTCTTCACGGTGAGGGTGACAGAGCATTGGAACAGGCTGCCCAGGGTGTTGTGGAGTCTCCTTCACTGGAGATGTCTAAGACCCTTCTGGATGTGCTGTGTTACTTGGTCAAGGCCATCCTGCTGTGGCAGGGGTCTGGACTAAGTGATCTTTCAAGGTCCCTTCCAATCCCTAATGATTCTACGATTCACTGACAAGTAGCTTATGAGCAAAGAGGGATTTGGGAGTTATCCTCAACAGCAACAACTCCACCAGGTTTCCCTGCGGAGGAGGTTCAGCCACCACAGCACAGATTTGGATCACGTACTGGTTAGGAACATCTTAGGCTCGTCTTTCCCTTTTGCTACATATCCCTTTGTGATTTTTTTTTTAATTTATAATTTATTAAAGATGTCAGTTGACAGGGCACTTGCTATGCCTAGCTGGAACCTCCTCTAAAGTGCCTCCCCGTGGGCTCTGTATAACTCCCCTTTGATTACCATACGATTAGTTTGTTCAGCTGATGGCTTTTCTTCTCCAAGATCTCATTGTGCCTCCTGCCTCCTATGCAGTTCTTAAGAATTTAAATGAGCCATTTTATGTCCTTCTACAAGCGAAGAGCTACAAACCCAGCCCCACCCTTCTGCTTTCACTTTTTAGTGTGCCTAATAAAAGTGGTGTGAGGGTTGGGTGTTGGTTTGGTTTTTTTCTTTTCAGGGGGTGGTGGATAATGGAGAATTTTATGTTGTTTCTGACATTGTTTGTGGTGCCTCCCACCAGACTACGTGCTCCTGAGGATTGAAAGACAGTGACATAAATGTCAGGGAAATGTCTCTGCTGTGTCAGATCTAATTAGACATTTGTACTTGTGAGACAAGCACCTTCCTCATAAAATTCAAAGCTCAGCCTCACTCAGCACACGCTCACAGACACTTGCAAGGAGAAGGCATCACAAACACCACAGACTGGTCCACATCTGATGCAATTTCCCCCAGCATTTTAGTTCAACCCCACAAAACACCCCTCTATGCCCTTCTGCCCCAAGAGACTTCCAACACATGAAATAAAGATGCCTTGCTCTCATTCTGCTTTATTAAATCAGTTTCCAGAAATACAGAAAAATCCTCAGCTTGAAGCTCAAGACAGCAAACTAAAAACCAGTGAGCACAGCTAGTCCATTAACATCTGCACCTGGGCACCAGCACAGGGTGACTCCCATTTCATGCAGCACTCTCCTCAAAATGGGGCCCTTGGGGCTCACCACTGGGTGTACCTCCACCATCATTTCTGCTCCACTCCAGGTTTTCCCTCAACACAGAAGCTTACCTCCACATTTCAGGCTGAAGTGGACACAGACAGTCTAGCAGTTGCCTCTCTCAATCTCAAGTTTCTAATGCTGTTAGACTGGACAAGTTCATCCTAGGTCCTCTTACAGCACTACATGACTTTGACATGTCCGATGCCAACAATAATTTAAGAGAATTTAAACACATAGATCAACAGTAGAAGACCTCACTTGGATCTGAAGCAACCAAATGAGAGATGAGACATCTTGCCCAAGCACTGCAGCCATCTCTCTGCTAGAGCAGGTTTACAACAAGCCATGGAGTCCATCCTACAGGCAAGTAGGTCTTTGCAAAAAGAACTCCCACATGATGCCCAGGGAGTTTCACTAAGGTGAACTACTGCTCTACAGCATGGGCTTTGCAGCTATGATTCAACTGCTCCCACCACCGCCATGGTTCATCAGGACAAAAGGAGGGAGAAGCATGTATACACATGTCCATGCACACACATGCAGAAGAGTTGTGAGCTGAAGAAATTAACTAAAAAAAGTTTCATCTTGTTTTAACCTCCCCTCCTTTGTCCACCCAAATCTGAGAGAGCAGCTCCCTCTGTGGGTTTACATAGTGGGCTGTTAGCTTGCTGGCTGAGGGTATATCTAGGGAAGAGAGGAGCGGAGGACCTACCGCTCACAACCGCTCCCTTATAAGGCAGGGAGGAAGCTGTAGAGCACCACCACGTCCATCACCCTAAGTCAGAAAGATTCGTGTTCCCCCACCCCTCAACTGAGAGTGGAATCCAAGAAAGTCTGGATCCTTTTTAGTACAGGTAGTACATTCAGCTGCACCCAGACGTTCATGAGTGTGAGACTCAACTACCCACATGAAGGAGCCTCCTTGCTTTAACAAGCAAGCGACACTGCAGTGTTAGACCACTGGTGAACAGACAAAAAAGTGAGGATTGACAGAGTTGCAGAGTCAATGCACTGTCTGCTGTGTGCACTCTGGTACACCAGCAGGACTCTTGCCCAGAAGGATTCGGTGAAATAACTCATTACTCAAGTGTTTGTGTGGAGAAAATTAGCAGCAGTGCAGAATCTCTACCACATCAGGAAGAGTGGATGAAGAGAAGTCAAACACACATTCCATAAGCCCCAAAAACCCTGCCTGCCTCTGCAAGAACAATGTTCTGACACGAGGGTCAACACCATGGGTCATTCTTTGGAAGAATGACTTGAATGAAGACAAGCAAGCACAATCTGCCCTTAGCACAACAACAGGTCTATGCTCCAGGTGCCATCTTAGAAAGTGGAAACCCAGGCATACAATGAATAGAGACAGCACGTGTACATGAGATCCCATGTTGCACTTCCTATGAGACGTGGTCTTAGTACTGGCTGTATTTTCAGGTAATTACAAGATACCCACATAAGATGTCTTCTGTTGTGACTACATGTATCACTCCTTACTTCCCAAAAGGAGTCTCCTCCTCTCCATCTGAAATTCCAAATCCATTTCTTTTGCACTACCACTGCAGAGTAGTTCACACCTACGTGTGGGTTTTGCAGTCACCCTGTACCACTCTGGCAGACCAAGAGCCCCAGACCTGGCAAGACAGCAGTGCTTGGCTGGTGACAGCTGGCTGGTGCAGCTGCATTACTGCCACAAGCAAAGACACTTCTTTGCTTTGATTGTGCAAGATGCTTTGGGATCCCTGGATGTGAGTGACAGGGATTAAAACATAAACCTGTTTATACATTACCTGAAAAGCTCAGAGGTTTACAATAAGAAAAAGGAGAGAAGTCCTCTGCAGGGCTAAAACCTTCAGTATTTTAAAACTTAAGGGGGGGAAAAAAAAAAAAGGATGTCTATCTGAAGAGCAAGGACCAGGATCACTTCTGTGCTTTGAATTTTTACCCAAAATCCAAGGTTCCCCTTTCTGTTCCTAGCACGTTGAACCAGACACCAGTCACACCAGTCCTCAAAGTTCCAAGCAATATTGAGATGCGCAGTAGTTAGAGGGGACCTCACAGTGACAAGGGCTGTCAAAAGTGGATATCACCCTTTGAATTGTAACCTTAGCCCATCTACCTCAAGTGGAGAGGGCTGTCTGTATCCCTCATTCTGAACCTGTGCCACCAGACCCACTCTTTTTTTAATGTTTTTACAGAACTAGAAGTGTTTTCGAAGCTACAACTAATGAACCGCAAGTGTTCACTTCAAAGTCTGCTCTGTGGAAAGAGTGAGGCTGGCAGAGGGAAGGAAGTGACACGGGGCTCGCTGACCAGCAGGAGGTTGATTTCAATCTCCCCATGGAGAAATGGGGATGAGGTGTCAGAGACAGCCAAAAACCCACAGCCAGGCTTAAACTGCAAGAAGCAACCCAGTGTTTCCCCAGAACCTTATTTCCAGGCTGAGGCAGCACCTATGGTTGACCCTCCTGTTCAGCTGAACTCTTCTGGCAACCTAAAAAATGCTCAGCGGTATCTGTCTGCACCACCATGGCCATTAGACAGTCCTTCAGGTGGAGGTGGGCAGCAGCCACGCTGCATCCATGAGGATCAAGGATGGGAGCAAGCTACCCACGCTGCCAACTCAAAAGAAATGCCATCGCAGGAGCCTGCTCATGCCCAAACTTTGACTCTTTTCCAGCACACAGGAGCTTTCCATCCCCTGGCTCACCAAATAAAGGAGGAGAGGGGGGAGGGAAGAAAAGGGGAAAGAGGCTATTTTTCTAAGCGAAGGAAAAGGCATGCCAAGCCCTACAAGCACCGCCTGGCCAGGCGCCAGGAAATGTGTAAATTTTCGTGAGCTGGGGCTATTTTGCCAGAAGTCTGCAATGTGTCTGGACATGACCGGTTCCCCTTTGTCAGCCCCAGCCTGACCAACCAGGAAGTTTAAGAGAGAATTTAAAAAAAAAAAGAAGAGAGACAATTCCCCACCCCCCAGTAACACAATGACTCTCCTGTAATATTTCTCATTTCTGTACCAACAGCTGTAATGGTCCCACACTCCGGGGTGAGAGGGGAGGGGTATGAGAGCCCTTTAATTCTTTAAAAAAAAGAAAATCAACTTTTTTTTCCAGTCCCATGTTTGCTGATAACCTGGTAACCACCCTCCCGGCATTGCAGAGGTTATTAGCTTGCTGCTATAAATACAAACCTTAACTTTCTGTGTTCCCCGAGGAACAAGCTGGGAAGAAGAGAGGTGTTTGGGCAACTTTATCGTGAAAAAAGGGGAGAAACAATGAACTGAGTTTTAGGCAACACACATTTAAAATTCTGGGTAAACCAGTTAAAGGGAAGAGCTGAAGGTATCAAACCTCTGCCCAGTCACACACACTCTCTTCTGGCTTTGGGGTTAAATACATTTAGAGAACACAGATTTTGTAGGAGACCCAACTCTGCTTGCAAGGAACTGCTGCCACAGCAAGGAAGGAGGAAGACTGGCAAGGGGGCATGGAGAAGCAGCAGGGTTTGCTCATACCCCCTCATCTCACTAGCATCTTTCAGTGCGTGGGTAACATTCAGGTCCACTTCACAGCTGGAGGACACACCTGCAGAGGCAGCCAAGTGTGGGGAGGGGGAAGTTTAAGAGTGAAAATGCTGCTGTTTCTCACCTAACAGACTTTAAGCCATCATCCTAGTGAGACAGCCAACAGCCAAGGTCCATGAAGCCTGAGCAGAAAGCATTGGATGCTCTAATCAGTGCAGAAAGAGCAACACCAAGCCCAAGCTCTTCAAATCTTCCAAGAAAAAAATAACTGCTTTTTAAGACTGCTCAAAGTTACCCCAGACACTTAGTTCCATTGATTTAGAGGCTTTGAAAAAATATCTGTAATTATTTAGATAGCCACATAACTTCTCCACCAAGCCAAGAGATTACTTGTTCTAGACCAAAAGGAGAGATAAGCAGATTAGGGAAAGACACTCACTGTGTGGTTCATACTTAGCCAAGTAAAATCATCATCAAGCACTTTTGTGGGTGTGTTCACACAGAGGTGGCTTTCCACCCATGCAGGTGAGCCAAAAAGGGTGTTCAAGACAAACCAAGGGATGCAGAAAACTAAAGAATTCCACATTTCAACACATGTTTTTTTGGTTTAGTCAGAAATTAGAGCCCCTGTCCATTAAAATCATCCTTCCTTAGATGCCTGTCCCACCTCAGTTCAGCAGCCACACCAGAGGGTTTTTTGGGTTCTGCAAACGTCTGCTGCCAGGAAACTGCTTATTCCACCTACCTATATCTTGCTCCATTGAGTAGAGATGTAAAGAAGTGAGATTACCTGCAAAGCATCCCCCCTGAGAGCAGGCAAGGCAGCAAACACAGAAAACACAGGAAACAGCTTCCCAGCTACATTGGCCATGCCCAGACCCCAGCCTGGTCATTTCCACTGCCCACCAAGAATACTGCGAGGTCTTAGGACAAAGGGACAGGACTGGGTCTTCAATAGCTAAAGCCTCAGGTAGACACAAAGGCTTGGTTTGAAATTAGAAAGCACTTGCTCATATGCTTCACAGGGTGAGACTTGAGAGACTGGCTGATACGCTTAGATGTAGGGCTGGTAAAAAAATGACACAGCTTGAGGAAGCTTGGAGGAGGCTGGATTAGGGAATTAAAGGAACATGGGAAGTAGATCAAGAGAGGGGATTCTGCCCCTCTGTTCTGCCCTGCTGAGACCTCACCTGAAGCAATGCATTCAGTTCTGGAGTCCTCAACACAAGAATGTGGAGCTACTGGAGCGTGTCCAGAGGAGGCGACAAAAATGCTCAGTGAGCTGGAGCACCTCTCTGATGCAGACAGGCTGAAAGAGCTGGGGTTGTTCAGTCTGAAGAGGAGACTGGGGGGACCTTATAGAGCCCTTCCAATCCCTGAAAGGGGCCTATGGCAAACCTGGGGAAGAACTGTTCACAAGGGCATGAAACGATACAAGAGGGAATGGTTTGGAGCTGGAAAAGGGCAAATTTAGGCTGGACATTAGGAAAAATTTCTTCAGTCTGAGGGTGGTGGATCACTGGCACAGGTTGTTCCATTGCTTCCAGGACGTTCCCATCCCTGGAAACATTCAAAGTCAGGCTGGATGTGGCTTCAAGCAAACATTTAAAGTTAGAGATGTCCCTGCTTGTTAGGGGCAGGGGTTGGACTAGATGGCCTTTGGAGGAGGTCACTTCTGACCCAATACATTCTACAATTCTATGAATGTAGCTTACCCTGCCAGGCCAAGCTCAGCCTTGTCAAAATCACCGACCTTCAAGGTAAAAAACAAACCACCACACAAATCCAGAAGCATCTAGATGCATCAGCACATATTCAAACTAATGGTGTCTCCAAAAGACCCAACTCCTCAGGCAGCCACAAAGCACCAAAGCACATTTCAGCCAACATGTCCTGCCTAATACAGCTGTAGGAAACTTGTTGGTCTTTGTCATTGCCCTAGTGAGAGGAGGCAATGCCTTTGGCTCTTTAAAGCACTGAGACTTTATTTTCCCTGGTCAGTCCTTGGTTTTCATTGACAGAGAAACAAGAATTTGAACAGAAAAACCTATCCTCCACAAACTAAACCAATACCAGCCAGAGACTGCTTCCACTGGATCCTACAGGATCTGTCATTTATTTGCCTGATTCTCTGCATTTTCACCTTAGACACCTGAATTTTCTAACCAGTGCTGGACTCCATCTGCATTTCATCACATCCCACCTCAAGTGACTTACGCACACAGGGGCTCTATAAAAGAGAATTAAGGTCTATCACAGGAGAGGCAAAGTTCCTCAACAGAGGATAGGGAAGGTTGAAATCAAGTTTCAAGTTTTCTTTTAACCCCGTAAGTCAACTATTTTCACAGAAAACTTTAAATAAACAATTTTTTCCCTCAGTTTTGGAAACATGTTTCCCTATAGGAGAGAAAAAAAAAAAAAATCACCCTAACTCTAGAAAATCAGTGTCTGCCCACAGCCAGCCTTTCTGGTTGCTTCACTAGGCTGGTCTGAAACAAATCTATCATTCACATCCATGACCCTCTCCCACACAAGACCTGGGCACACTGATCCACCATATACTCATCAGAAAGGACACAAAAATAAAGCAAATGCCATTAGCATTCAGAGCACACATCCACTTGCTAACCCCCCTTTCATAGCCTTGTGTATGCCTTGAATCAGAGGGCTAACAAGACAATGCTATGAATAAACTCTGTATGAATAAAGTATGAATTTGCTGTATGAATAAGAACTTTGAATAAGTGTTCAAAAACACAGTGCCACCCCAAAGCCTCCCAATACAGAAAGGAATAAAAGCAGAACAAGAGTGGTCCAGCAGCGCAGCAGCCACAGTTCGCAGTTCATCCTGCCAAGGACAGTCCACAAGCAGAGATCATCCTGCCCAGTAAACACATGTCAGTGGGTAACCAGCCTCCTGTCTTCAGCTCACCCACTGAAACCTTCATAACAAGCCTGACCTTGATGAAATATTCAAATTCTGTGCATCTCAGTAATTCTTCATGACACACCTGAAGCCCTTCATGGGTTTCCACAAGCCATTACACTCCACCGCTGTTTGTAAACTCCCTTCACTCCACTGGACACAGCTTTTCCCCCACCTGTATTATTTACAATTACTGAAAAACATATCAAATGCCTAGTAACTTTGGTTCTGTTGGTGCTCTGCTTGACTCCAACCTTCCGCCAAGGCCGGAAGCCTTGAAGCCATCCTTGACTCTTGAGCTCTCTTTCTCTCTCCTATCTCCCATGTCCATAAATCCACCTGTCACCACCTCCAGATCACTGACAACGCCCATCCTCACCTTGACCCTGCTGCTGCCAAAACCTCTATCCAGTCTATAATTACTTCCCATCTCAACTACAGTAAATTCTTTCCCCATTTCATTTTTATGGTCTTTCTAAAATACAAAAATCTTTAAGTTCATGTAAACCAGATCCACACTAACTCCCCTCCCATTCACAGGACATGTTCTCACAGCCCTGCCAGAGCTGCATGTTGACAAGACCAATTGTTCCCACTAGCCCTGGGATAAGGATTGAGCTGCCCTATGTTCCCCATAGAATAAGAGGCAGGTACACAGGTGTTCCATCCCTTCACCATCGCCTGTCCCATGGTAGTTTCTCCATGTGTTCAAGGCCCTGGACCACTTGCTGTGGTGCCACCTGGAGAGGGTGTTATCCTAACACTCAGGAAAATAAGAGTGAAAGCAAAAATTGAGTTAAAATTCAAAAACAAAGGAAAAAACCAAAGCCAAGATTAAGCAAAGGATGTCCAATGGCAACCCACACAATCTGGCAAGCAGCAACTCCATAGCTGCAAGGCAACAAGGCAAACCATGACCAAAGATCATCTGGGGAGGATTAAAACAAGAGGATAAAACTTTTCTAAGCACACATACTGGCTCCCTGGCACTGCTGTCGTAATGAGAAGTTACAAGATACACACAGAAACCAAGAGCAAAATGAACCTGATGACCAAGAGTCTCCAGAGGAAACACAAGAGGAGCCCAACCACCACATTCACAAGTCAGCTCAAGGAGGACACAGGGGAGAAGGAAGGAGAGCGCAAGTGAAATCCCAGTGTGGCCTTGGAGGTGCCCAGGGAGGGACCCCTGTCCCTTGCTCCCCAGCTTTTGCAGTGCACAAGAGTGATTAATGGCTTACACAGAAATCAATGTGGCTGTACAAAAAGCATGGGATTTCCATTTTTGGGGGAGGGACCACCTGGAGAAGCTGAAATTTAGACAATTTGGAGTAATTGAATTTCTCTGTCTTTTCCTGGCATTTTTGGGTAGTGATTAACATAGGGCAGCCCAGGGAAATCAATAACCTTTACCCCAAGGAAGAATTTGCATTTACACAGACGACGATGCTGTGTATGTTTGGGTTTTTCCCCCCTCTTCAAGCAAGACAAGAAGTTGGAGGAGTCTCCCAGTACAATCCCCTGAGCCCTCGTGGGTTTCGGGGACGGCTGCAGCTGACAAGGAGAGGACCCCCCCTTTTCCCCACAGCCATCCCTCACCAGGGTTACAGAGGCAGGAAACTTTTTTCCCCAACTTCTGAAAATAAGATTAAAATAAAAACCAGAAGCACACGGTGAGTTGGGGAGGGGGCTCGCTCGGAGTGCCATAAGCGCCAGTGGCACAAAGCGACGCAGTCTATCCCAGCCACAGCATCTTTCACTCGGGTGCAGACAAATTGATTTGCAAAGGTTGAGGCTGGCAGCTCAGCCTGCTTTGCATAGCCAGCGCTCCCCGGCCACACAATAAAAAGTAGGCTGGCAAACAGAGGCACGCAGCGGGAACTGGCCGGTTCAAAGTCCAAACCCCACACCCCCTCACCCAAGTCTGGTTTGAAAGGTCACCGTGTGTCTGGGAAAATAGTCTCAGGATACGATCCTTTATTAAAGGTCACTATTTTTCAACGGCACTTAACACACACTTGCACACAAATTGAGGCTGGAGGGGGAAAAAAAACCTGGGGGCTGCCTTGCATTGTACATTGTGCTCACAAGATTTATGTCTTGTGGTCACCAGCAGTAAACACACACTGCTTCAGTATTAAAGTTCACATTAATCCACCGATTATTTTTTTCCTTTCGCCTCCTACCTTAAATCAGCCTCCCCCTTTGCACGGCAAGCAGCAGCCAGGCAGGACTCTAGCTAATCGCTTTGGGTTTTCCTCCCTGCTATGGTTTTACCTTCCCATGACTTTTTTTTTCAGTCTTCCCCCCGCCTCATTTTTGTTTGGGTGCTCGTTGGGTTTATGCGTTGCTCAGAGTTTTCAGTCTGCCGCTGCGAGCTTTGTGCTTTAACCCAAGGATCTCAGCAACTCATCTCTATGCTACACGCTAAATGTGCGATTTATGCTGCAGTAAAGATATTATTTAGCAGTGTTCAGGTCTTCTCTTCAAGTCCTGCAATCATCAGATTACAATGAGAAATGCAGTGATTAAAATCTAAGTAAAATGCTTTTTGTCCCCAGACATCTGTTTTATCTTCCCTCACCGAAGGACATTAAAAGCAAAAAATAGTGATTCCTATTGTGGTCCTGACCCAGCAATTGATTTGACTCCTCGTTCACAAAAAAATCTAAAACTTTTTTAAAACCCCTCTGCATTGAATAAATAAAAGGGGAGATGCTTTTAATGACAACACCACGAGTTTCTAAATAAACTTCTACGAAAACTGGAGGGCGAAAGAAACTACAATGAATTTCAATTTGGAAGCAAAGCACCCAGTGCTTTGGATTTACACTTCACTACATAATAAGAGTATTACAAAGTTTGTCAACAGTATATTTCCAAGCTATCAAGAGCCCACTAATTGTTTTCCTGGTTAAAACAGCTGGGAAAAAACACACACACGTAACTGGGAAAACAATCTGGGCTCAATGGGATAGTGGGATGTGGAGCTGCTGGAGGGTGTTCAGCGTAGAGCAATGAGGATTAATGAGGATGATGAAGGAACTGGAGTGCTCTCTCCTTATGAGGAGAAGCTGAGAGGGTGAGGGAGCTGGATCTCTTTAGCTTGGAGAAGAAGAGACTGAGGGGTGACCTCATTAATGTCTATAAATATGTGAAAAGTGGGTGCCAGGAGGATGGAGCCAGGCTCTTCCCAATGACATCTAGTGATAGGACGAGGCACAGTGGGTGCGAACTGGAAAATAGGAGGTTCCACATAAATATCAGAAGGAACTTCTTCCCAGTGAGGGTCACAGAGCACTGGAATAGGCTGCCCAGGGGAGTTGTGGAGTCTCCTCCACTGGAGATGTTTAAAGCCCACCTGGACATGTTCCTATGCGACTTGGTCTAGGTGATCCTGCTGTGTCAGGGGGATTGGACTAGATGATCTTTTGCAGTCCCTTCTGATCCCTAATGATTCTAAGAAACAAAAACGATGAGTTTCACTAGTAAAAAGGAAGATATTGCCAAGACCTCAGCGTTGCTGCATGGACTAACTACTCTAATCCCTTTGTTCATTGGGATTGCCATTTGCACCAAGGTGGGAGCTGTGATGGGTGAGGTCCTTCGTGATGACTTCAGCACCTCTCCTGACTATTGAGTGGTCTCTGTTTACCCAGCCAGGACATGGGTGGCTGAGAAAAAAGCACTGAGCAGGGAGGTAAAGGGGAAATGAAAGAGGAAAGGTAGAAGTGAAACTCCTTGAAACTGGTAAGTGCAGAGGGGGAGAAAAAAAAAAATGTTGCTTCTAAAGGTCATGAAGAACATCAGGCTCAGACATCTTATATGGTCTGTGGGCAGAGGATGAGATTTTAGAGGTGTTTGTATATACATACATAAATTGTTTACCTATAAATACATTGGTTTTAGATATATAAACTACTTCCCTGGCACCAAACACCCTTGAGAAGCATTTATTTTATAAGCACCAGAGAAAAATTTAAATGTATTGAGGTGCCCAAAACAAACCAAGGAGGACATTAAAATGATGGAGCAAGTCCAAAGAAGAGCAACAAAGCTGGTGAAAGGCCTGGAGGACAGGACTTATGAAGAGAAGCTGAGGGAACTGAGGTTGTTTAGTCTGAAGAAAAGGAGGCTCAGGGGAGACCTTATTGCCCTTTATAACTACCTGAAAGGAGGTTGTCAAGAGCTGGGGATCAGTCTCTTCTCCCAGTTCACTGGCAGTAGGACGAGAGGTAATGGCCTCAGGTTGTGCCAGAGGAGGTTTACATTGGACATAAAGAAGATTTCTTCACTGAAAGAGTGGTCAGGTATTGGAACAGGCTGCCCAGGGAGGTGGTGGAGTCACTGTCCCTGGATTAAAAGAGTGTAGATGTAGCACTAGGAAACCTGTTTTAGTGGGCATGGTGGTGTCAGGTAAGTGATTGGACTTGGTACTCTTGGAAGTCTCTTCCAACCTTAATGATCCTATGAAAATACTATGGCTCAGGCAGACAAGTTCTGCCCGTTGCAATACACAGCCCAATCCTCTCATCTGAAGCACAGACCCCCTTAAAATCCATTAAGGGGGGGGCCTGGAGTCACACAGCAAGGGGCAGCACCTCATCAGTGCCCAAGATGAACGCCACCATGCTCAGGCACATCCACAGTCATGGTGAAGCAAAACAAGCCCATCCATCTGTAAATGAGGCTTTCAGAACAGCAAAGGATCAAGAGGCCAGGTTCAGGAGGCAGTTGGGAAACCGTCTAACTGGTATATTTGCTCTTCCTCCCCTCATTGTGTCATCCACCTTGCTTTGTGTGCGTCTCATCTCCTGCCCCAAATCCCCACGATTTATTCCCAGCCTTCAGCATCTCCTGCAGTGATGTGTGTCAGCTGGTGACACCTGTCAGGTGACTCAGCATCATTCAGGAGGCACCATCTGTGTCCTTTCCCAACCTCACATGAACCCAGCAGCTCTCCAAAGCAAGTGATGCTGAAAGTTCCACTGGCTCCAAAGTCCCAGAAACCTGCCAACAGCTGGGTAAAGTGTGATGGAGAATGAGTGTTCACCTGCACCCCCAAATTCAAACCAGTAAGTACTTTCCTAAAGCCCCAGGCACCAGGAATTGTGGGCTTTAAAAAAAAAAAACGTTGAGGTTTTTAATCATGGTTTCTATTTAGTTTTAATTTTGGCACACTTGGTTTGCTGGAACTAGGTTATTCCTCCATCTCCTGAAGTGTCTGTTCCTAATCCCCTAGGACATTCCCAAGCATGGGAAGAGTCTATAAAAATGAGCTGCTCCTGCCAAGGAAGCCTTCCAGTATCTTTTTCTTACACAATCAAGAGCAAGCTAGAAGACTCAGACGTGCACCATGCAAGAAAAATAGGCACTTTCTAGACATTCCCATTGGCAGCATCTCAGCATCACCACAGCGACGCAGCAAACAGCCTTTCCAGCCAGCCGCATGTGCTCAAATTAGTGAGCACTTACGTGGAAAGAGGAAGAACCCAGAAGGTACAAGTCTCTGCCACCTCACCCACTTTCCCATGGCAGTCATTAGTGACAGCAATTGAGGGTTGGTGCTGTAGTCATTAAACTCAATCTGATGGCTTTTGAGTGTGTCTCTGAAATGCCCAAGTTTCATTAACAGCAACACTCAGAGGACCCCATCATCCCACACCAGGACAGCATGAGTTACCTTGCCTGGTACAAGGTGACAAATCTTCTCACAAACCTTCCCCAGCAGTGATCAATAGATCCCCAGACCACACCAGCATAACCTTGTCACATCTCAACAAGGGCACAACAGCTAAAAAAGGCTCAGGGAGAGTTTGCATCCCTCATGAGGATCGCAAGGAGGACACAGCCAGTGACCGCCAACACTCCTTCAGCCTTCACTCTGCTTTTAGCATCCTCTGGCTGAAACAGCTCCACGTTGATAATGGGCAAAGCTCAAGCATACTTGAGATCCTGCTGCAGATATTCATCATGCAGCCAGCAATAAGCAGAAAGAGCAGTAGCACCAGACCAAGGAGATTGTATAGAATTCACAGGATTGTTTTGGTTGAAAGAGAGCTTTAAGATCATCAGGTCGATGTGAGAGGGCAGGAGGGTGCCAGCAGCAGGTACTGATAGGTTCATATGTGTGAGCCCCTATGATTTTACAGTCCCAGTGTCCTCCTTTCAGGATCTTCTACACAAGGATGCCATCAGCACCTTATCTGTTATGAAGTGCCTATTGCACCAAACTGAGCCCAACAGCAAGGACTATTATAAAAACAAATTAACGTGTAACAGTGAAATCAAAAAGACGACAAAAACCAACTGGGCTATTTTTCTTACTTTCAGGGGGACGCAGGTTTGGCAGCTTGTGATTATACAGGGACAGACAGACAACCAGAGATGAAAGAATCATCTCAGGCAGAGAAAAATAAAATGCCCTGATAGACAACCACTCAAAGTCCCCTCTTCCAGATGAATATTACTTCAAACAACAAGCAAGTTCCTTGCAGCCAGACCAAAAGTCTTCAAGACCAATCTTTTGCCTCTCACACACATGCAAGGAACTGAGTAAGTCTGTAAAAAACCTTCTACCGTTTACTTTATACTTCTGCTGTCAGTTTCAAACAAGCAAAAGTATTTCCACGTGACTCCAACCTGAATTTAGAAAGAAAATTTGGGAAGAAAGTGTGCTCTACTCGTCTCGGTTGTGGTGCAGTGGTCAGAAAAAGGAACTGCTGGGTCCTGCTGTCTTTCTGCTCCTGTCCCCACATTGAGACTAACCACGGCACCAGAGCCTCACTACAGTGCAGCCAGCACCACACATGCAGCTGTTTCAGTGGTGATCTCCCCAGAGTAGAGGTGCTTTTCTTGTGGGGTGCACACAGAGGAACATCCTCACCCACCAGGGACACTGATTTAATTGTAGGGAAGCAGTTTTCGTTTGTGGACAGTGGAAGGGCTGGACTTGGTTCCTGTAAGGGTTGGTTGTCTATTGTGCCAGTTACCAAGAAAATGCCATCTCATTTTCAGCAGCAACTCAAGATCTTGGACTCATCACTTCTCCATTCCTCACTTTCTTGCAACTTCTTACCCCCCATATAACAAAAATTAATATTTACAGATTCCCTTTTATCCTACCACATGCATCTGTCCAAAGACGCTTGTGTTGGTTTTGTCCAACACAAGACTAGTAGAAGGCATTGTATGGCATAAAATTCTGAAAAGGAGGTGCTTTTTGAAAGTAGGGTATTCCAGGACAAATTCCTGAGTGCTCAGTAGCTTGAAGAAAGGAACATGTCTATAAATATGTGAAGGGTGGGTGTCAGGAGGATGGATCCAGGCTCTTCTCAATGTCATCCAGTGATAGGACAAGGGGCAATGGGTGTCAGCTGGAACACAGGAGGTTCCACACCAATATGAGAAGGGACTTCTTCCCAGTGAGGGTGACAGAGCACTGGAATGGTCTGCCCAGGGAAGTTGTTCACTGGAGATGTTTAAGACCCACCTGGATGTGTTCCTGCACAACTTGGTCTAGGTGATCCTGCTCTGCCAGGGAGATTGGACTAGATGACCTTTCAAGGTCCCTTCCAATCCCTAATGATTCTATGAGCATATGCACACCTAAAAATTAATCAAGGGAGATGAAATCGATGCATTGGCTCTACAGGTGAGGACAACAAATGCCAGAACTGCAGCCCTTCAAATTGATAAGAAAAATAAAGCTGCTGTAGGATCTTCTACTACATCCAGCCTCGCAGCAAACTGCAGTCAGCCACTAAGCTGACTGAAATCAACTTCTAAAGCTCTGTTACAAAGGACTGAAAGCTTAATGTTTTCCTTGCAAATCAATCTGCTTCTGATTTACAAATTTCCAGGTATGACCTTACAAGCTTTCATGGAGTTGGGTCAGTTTTATTCAATTAAAGCTGTTGCCTTTAAATGGGCAGTAACTATTCACTGGGAAAGATCTCCAGGACCATCTCTGAGACTGTTTTCTTGCAGTGTTGACTTGAGGGGGAGGAGTGTTGTCTGGGGAGCATTGAGCCTTGCTTTTTAAAATCTTTCTGCCTACATTTAAACAATATTTTTCCTTATGCCTACTTGACTGAACACCAGGTCTTGATATCAAAGAATCATAGAATTATTAGGGACTGGAAGGGACCTCGAAAGATCATCTAGTCCAATCCCCCTGCCACAGCAGGATCAAGTCACACAGGAACATACCCAGGTTGGTTTTAAATGTCTCCAGAGAAGGAGACTCCACAACCCCCCTGGGCAGCCCCTTCCAGTGCTCTGTCACCCTCACTGGGAAGAAGTTCCTTCTGATGTTTATATGGACCCTCCAGTGTTCCAGCTCACACCCATTGCACCTCATCCTGTCACTAGATGATCAAGCATCTGCTACAAAGACAGACACTATAAATGGTCAAAGGTCTGGTCTGGCACTGAGTGAACCCCGAAATACCACTTTTAAATTGGCATTTGTTTTCAGACATATTTCGATGCCACTGAACGAGACTTAACGGCACGCTGTTGGTGCACTTTGCTTGCTCAAGTTCAAGCCATACCACCAAAGAAAGGCCTTAAATTAGTGGGAGTCTGCAGTAAGTGAGCCCAGAGCCAGAGGCTCTGATTTTTGGCAAGAAAAAAAAATAGATTCTGTATGAATCTGTTGAAATTACAATGTCCACCACCCCCCCCAGCATCTTCTGTCTGGGGTGGCTGCTGTGGTCCAGCTCAGTCCCCAGCAACACCCTGCCCAACACAGCAGCAATCAGAGCCGCTGTGTCATGCTGTGCCAGCCAGCTCTTCATTAAAACTGCTCAGACCAACTAGCTCTGTGCCTTGGGTTTGCCTGAGAACGCCCAACAAGAAACCGAACTCTGGCCCTGAGATACAGGGGTTAGAACTGGCTCAGACTTCAAACTCAGCTTAGGTACTTGGTTTGCATCTCCCAAGTGCATGTGTCCGGGAAGCAGTCACGCTCCTGGAAGCGATGGCAGCATCATGAAAGACCTGGGGTGTTTTGTTTGAATTCTTAGCAGCTTATCCCAAAGTGTGTTGTTTTATCAAGACAAACATAGGAACAGAGGACAGTGGTCACTGAGCTCTAAAAATACCTGTTTCTGCTTAGGAAAGAGGTAAAAAAAATGGCTTTTTGTTTAAAAAACCCTATGCAAATCATGAATTCTCTCAGCACAGGGCAGCTGCTTTCCGACACAGCCTTGCTACAGGATTCTGACCTTCCTTTTTAGGGACAAGACACCTCTTGCCTCCCCAGAGTCATTAGCCCCTCCTTTAATCTGCCAGCAGGGATCAGTTCCAGTAAATACTTGTACAACCAGTGATCAGGCCGGAGAGGACCACAGGGCAGCAAAGCTCGTTGGCCATAGAAAGCAGCTCAGCTATCGCACAACAATCATTTTTGGTCACTACTTCCATACACTGAATTTGAACTAGTGACCTCCAGCAAGCATGTTGGTCCCCCAAGTCCCCAAGCTCCCCTCTATGAAGGCTATTTTAACCGGTGACTCCGTGCACGTCTCAACTCTTCCTCTCCCTGTCACTTTACATCCCAGCATTGACATATGGTTGAACCGATATCCTTCCTCCACTTCCTTTCTCGTTGCTAAATGTCCAGTACGATTGCACAAAAGCACCCAACAGGAAAGGTCAGGCTGAGTTTCATGCCTGAGGTCTAGGATTACATCAAATTCTTAACGTTCATCTGTCCTTAGCATGGAGCAAGGACTTCCCAGTTTCATCCTAGTCACAGCCAAAGCAACAGCATCACATTTGCTTGGATTTGCCTTTAAAAACCCCACCAGATCACTCCCACACTCCTGTAGGGAACAAGCTGAACCTGAGCTCAGTGGGGCTGTGTGGGCAGAGACCCACAGAACCACCAACAGCAAAGTTAAGACGTGACAAAAACTCTACCGCTCAGGTTTGCTATTTCCAACAATACTATTGACTAAAGAAATAAGCCTGGAGAAGGCTTTGAATGTCTCCAAGAAGTTAGAGAGCCTTACCCACAGCTAAGCTCTGTTCAAGCAAGATGAGCCACAGGCAAGCTGCTTACATTTGCTCCTCTTGACTTTCCCCGAGGTTAAGACCTTGCTCTGCCCACACATAGCCTGTCAACTGACATCCCCCCAAAATATTTATCAAGGTGATCCTGAGGCAGAAACACTACCACTGCACCAGCCTACTGCATGGCACTTCTCTACCAGCTTCCCCAGCTTTCTCTGAAGGAGGTGTTCCTCTCCCTGGCTCCCAAGGGCTCTGCCAGTGTTTAACCTGGACTGAGTCTCATGAGGGCAATTAAAGTCTTTATGATCTTACCTGTGTTTCACCAGAAGCCTTCTCATTAGGGGAGTTACTCAGAAGTATTAAGATGCAAAGGAAACAATTGACCAGCTTTTTCCCCTTCCATGATAAATCAGGTACTTAACATGGCTAAAACTGATGTTAAAGCTACTCATGACAACAGAGGAACATGGTCTAAGCAGGATTACCATTAGGGTTGTATCAGCTTATAATTAACACATCTCCAACCTTGCTATCAGGACACTCAGTCACCAACTTCTCCTTCAATGTAGACTGAGCCCCAACCTTGCTATCAGGACACTCAGTCACCAACTTCTCCTTCAACGTAGACTGAACCCAAGTCACATCTCTCCTGCCACAGGCAGCAGTTGCCAGAGCAAAGCAAATGACACCAAATACTGGAAAGGACCCAAAGTTCAGCCTTGGTATGGAAAGTGTGGGTGTCATTCCCCTTCTCCTTCAGCTACCTGGAAGAAACAGGCACTTCCAGAGGCTGTACAGTTCAAGTAGGCGAGACCGCAAAGGTCTGCCGTAGCAGTAGGCAAGAGGAAGCTAAGTGTGGAAGACTTCAATTCTGCCATGGGTTTACTTACTGGGCATACAGGATGCACAGCATTAAGTCAGAAAATTATGGGTTTAAAGAATGTTCTAGAAACCTAAAATATAGTATTAGTGTAGCATTAAAGCTTCAGTGGACAAGCTTAAACATTTTGCTAGAACAAACAAGGAGATGAAGTCACCAAGGCAAGTGCACAGGGTCTGACAGAGAAGGGCCTCCCTGAAATGAAGGTCCAGGCTTTATCCTCCCTCCAAGCTGCAGCCCTTTTCTCAGAGGAAAGTCTTACGTAGCCCCTGACCTGGGAGGCATTGCACCACCAAAAAGGAGAGCTCAGGAGCAAGTCATGCTGGAGTGATTTTCCCCTTATCTTCACTAGAGATTATTCCTCCCCAGTGTAGAGCCATTTAAATAACAAAGGCTGTGAGAAAAAAGATAGAGCATGAAAACAGTGTCCTAATAGCTGCACACAGGGCACATCACATTGGCTTGTTCTCTCGGTCTTCAATGTGGCAGTGGACTCCCTGGCCAAGGCCATCTGGCCATGACAACTCTTTCACTACAATCTCCTCACAATGAGAGTCTCCATCCTCTACCAGGAGAAAACTTGGTGGCCACAAACAAGGAAAAGCCTGAGCTACTGAACTCCTGTGTTGTCTCAATCTTTATCAGCTGTGCCAGTCACTCCCTGAGTACCCAGCCCTCTCAACTAGAAGACAGTGATGGGAAACAGAATGCAGCCCCCATAATCCAAGACAATTTTATCAGTGACCTATTGGTCACTTAGATGTGCACAAGTCTATGGGGCCAGATGGGATCCACCCAAGGGTACTGAGGGAGCCCTGGCTGCAAAGCAGCACTAGGGCTGCTCTTTCCGTGGCCAAGGATTTCAAACTTACTTATGCAGACAAGAGTTGTCAGAAACAGTCATAGAATCATAAGGGATGATCTTTTGAGGTCCCTTCCGATCAAGTCCAATCCCCCTGCCAGAGCAAGGTCACCTAGACAGAGTGTTTGCTGAGTGCCAGCAAATGCTTCTATTACTTGGGCATTGGAACAAGGAATAGATGTATTGAAAACGTCTGAGCATTTCGCCACAGGTGGTTGCTGCAGAACCAATACTGTGCATCACTTGGACCAAAAGTTGTAGTAATTAAGCTATAAGTAACTAACTAAAAAGATCTGTCAGTGATTCACTAGTATCCTGGGCCACACTCTGCTTGGTTATCTAAAATCCTGAGAGCAGGAGCTACATAAGCCCAGCCAGTGGGTTATGGAAACACTGGGAAGACAAGGAGAGAAAAGGGCTATAGGGAAATGCAGCTCTTGTATTTCATATATAGAGACTGTATGGAAAATAGATAAGACCTTGTGGTAAACATGCTGATGAGATTGTTATTACTTAAACAATGGGCCTAATCCTGGGGTGTGCTTAGCACATCTTTAACTTCTCCCAGCTCCTCCAGCCAGCCGGCGTTGACAGTGTTGGGAACCAAGAAAGATGCTCTCTGCACAAGGACTTGCTAAAGGGTTTTCCATTTAAGCTCCCCCATTCCCCACCCCCCAAATGATTATATTATTTTTTAATTAAAAAATACAAGAATGAGAGAAAGCTCAGCCTTCCTTCAAGAAGAAGGGGAGCAGGAATTGATGTAGGGACTTCCCAGAGAGGTTGGTTTTAATAGCTATGAAAACATTAAATAAAAAGTAGTTTAAGAAGTCGAGCACGTATTGCCAACTCTAGAGGCAATAAACAAGGGATCTGCTCTCTCAGTGAGCTAATACACACTGAGCCCCTCACTTAAAATATTGGGAATTGCTACAAATCCTTCCTGTGCTGCAGTCACACTGGAAGACTCAAGACACCGATTTCCAGTTGCATAAATTGGAAGTGAAGCAATTCCTAGCAAACAAGCAGTATTATTTTATTCAGCAGCCGTGGATCTATTGGTCAAGAGAACTGTGGCAGCAAGAAGAGGACATAAGGCTTATCTACATTAACCCTCTACAGACCCCCAGCAGCAAAAGGTACAATCTTGACTCACATCGAAACTGAGGCCAGGCAGACTCTCAGTCCATCTGGGAATTGTTAATGGATGAGCAAAACTCATACTTTGGATGAGTTTTGCTAAAAGAACCTTTGCAAGAATTACAGAAAAAACTTGACAAAAGTCAGACTGAGAGTAGGTGTTTTATACCAACAGACCTCTCCCTTCCAAACCAAAGGTCCACTCCTAAAGAAACCCTAACAAATCCACATGGAATTTGCACTACCCTTCCTGAAATTGCAAAAGCTGCTAAAATTAGGAGGGCTGTAGCTGCAAGATCCACAAAGGAGTTAAGATCTTGGTTATAAGCTTCCCAACCCATCACCCATTATGTGATAAAGATCTTCCTAAGTAGGCACTCTCCTTTACCCTCAAGCACCTTCTTTAATTATGTCTTTGACTAAAAGCAAATCACTCTGCCTCTTAATATCAAGTTTGATTAAGTTAATCTTGATGTGATATCATGAAATAATATTTACTGCTCTCCAATAATTTATGTAAATAGCTTCCCCTTTCACCCCAGCCTTACATGATGACAGGTGACTCGGTGCTGCTGCTCCACGTGCACATCTGTGGCCAGCATACACACACCCCCCCACCCTTGCCATCAAACCTCCACAGAGCACCTAATGGATCACACTGCCACGTTAAGAAAACATATGGCTCGACTGTGAAGATGAAGCCTACCTTCAGCTATAGCCTCAACCCCCTACAACATGCTCCACACGTGAACAAAAGAATTATTTTAGGGTTTTTTTTGATGTTGGGTTTTGCACTTGGGTCGCCAGTGCATGGTGCACACACCAGCAGCCAGCTACCACAGGTTGTTTCCAATAGACCAAAACACTCACTGACCTGAACTCGAAATCAGCACACTCAAGCAAGTTAACGCCACACCACCACCGCAAGCCACTACTGCTTCTCTCAGATTTAAGAAGAGCCTCAAGTCAGTACAGACACGATGATAAGGAGGGAGATAGGAGGAACCACATACGAGTAAACCACCTGCAATCACCAGTGTCTTGCCAGCAAGGAAGTGCAACACAGACTCAAACTGCTCAAGGCCTCACACAGCAGTTGACTTTGGAGACATGATACTGCAAAATGAGACCGCCAACACTCCACCCTTAGAAGATGAGGTCTTCAGGGGAGCTCAACTCCAAAAGGGCAGAGCACACTGCAATAAATAAGCTCTAGTCGTCTCTGTCCTCAAAGCGTGTCCTGTTTTCAAACATGTCCCTTGGAGACCACCTTACGAGTAGATGCTCCGCACAAAACCAGGGCTTGCATGGGGACAGAGCGACCCCGTGAACAGATAGATGGAGACTACATAGAGAGGGCATGTAAAGGGGTGCTGAAGCTGTGAGAAGTGATCTGTGCTCATGCTTTCATCTGTATTAATGGTTAAGGTTTAATGGTTGGACTTTATGATCTCACGGGTCTTTTCCAACCTAAATGATTCTATGATCACTTCCACCACTCTCCCCACCGTCCATGGGGACACCCCCTTTAGCACTCATTTTCCCCATCTCCATATCTCTAAGGGCAGAACCCAACTTCACGTGATTTTTAAGAACGTTTTGAATAACATCAAACCTAGCAACCATTAAGTGCTTCTGCCCATGATGAGCAGCTCCTACCTGATCACCACCGTGAATATGCACGAGACATTTCTCCAGGTTGCGTTTTCTGGGCATGCATTTACAAGACAAGGCGCTTTGGAACAGGCACCTATTGACTTGTCAGGGTTAGGAACTGAGCCAAAGGGATAGCAGCACATTTTTATTCATCTGACTTTATCCGCAACTGTTGATTCCTCCTTTAGAGAGTGTTTAAGGCTTGTACACGATTACTGGAAACCCAAAATCCTTTCTGCACATAAAATACACAACACAGCTGTCTGAGAGACAGCTCTCCTCCTGTTACCCCATCGACACACCACACACAACCCATTTCTGCAGGAAGCGCTTCCGTGACTGTTTGGTACCCATCTTTGCAAATAAGAACTCCAATTAGCGTCCAGCACAACGATGCTGCGTATGATCATGAGGAAGAAAGCAAGAGAAGACAGCTGTCCCCTGGAAACTCGATTGAGATTACCTACTCATTAGTACCAGATCATCTAAACAGCCACCAGATGGTAACAACTTCCAGTCAATAATGTGACATGTTTTGCAATCACCAAATCCCTTTGCAAAACAGGGCAGGACAAATCTTATCGGCTGAGCACTTGGGCAAACTGGTGGGGGAAAAAGAGAGTCATAGAAGCTTGGCAGCAGCTGTAGGCAGCGTTTGTCCACACTTGTTCAGCCCAGCAGCAATAACAGGGAGTTGGGTGAGTGTGCAGAGCTAAATCAGACTGGGGACATTCCGACCTGACTGAGGACCTTGGAGCAGTTTGCATCCCTTCCCACTTGATAATGCTTTCTGGAGTCTGCAGAATATTCTCAGGTCTGCCAGTAAATGTTGTTACAGGCTGGATTTTAGTCACTTCACAGTGAATCTAGAACATCTCTCAGCTTCAGTGAAACTGCTGCAGATGCCTATGTGCACAAACCTATCCCTATCCAAGCGACTGTATGTTAGTAACTCCGGCTTCAGGGAAGGTCTCAGCCAGGAAAGGCAAGATTCAGCTCACACAAAGGTTTGGGGTAAAGCAGGGTACCCTGTCTTACTCCCAAACTCCAGAATATTTCTCATCATTGTGAATTCCACACAGGCAGTTGCTTTGAATGGCATATCCTCCCTTCCCAGGCATCACAAGCAAATCAAGATACATCACCTGAAAACTAATTGTTTAGAGCACCAGCTCTGTGAGAAGCACTGAAAGTGCATTTTTAAAGTACTTTGAAATGAATGGAAGTTCTAGAAAAGCACCTGTCTCATATTTTGTTTGGATTAGTGGTTTTCCTTTTTTTCATCTGAGAGTAGTTTCTGCATCTCAGCCATGCACTTTTTTGCAGGTTCTGACTTCTGATTTCGTGGAACATTCTGCGCTTATGGAGCTGGAGTGATGCCCATTACAGTCAGCAGAAAGATTTTCATTAGCATCAAGGGGTTTTGGATCAGGACCTCAGTGGATAATCTTTATACAAACACAAATGGAAAACTACTGTCATAGGGCACAGCTATGTGAAGACTCCTGTCAGGCCTTCAAAGTCCACCCAAGAGAGACCTCCTGGAGAAAGGCAAATGTCAGCTCTGAAAGGGGTCATCCCAAGCTGGGCTGAGGGTCACTGGGCTCAAATTCCACAGAGGTGAACACAAGATATCCTCCAGCAAACCTCTGGTCTCACCCTTATCACTCAGTTAACTCCAAGCAGCTCTAGCAGTATCTCCTAATGAAAAAGTCTGTTGGATATGGGACAGAAAACCAGCCAAGATATTCTGCACATCTGAGAGATGCTCCATGCACAAGGGCAAAACTGAAGCACGTTGCAAAAGTGAAAGGTACCACAGTTCACTGTAGACTCAAACCAAACACGAGTCTCCAACCACTGACAACAAATCACTCCATTAGAGATGCTGCCACACTCCCCTGTATCACGTTGATGTGTGAAAGCTGCAGCTGGGATCAGGACTGACCACCTGACCCATCAATTAATGAGACAGAAACATCCTTGTGCACCAAGACACACGTACAAGGTTCAACAGGTGTCATTAAGGAGACCTCAGACAAGGTCTGCTACCATGGACCGAGCAAAGGCAGTCTCTACCTGATGGGCCCTGGGGAGATGGTCCTCCTTGCACTGCCTTGTCCAGGATGAAGTGCTGGGGAAAGGGCAGGGGAATAACCTTAGAAAGCCTTGAGGTGCTGACAACTTGAAATCCTGAGGGCAGCAGGAAGAGGAGCAGTGGGGCTGCCTTCTGCAACATGACTCTAAAAAACTAAATACATTTTTAAAATCTGAATTGCCCTAGAGCTCTCCAAAAAGGATGTGAGACCACAGGCAGCGTGTGGAAAGCAGATAAAGCTGCACGCAGCAAGACCTGAAGCCACCAAGCCCATGAAGATGCTGTGAAAGAGTACGGGCAGCAGAGCCTTAGACTCATCTGATCCTCTCCCAGGTGTACATGGCTTTTAGCTCTGCCCTTTAGAGCAAGCAGGATTGGACCACTAAAGCTCAGGCTGCATCTTAGGTCACTCGTGCAGGCGGTGGAGCTCAAGAAAGGTCTAATTCTGACCCTGGTGAGCACGGCAGGGAGCCCATCAGCTCTCCCGTGAGACACAAGCAGAGTTGCAGTACGCGAGACCCCCGCCTCCTCCATGAAACTGCACAAGTGCCAAACCTCGCTTTCAGCGGTACCTTAAACAAGAGACTATACATGCACATCCCAGACACAAAGACAAGGCTTGACTTAGTGCTGAGCAAGGCGCGAGCATCCCGTTCACTGCTGCCATGAGAGCGCAAACCCAGGCATCCAAAGGTGGAAACTGCACACAGAGTAATCCAGAAGCAGGGTCACATAAGAGAAGCTCAGGTCATGTCAGCATCCCCCATGCGGGCACCGAGCTCTGGCAGGATTTGGTTCTTGCTTCATAACTTCAGCCGCGGGTACCTCCACACCCGTTGCAACACAAGGCAGCGCTTATGCCAAGGTGGCCCAGTGAAGACTTGTACCTCCAGACTTTCACACAGCCAGCGATTGCTAGCCAAGCCATAAACCTCTTTAAAAAGCCATAGAGCTTCACAAAAGCCTTCACTTAATAGATTATTTGCACCAGCCCTGCAGTTTCAGCAAGCGATACACTGCAATAAAACCATTCTCATGCTATTTCAAAACTCCTCGTCAACGCTCTCCACTGCCCTGCTGGGGTTTTATTTGCCACGTTACCCGAGCAAGGAGGGTACGTTCCAATTGCACAAAATGCAGATGGGGAGCCCTGGGCCATTTTACCACCCACACAGTTAATTACACCTTTGACAGCCATCCCAGGGTTGGGTGTAGAGGATCCAAACCCTCCCATGGCTAGCAGAGACACGAAGACCAGTTGGCATCAGGATGCACATCCCACCAGCATCTTGTATCGCAGGCTGGGAGTTAATTTTCACAGATCGGGTGCTCATAAACCTTAATGGAATTTCTTTTCACCCCAGCCCAGCCCCAAACCTCCCATGGGCCCAGACTATTTTTTTAGTTTTTGGATAGGTTACTTTGACACAAACTTGGCTCGTGAGAGTTTTCAAGCCTGTACTGTCAGCAGAAGGGGCACAAACTGACTTCAGGTTTAGTTAAGGACCGCTCAAGACAGTTCCAACTAGGTTTTGTGACCCAACCATTTTTTCACCACATTCCTCTTCCCTGAGACTCCTCCAGATGATTTTTCTTTTGCCGGCCCTAGAAGCTTAAAAGGCAAAAGTCATAGAAAAAGGGGGGGGAAAAGTTTGACGTGCTACAAGCCTGTATTTAGAGTGGTTTTAGGGGCTGGTTTCATGGTCAGTTCCCTTCTGCTCAAGTCATCTCCAAGTCATCGCTCTCCCAGTCATCCATCTCAATCTCTGGAGAAAACGACGCTTCGTGTTTTCTGTAACGAATCCCCACTCTGAAGAGAAGTCTGTACACCCACACCCAGTTGTCTCCAACCTTGAACGTGGAGGTCACAACAGAGTTAAGAAAAATATCGTCTTCCTATGTAAAGAGGAGCCTACTTTATTAGCTGCTAAGTGAGAACTGCATGGCTCTTACTAGTGAACACTCACTTCTGGTAGCACGAGGGACACAGGAATACAGACACCCCTGTCAGCTCAGTCTTTAAAGAGCGCAGCAATGCAGTTGGGTTCCACATGCAGAACATTGGCTCTTTCTTTCCTTGAATAGAACATGAAGTTATCCTGAAATTTTATCTTGGCTGCCAGCCAGTACTCGCCGAGGTTCATGTGTTCTTGCTGTCGCTGGGCTTGTCCTCTCTGGCAGAGGCTTGGGGAGTGGTGAAAAGAGATGATAGGGAAAAAAGCTGTCAGCTACCATGAGTCTATAATCGACTGGCACAGGCACTTACTGAGCGTTACTGCTCCAAGAGCAGTTCAAGATAAATTGGGTTAGAGTAGCCTAAACCACAGGTTACTCTCCATTAACACTTCCACATCCTCTTCAGCCTCAGTTTAGCTGAAGCTCCAGCAGACAGTGCTCCAACCCAACAGGTTGTTCCATGCCTTGATCACTTCTGAGTATTGGTGCAGCAGAAAAAGGGACAAGCTCACTTATGTGGAAAGAGATTTGCAGATCCCCTCAACAGAGGGGGGCTTTCACTGTGCCCTGGGGCTCCCCAGTCCTTCCAGTCAGGAAGAAACCCACATCCAGTTGCCATTGCTTCCCTCCAGGTATCACAAGTCATGTTGCCAGAGGCAAGCAACAAATCTTGCCTGAGTTATCCACATGCTTCAAACCTAGCTCAGTACCTGGATTTGGTGGAAAGATACTGAACCACCTGTTGCCTCAGAATCAGCTCAGCATTTCTAATGGTGCAGACCTCGCTTTCCAGACTTGTTGGGACCCAGCATCACCCTAAAACCATCACACAAGGCAGCTACTGTGGATTCACATAGCCTTGCCCCAAAGCATCACAGGCTTTACAGATGCACTCTCTGATACAGTCTCATTGTCACACACCCCCAAGACATGCTGCTTAACACCACATATTTTGGCTGATGGATCTAGATAGACCACAAGTATTTCCTAGACCTATAGATTAGCACTTGAATTTCTAGGAAACATCCTAAGAAACTGTGAGAGGAAAAACTTCAAGCTCTTATTTACCTCAGTGAGAAACAGCCTGGAACAGGCTGCCCAGGGATGGCGGTGGAGTTGGCATCCCTGGAGGTGTTTGAAAAACCTGCCAATCTGGTGCTTGAAAATACAGTTTAGTGGGCATGGTGGGGTTGGGTTGACAGTTAGACTTGATGACCTTGGAGGTCTCTTCACAACTTAATGATTCTATGATTCACAGAATTCAAATTCTATGAAATTTGCTATCATGCTTTTTCTCCTAGATTTTATCCCATCCAAAGACAAGTCAACTATTTCAAGACCCTCTGGCTTCATGCCTTATAGACCTTTATTCCCAGACTAACATGAACAGTGATCCTTCCTGAGCTGGACATTGGCACCTCAGCTCTGCCAAAGCAAATTCCTTAGACATGTAGAAGTAGGCTCCCGGCAATGAAAGCAACAGATCATAGCATCATAGAATAGCTCAAGTTAGAAGGGATCTCCAAAGGTCATCTAGTCCAACACCCTGCAGTGAGCAGGGACATCCTCAACCGGATCAAGTTGCCCAAAAGCTTGTTGAGCTTCATCTTGAGTATCTCCAGGGATGGGGCCTCAACCACCTCCCTGGGCAACCTGTTCTACTGTTCAACCACCCTCATACTAAAGAGCTTCTTCCTAACATCCAACTGAAACTAGCCTTCTCTCATTTAAAACCATTGCCCCCCATCCTATGACTACAGGCCCTCAAACAGTTTTTCTCCAGCCTTTTTGTAGGACCCCTTGAGGTACTAGAAGGTCATTGTGACGTTCCCCCCCAGAGAATTCTCCAGCTTCCCTCAGCCTGTCCTTGAAGGAGGTACTCTAGGCCAATGATCATTTTTGTAGCCCTCCTCTGGACCAGCTCTATCAGGTCCAGATCCTTCCTGTATTAAATGCTTCAGAGCTGGACACAGGACTCCAGGTGAGGTCTCACCAGAGCAGATTGGCAGAATCACCTCTCTCAATCTGCTGGCCACACTTCTTTCGATGCAGCCCAGGATCAATGGGCCTTCTGGGCTGCAAGCGCACACTGTCTGCTCAGGTCCAGCTTCTTGTCCACCAGCAACCCCCAGTCCTTTTCCTCAGGGCTGCTTTCTATCACCTCCTCTCCAGCCTGTACTGATAGCAAAGATTGTTCTGACCCAGGTGCAGGACCTGGCACTTGGTCTCATTGAACCTCATGAGGTTCACCTGGGCCCACCTCTCCAGCTTGTCCAGGTCCTTCTGGATGACATCCTGTCCCTCCAGCTTACGAACAGCACCACTCAGCTTGGTGTCATTTGCAAACTTGCTGATGGTGCAGTTGATCCTGCTGTCTATATCACTGATAAAGTATTGAAGAATAAGGTCCCAGTATGGACCCACTTGTCACTACTCTCCATCTGGACTTGGAGCCATCAACCAATATCGTCTGTAGTCAACCGCCCAACCAATTCCTTATCCACCAAACAGTCCATCTGTCAAATTCATAGCTCCCCAAACCTGCCAGAGGCATTGCAGAAGTCCTGATAGGTCCCCACCACAGGCTACATCTGTTGGTACTGAAGGCAAGGAAAGTCTTATCATTATCAATTAAGTCATCTCTGTGAGTTAGTACTCAGATAACACGAGCCTATGTGGGATAAAACTCACTTTTGTTATTGGATCCCTAGGAACAAACATTTGTGTAGCAGTTTAACTAATTGCCAGCTTATCTCTTCAAACTTATCTTTCACCTCAAGTGAGATTAACACCCAAAACTTCAGCTCCTGGATTAAACATCCAGCTGAGCGTGAACCAGTCAGAGCAGACCATGAAGCAACTTACCCACCCATATTTCACTTGTGTTAAAAATATACAGTAAGCATAAATCTGGAGAAATCTGATTAAATTCAGATTCCAATGTCTTATGAGGTCATGAAGAAATATTCAAGAAAACAACATTTCTCAGGATAACTGCCCCAGCTCAGTGTAGAAACTACAAGGGTTTAAAAACTAAATCCCAACCAGAGTCAAGGCTCAGTCACAACATCTTGAGAGAGCTCCAGAGCTGTTCTCCCTGTTTTCAGACTCACAAACTATGAGGTTTTGCTCTGAATTGTCAGAGAAGAATAAGCAGGGGTCGCATTCAGACATAGGCTTGAATCTCAGATCCTCCATAAGGAGGATGAGTCGTCTGTACGCAGAGCTCTGGTGCTTGGCCACTGCCAAGTTGCTTTGTGGACCACTTTCTGGGTCCTCACATATGCTCATCCCACATATTAAAACAAAGTAATGCTTCCTCAGACCTCCAAATATTTTACTTCATCTCAGTACCTCTCTACAGATGCCATAAGTCAAGCAGCACCCCACCCCACCTCAAGCCCACCACAATATTTTATAAACTGCAGAAAGTAGGAGCCTCTTTTGGCCAAGCAGGCTACACATCTGATAACAAACGCCTCTCCTTGTGTAGCTTTATTTTATCAGTACTGCTAGACTTCTTCACAGGACGCTAAGCTCCCAACCAACACGACACTGGGTCTGTCATAGTCTGTATTTATTTTTACTGTGAGGACCAGTGATGCTCCATCACGACCCAGTGCAGGGTAACACACCACAGCTCATGGGATGACTGGCCAGTCCCACATCCCATTGAATTACTAGCACCCAGCTTACCACCTTCTGGTGTTCCAACATGCCCCCACAAGAGGGGCTCAGGCATGCGACAACCCATTTCTTCCCGATGGGAAAAAGCACCTCAAGGATACTACACAGCACATTACGGATGAGTTTGGGGGAAAGGCAAAAAAAAAATCCTCCAGCCAGGGTAGCACAAGGTTGGCTTCCCTTCAGGAACCGCCTGGTTGTATGCAGCAGCTGTGGTGCGAGTAGTACAACAAATTCACTTACTGAATGACAACAGCTTTATTGGCAAGCCAATTCAATTAAAGCCAATGCAACCAACAAAGTCGCAGGCAGCGCTCTCTGCATAACGAATATGGAATCATGCCTATGTTTCCCCAAGTGCCCTCAGCCCTCCCTGTCCCTCTGTGTGAGAGGGAAAGGGATGAATGAATTAGGCTCAGATGATGGTAATTAATGGCTTGGCTGTCACAGAGGCATTTTGTCAGCCTGGTGGTTGAAAGCTCCATACTGCAGATAAAGTCCCAACACTGCCCAGACAGGGCAACCTGCCTCGTGTCATGGTGGGAGCAGGACTGGGGAGAGCCACTGGTTTGCGTTGATCAACATGACACAGTATTGATAGGTAAATAATATGCTCATTTTTTATAGATATCCTTCTTTTCAAAAGATATCCCTCAGGCTACGGTTACGGGAGCTCCGACATGAGCTTCCTAGGAAGAAGGTATCCCTAATGCTGGGCTATAAACAAAACAATTCTTACAAAACACGCATAAGGTTTCATTTTAGCCTTTGGTAAAAGATAAAACCTGGGGTTCTTTGGGGCTGTTGGAACACTAGATCTTTGCTCGTCGTTTCATTTGAGACCTACACACACATTCTTGAGAACGATTCTCCCAATTTCGATAGAAGATGAAGCGAACCCCAAGTCCTAAGGTCTCAAAACATCTTGCATGACCTCTCCCATTAACTCATCTATAAGTGAGGCAAAATACATTAAAACATGAAAAGGGTACTGAAAGCTTCGGGGCAAATCCCTGTTACACCAAAGCCACAGCAATAAGGTGTTGGGCTGGGTCACACCATCATCCAGCCCTGCACACCCATGGGCACGTGGCAAGCCGGAGCAAGCACCCCCTCCTGAGCAAGCCAGCTTGACTCCAGACTGGTGGTACAAGACCTCTGCCCCTTGCTGCAGCGGGAAACCAGACCTCATCAACTGTAATTTTACTTTCCATGCAAAGAAACAGCCCTTTATTGAGAGAGCCGGGGTTGTTCAGCCTGAAGACTCCAGGGGAACCTCATAGCAACCTTCCAATCCATGAAACGGACCTATAAGAAGGCTGGGAAGAACTGTTCACAGGGCCAAGGAACAATAATAAGGGGTTGTGGTTTTCAGACAGAAAAGGGGAGACTGAGGGTGGACACCAGGAAAACATTCTTTAATCTGAGAGTAGTGGATCACTGGAATAGGTTGGCTAAGCAGGTGCTGGAAGCCCCATCCCTGGAGACATTCAAGGTCAAGCTTGATGGGGCTCTGAGCAACCTGTTCTAGATAGAAATGTTCCTGCTTGTTGTAAGGGGTTTGGACTAGATGACCTTTAGCAGTCACTTCCAACCTAATACAGTCTATGATTCTATAGATGCCTCCTTTCTCCACCATCACCACCAAAGAGCTGGTGCTATCTCCGAGTTAAACGCAGACCTAAGCCACTTCTTAACATGGAACAGAGGCAAACAGCAATCCAAGCAGCAACTCAGAAGCGCAGGGTGGTTCTGTTTCTTTTGTCAAGCTTTGCATTATGAACTAAAATCTCCTCAGAGCATGCCAGTGTAATTGCCTGGCTGCTTCCCAGGTCCAAGTGACCAACACTGTCTGCGCCTCTGGGAAAGTAAAACCAAAGGGGGAAAAAGAAATGACTCATTTACACATTCATTATGTGACCAGTTATTGTACGTTACACATTTGTACCCTCAAAATAATGGTCTCGCTATTACTAGCCCCAAGATTCCCACTTCTCAGTTGAGATCAAGGACGAGGGCACTGCCAGAGCTCCAGCAGGGTGACGTCCAACACGCAGAGGGCTAGACCACAGTAAACAATGTTTTGTGGTGGTTTGTGTCACAAAACACAGGCTCTCTCATCTCCAGACAGCATTTCAATAGTCATTAAGCAGTAGACTAACAGCAGAACCCTCAGTTGCTCAAGCTAGAGCTGAAGGAAGTGGCTCTGGGTCCACAGGAGCCAGGGATGATATTTCAGTGAAACAGACTTTATCTCGCAATCCTTGCTGCTGGAGTAACTCCAACGCCAAAAGCCAGGCACCCCCTGCCAGAGACGGAGAGTCAAGGGGAAAGGAACAAGTAGCCAAACTCAAGAGAGATGATATTTATGTTCCCCTCAAGCTACCGCCACCAACCTCACTTCTGCAATGGGAAGACCAGGATTGATGAGAGCTGTCTGCTCTGGCTGGATGTATGGTGGGACAGACACCTAGCAGTCACACCAACCCCGTAAGAGATTCATTGCCTGGGAGGTGCAATCCTGAAGCAACTCTGCGTGAGATCACAGCAGCCACCAGGCATTTTCAAACCAGTCCAGCCAGTTGCAGTGTGGGTTTGCCCTCCCCCAAAAGAAAAATACATATAGTAAAGTTGACCTTCGCTGGCGTTTCCAGAGGGGGATGGGTGGCTTGAGGAGACAGTGGGTAAGGACAGACCAGAGCTGCTGTGGGGTGCTCTCAAGTGTGAGGCAGGACCAGGACGACTTGTGGTGCTGGAGACAGACCCTTCTGTCCCAAAAGACCTGGGCTGAGCTCAGCATCATGCAGGCCACAAGTGGTACTAGATAACCTGCCACAGCACTTCTACAATAAGGCAAAAAGAGCAAAAAATATGTCCCCCAGGCTGGGTGTCCTGCCTGGAGCCAAACCCAGAGAGAGGTTGAAGAGAATAAAAAGACCTAGAGGATCTGGACAGGCTTTGATGCAGAACCAGCATAGTATCTCAGAAACACATCTGCTGCTCGCTCTTCTTTCATTCACCCCAGTCATAGGCAGGATCAACTGTGGAGGTCCCCCAGCTCCACACTCTCCTGCCCACCTCCCTCCGCTTCTGTCCCTATCGCCCCATTTGTCAAAGTGCAGAGGGAGGCCATTTCAGTGGCAAAACCCAGCTGTTTGCATAATCTGGTCTCCATTCACCCCATTTGCTTCTGTAAGGTGTCCTGCTACTTCCCCAAGATAAAGAGGAATTAACTCATCGTGGTTTCATCACTGAGTCAGCAGCCGTGGTATAAAACAGCTCGGAGAGGTTGACTATTCCCTCACTTTCAGCACTTAAAAGAGGTACTGGTGCCCCCAGTACCCAGATACAGCTGGTGATTTTTATGCAGTGAGCAGTGCTTGGAGACTTCCAATGAACTTGACTAACCAAGGTAAACCTGAAGCGTTCTGCCCACCGCGGCACTAAAATACAGCCCTTCCCCACAAAGCCATGATTCACCAAGAAAATCACCTGCATTTCTGCTAGAGTGACAGAGCAAGGCACCTTCTCACAACGGTACAGCCCATGCCTCCAGCTCTAAGGCTACCTCTTCCAAAAAGCACCAGCCAATGCCCCACACTCACAAGACACAGTAGACACATCTTGCTCAGCTGAAGGGCCAAGGTGAGCCCTCATTGCTAAGGAGCTCAGAGGCTTCCCAAAGACCTAACACATAGCCTGTGCTAGGCTTCCCCCCCAGCAAACACGGGACAAAGACAGTGGGATAAAACATACACTGCAGATGCCACGCTATGGGGGTGGGGAGATTCTCAAGAGACAAGTGTTTGCAGAAAGCTATGGCCTTAAAGACAGGATTACCCTAAAGAGCAGCAGCAGCAACACAGAGCAGTGCTTGGGTATCACTTACCTGCCCCACAGCAAGTAGCATCCCTGTGCTCTCCAGTAGGGACAACACAAGGTGGTCATGCAGATGAGCAAGTCAAGATGAGGTGCACTGAAGGCTTCACGTGGCACACAGGTGAAGTCCAACAGGAGGCAATCTGTGACAGCCTCCATAAGCCACACAGAGCTGTTTGCTGCCTTCTCCCAGAGCAGTACAGCTTTGCTTTCCCACATCCAGAGCACACTGGGCACCATCATCAGGCCAGCACTGCTGAACATCGACCTTGTACTGCACCAGTGAATTCTTTGAGCTGCTGAGGTAGCCCAGTATGAACGAAGACCACAGTCATTATCTTCCCAGGTTCATCCAAAGAAATAAAGGCAGCTCATGTGTAAGCAGGAGGCTGCAGCAACCAGAGCAGACCCCAGTACACTCAGAGCTCATCTGCCCCAGGGGACCCTCTATGGCATCCAGAAAGCATTGAGGCAGACTCAGAAACACACAAGCCTCTCACCACAAGAGCACAACTTGCTGCTTCTCCTTTTAAGCTCAGCTGCAGCCTTTTGTTCCTGAGCACTGCAGTATTCCATGCCTTTATCAGCTACCTTCTGTAACCAGGAGCAGCTGCAGAAGAGGGCTGGGATGCCCAGTGCAGGTGTTCCCACTTCTGACCAAGCTGGGCAGCCTTGGATGCTTTCTGTACAGCATAAGAGGGTTGGAGGGCTGGGTTCTACATCTTGAAGATGTGTCTTGTTTCCTCCATTCTCTCCTCTATCCCACTCTCTTGATGCTCCTGCATGGACATCCTGAATGGCTCCTTGTACTGGTCCACCCTTGGCTATGCCAGAGGCAATCAGTGAAGCCTGCAACATCACCCTTTGCTCACCCCCGATCAAGGAGCAACCCCAGCGTCGCTGAAGCTCTCCTAACAGGGGGTAGCACCCTCAAGTGTCTAACTTTCCCAATTAGTATCATTCAAGGGCCATTGTGTTTTGGAGACACTACTCCCTCCTGAAAGTGAGTGCATTGTCAACACACCCATCCTTGCCGTCCTACCCAGAAGAAACTCACGCACGATCTCAACAAAGCTTTGCAAATCATGGACATGAGTCAAGCAGTGGGGAGGGCAAGCTCCTTTGATACTGAATTTTGGATAATTTCAATTTCAGATCAACATGTTCATTATTTTTTTTAAACCATCAGCACTGATTTTTCTGATAAATCATCTGGCCATCTGTTGGATGGATGGAAGCCGGTGCTCGTGAACCACTAAAAATGAAGAGCTGTACCCAAACCGCTGGTGGAGTGGGAGCTCCGATGTGTCCCAAGTTCACCAGGAGTCCCACAGCACAGTGCGGGGTGCTGCACATCACCACCCCACCTCTTGTGCAACCTCCAGGTTTCAACAGCACGAGATTTCGGTGGAAGGTCACCACTGAGCCCTCACCGCTTGCCTTGTCTCGAAAGAGCTCTGCTCTGACTTCAGTTAAGGGAAAGGGGATGTCCTGTCCTGCATGGTCTTGGGAGGGCTTTTCCTCGTCCGTTCCTCCCTTGGCTCCAGGGTGTCTCCACGCAGGCATCCACAGCTCACAAACCCAGCAGACGTCGCACAGCGACTAAACCCTCTCTCTTCTGCTAAAGAAGAAGAAATACACAATGTCCACACGGTTTAGTTGGAGCTTAAAGGGATTCAGGGTCTGGGACTTAGAGATCATAGGAGATATTTGCTAAGCTAAAGCTCTCTGGCCTTTAAGCAACCCTGGAACGGGAGAGCTGAAGAAACATTAGGGGGGTTTCCATCGTCCTCGTGTGCGTGTGCCAAACCGTCCCTCGACCTAAAGCCTCCTGCACTTTCGCTTACACACACCGGCAGTGAGGGATCAGCTCCCCGCGCCCGGCTCTCCCCGGGCTTTGGCAGGGGGCTGCTTGCCGCGAGGCCGACAGTTAACCATCACAGGCAGAGCCAAAGTACCCCAGCAATTAACTATAGATTAATCGTATTTACTGCGGGTCTGCTGATCCAAGATTCTCAGACAAAGCCTGAATTCACGAAAACTTACAAAGAAACAGATCTTCAGAGCTGATTTATCGGGAATGCAATTAGGATGAGGGAGGGAATCTAATTACCAAGTACTCTCACTTCTTCCCCACCAGCTGATTCAAAGAGGAAGCTCTCAGTGTACCAACTACTTTCTGGTTTACTTTACTTCTTAGCGTGGCAGTTGTTGAAACAGCTTCAGTGTTTTCTCAGCTGCATTTTTATGTCGATTCTAAGAATGGGATGAAATGGTTCGGACATGTCAAAGGAGGGGGGAAAAAGGAAAAAAACCTGAGATTGAGGCACCAACATGAAAAAACATCCCCAAAATATTTCAGAGGAGCTAAAAATGCACCTGAGGCTGCAATGTGATTGAGGAGAGGCCAGAAGAACAGGTCATGCATGTGACTGTCCCTTCGCTTCCCAGAAGTGCACGTAGGAAAGTGCTGACGGAGTGCCAGGACGGTTTGCCCTCGGGCCTATCCCATGCAGATACATAATTATGATGGGAACCTGTGGCACAAAATCTTGCCTGTAGCCTGGCTCGGTAGGATGAGAGCTTTAATCTGCAGCAGTCAGGGAGGCACAGTGGGGCTTGACTCTGGGTGGGCAGTAGCCAGGCTCTAAGCCCTGCATTGGCAGAGCTGGAGCTGCAATGATTAATGCACATGAAATAATAACAGCAGCACGAATGCAAAGCATCTCTCGCATTCAAGCAGCTGCTCAGCTGCAGACCCTTGTGGCTGCCCCAAACCCCCTCTTTGAGGACCTCGATCAGCGCAACCGGGTGTCCATCCATTGCAAAACCCCTCGCAATTTACAGCAATAGACTATGTGCACCTTTAATTGCTGCTTATTGCTTATCTCTCCATGAGCCCCGGTGCCCTGAGTCTTGACTTCGATGCCCATTGAGAAGGCACGGGGCTGCTCCACCGTTGCTCTGATAGTGCGGTAATTCCAATGCCTACCAAAGTGTGAGCTGATCCCCATCACTAATGCGCCCCACGAGGAGGGAGGAAGTGGTGCTGCACTGGCAGCCCCAGCTCGGAGCAAAGGCGTTCTCCTCTTTGGACACGAGGAGCGGTTTGGGGTTGGGGGGGCGTGGGGAGCAGGGGACAAAAGCTGCTGAGCAGTGGTACCAGCTGGGCTGAGGTGATCACTTCATGTGCATCACCAACAGCCTGGACTCTTCCTTGCTCATCTACTGGACGAAAGCAGAGCCTGGCACTGCTTGCCAGGAAACAGAAAGGAGGAAAAAAACTCAAAGCAAGAAGACACCTTAAAAGCATTCCCACAGCCCTTTGCCAAGCCACCTAAATCCTGACCTGGAAGAAAACACCCCACCTTGTCCCAGGCTCCAGCGAATCATGCTGAAACCTGCCCAGCAGCGCAGGGAGAAGGGCCCGGCCGGCAAGGAGAGCGGCATGTCCCAGTGGCCTCAGACTGTCCCCTTCCAGCCTGTCCACGGAGGAGCCACTTTTGTGATCTCCCTGCAGCGCACGGAACGATGTTGAGGTTTTCAAACCACGCACATTAAAAAAATCCAGGACCATGAAGCATTTCGGCAGTGGCACTGAGGCTGCTCGCTGCTCTTTCTCCCTCCTCAAATTAACCCCAGAGCGATTCAGGGACAGGTTCAGCCTCTTCCTTTAAAGAGAGCTAACACAGGTATGCATGAAAGCAAACCCGAGACGGCCCTGGGTTGCGAAGAGCTCTCTTCCTCCAGCCCTGGCACCAGGGGTTATCCCAGCAGATAAAGTGTCTGCAGACCTTGCAAGGTCCTCATGCTAAGATGTAAGTGAGGCGTGAGGAGCAGCACCTCTGGAAAAACACCTGGCTCCAAGCAGAATCCCTGCAAACCTTCCAAAACATGTGTGTGATTCGCTATTTCTCAGCTTATTATCCCCCACTGCTTCAAGCAGGCAAAGCGAGCTTGCTCCAGCTCCATCTGTCCTCACGGAAGAGATCCTGAGAGGCGAGACCAGGACCCACCACTGGAGTGATGGCAAACTCAAACCTAGGCAACAGCCCATCCTGGAGCAAACTCTGCAGCAGCCCTTCCAGAGCATCCCTGGTGATAGCCCAGCCCAGCCCTCTGCTGGTGCTAATTCTGGGGCCTTTCTAGGTATTGGTGGTGCAAATGTCCATGTGCAAGGCAGGGGTGAGACCCAAATACATCACCTGCTCCCAAACGCTGAAGATTTTCCAAGGTTAGAGACCAAGGCTGGATTTAGGGTATCAGGCGCCCAACTGCTTAACCCAGGCAGGAATTGGTGGGGGGGGGTGTTTGGTTTTGCTTCAAGCAAGGTGTTGGGTGCCAGTAAACTCTGTTTCCCGGTGCCACCAGAGCCATGCGTGAGCACAGACTCAAGTTCAGTCTCCCGTGGAGCTTTTACAGTCTCTCCCAGAACTCGCTCCTCGTCGGGGTCTTGCTTTCCGATGCGCTGCCCCTTATCTCAGCCCGGCTGCCAGGAGAGGGAATCTGGGGCGGGATCCAGAAGTTCGTTTGTTACTTTCCACACCGTAATTGTAAACCACAAGGAAGAACATCCTTCCTCATTTCACAGCTGAAATGCTGTGAAGCCACAGCTGCCTTCCTGGTGGCGATAGCGGTCGGCCACAGGGCAGTGGCAGCAGGAGGATATCCCTTGCGCAGATGTTCGTCCCTGCCACCCGTGCCAGGGTTTCACAGAGAGAAGCTGGGCGACCCGATAAAGCGTCCGGGTCAGAAGGATTTACAAGGCTCCTACTCCTAAACCAAGGAGAGGGGGAGATTTAGGGGGTGTACGGTGAGTCAGAAGACAGCATGGAAAACACCCGTGTGCCCGGCCAGGGGATTGACACCAGGGTCCAGCCACGAGCTTTGTGCTGACCTAACACTTATTCTCCACCTTCCCACTAAATTTGCTTCATAAAGGACAAGCAAATTCCCTGTATCCACAGCCAGGAGATCTCTACACAGATTCACAGCATTTTTTTCGGAGGGAGAAGAACCTTGAGGATGATCGAGCCCAACCATTCATACATCTGGTTAATACAGACGATGCTCCGCATGGATCCCGGAGGGGGTGGGAAGGAAAACACTCACAAAAAGCCTTTTTATAGGCATCTGCTAGAGGATTACCACGGTATGGCCTGCTCCATCAGTAAAGGGTTTGCTTGTTGGTCGTTTTTTAATAGGTGTTTAATACTGTGTGCAACAAGTTCTGACCCCCCTCGGCTCTGCCCCCCACCAGGGACCAGCTGAGAGAAAGCCCCGTCGGTACTTCCATCCCAGCTAACCCACGGCCCTATGTGGCTGCTTAGCTAGCCTGCTGTTACCACTAAACTAGCCCTGTTACCCACTAAGTTTATGGCTCCTAAACAAGATAAAAAAGTTTTCTCCCTTTCTTTATCTTTCCAGATTCTGGTTTTCTTTTGCAAAGAAAGCTCAAAGCAAGCAGCGGGTGATGCCCAGCCTCATGCCCGGCAGCAGGCATTACCTGTCACTATTTTACGGTCTTTGCTGGCTGGGCGCGTCTGTGGGGCTCTGAAAAGAAGCAGTTTTCCTTGTAAGCAGTGGTTTGGGAATAAATAACTATTTGATTGCCAGAAAGGGTAAAGGGAGGCAGCGCTGGGATGAGGAACAGGTTTCAGTGCATGGCCCAGACCCAGTTCAAGCTCAGCCATTTGGGTCCAGCTAGAGACCTGGGGTCAATCTGACCCCAGGAAAACCCCATTATCTTGTGCCTCAAACCCCAGACAGCGGGCACAGAATGAGAACAGAGCCCAGCCTCAAAGTCAAGCTGCTGGGCTGGGGCTGGAGCTGATGGCCCCTATCCCATCCTGATTTTCATGTCTGCAATTAGAGAGATGGTCTACAAGTCCACAAAACAAATAAAATCACCTAATCCCCGGGGTTTCAAATGAATGTATTTACCTGGTCTCCCCTTTTCACTCAACCCTTGATCTCTGTGCATTATAGAAGAGAGCTCTACAATGCCCGCCTGAAAAGCGGCCTCTCGGGGTAGGGGGTTTGTTTTATTTTCTCTGTTTGAAAAGAGAATTCCAGCCTCCCAACGGTCCCAGCATGCAGGCAGCTAAACAAGACCTTTTGTCTTTAAGGATGCGAATTAATGGTACCACATTTTCTCTGCTTTTGCGAACAAGTCCTGACCTTTCAACCCTAGAGCTGGATGGAGAGCAGAGCAACCACTCAGAGGCTCTCTCCTTTCATCCCAGCCGTCCCCACCTTGCATGCCAAGCCCTTCTCCCAGCTCAAGACTTTAACCTCTGGTGTCTGACAAACGGCGAGGGCGAAGGTGAGGGCAGCGATTACGCCATCTCCAACTTCAGAGGAGTTGCCCGGGAAATAATTAGAGAAGGCTCCAGAAAACAAGGTACACACACACACACACAACCCCAAACCCAGCAGATACGCTGAAGCCTCAAGCTGCTGCCTCGAACAAAGCACCCAAAGGCCACGCGAGCCCGTCCCCAGACTGGGTGTTGTCTATAACCCTGAGTGCTATCAGCAGCATCACAGCAGCCAAGACCCTCTGAAGAAGATGCAACACCAAGGTGCAGCCCTAGAAACCCCCCCCCGAGATCAGATGAGGTGCTAACCAAGTGCTTCTGCACCCACAGCGCACCAGCGGCACCGCAGAGGGATGCACAAGGATCCAGCCAGCTGCTAGAGATTTGTCACTCAAAGAAAATCAACCCAGGTTCGGACCCCCTTGGAACCCGACATGATGTTGCTGGCTTTAGCTGTGGCTTGCCCACTAGACTCCATATGAACACACAGCCCATGGTGAGCACCAGCTACGGCTTCTGCCACCCAAACCACCACTTGACTTCTCTGCTCAGCCTGCAGCAGCTTCACTGTGGCCTTCCTTTCTTCTTTTTTCCTTTTCCTTTGTAAGTACACAGCACAGAAACCCCCACACAGGCCAACTTCAGAGATATTCCCACTAGAAAAATTAAATACTCATAATGCTTTTTTAAAGTGAATTGGGCCCCTTAATTTGCATCTTATAATAAGGATGTTATCGTACTGGTTTATGGCTCAGCTCTTTAGTCTCTATCTCTCAGGGGCTAGATTTCCCCTCATGAGTTCAATAGATGTCTGTGAACTAATGTAATTTTTTTAAAGGCTTTTCTTCTGTATTAACATTACAACCTTTACGAGTTGAAGGTTTTAGCTGTTGAAGCATGGGTCATGTTGGCGCTCGGGAGTCGGGCACCTCACCCACCAGCGAGGTCGCAGAGGATGTGGCAACCTGGGCTTAATCCTGGGCCACGAGTGGAAACCTTCCTCGCTGTCTCGCACTGAGCCGAGCTCTCTAGCGTACACCACCGCTTACATTTAGCTTAATTATAAAACATTGTCACTCAAATATTAAAATAATGTTTAATACACAGAAGGGAATAAGCCAGTCCAGAAAAACGCATAATTTCCCCGTGCCCGTCCCGCTAGTCGCGTGCAACGAGCTCTTTCCTTTTTCCTCCTTTCTCCTGGCTGCTGCGTACATGGACAGCTGGGAATGCACCTCCAAGAGCCTTTTTAAAGCTCTGAATTTTAAAGCCAGGGAGGCTCTCCCCATCTCCAGCCTTTCCAGGGTGCTCTCCGAAGGCGGAGTGGGGTTGGGGTGGGATTTTTCCTTCTGTCCCCCCTCCAGCCAAGCATCCATGTGGCAGCTCCAGGGGCTCCAGAAGAAGGAAACAGCAACGACTTGACTAAATCCTAGAGGACGTTTTTAAACTTGCCCAAATTAGGGCCCAGGGGCGGATGCCTGGAATTTCCAAACAGCCAGTCTCCGAAGTGCTCGAACACGCTACAGGTAGGAGCGATGTCGAAAATGCCAGCCCCTGCTTTAATATACCCTGGGATCATTCATCACCTCCACACCTTATTTTATACTGCCAGGCTCTACTTTAAATAAGCTTTTCTTCCCCCTCCCCTTTAATCACTACAGCTGCAGACGGTGCTGCCTCTTCAGCAGGGGAGAGAGCAAAACGGTTAAAAGGGGGTTTCAGGCAGCAGCAAAGAGCCAACGGAAGCAGCCAGGTGCAAAGCAGCTCTTGAAGGGATGCTGCTCCCTCAAAGCCTCTGAACCCCAGGGGAACATGCCAGGGGGGCAGTCAGAAGAGAATATAACAAAAAAATACTATAACAAAAACTGTTTAAAAAAAAAACCAACTCAAGAAGAAGTTTTATCCATAGTGGATAAACCAGGGGTGCTTGTGGAGAGTCCACACTGCCAGCCCACGGGGGCTTTTCTGGAGATGAGCCATGGGACAAGAGTTGCCAGAGAGCAGCCTCAGATTGCAGGGAAGAGGACTGAAGTGTCGTAGCCACCCAGCCCTGCTTCCTCTGCTCCCTCCCTGCCCGCAGTGTCCTGGGTTTGCAAGGGCACAGCTATTTAATCTGGCATCCCCGGAGGGTTCAATGAGCTCTGCAACGGATGCTCACGAAACAACTGCACAGCCCGCCTGCAGGTGCTTCACAGGAAACCTTTGGCCACCAATACCTTTGTCCAACCTCTTAAGATGTACAGGGCAGAGACCCCAAAGAACTCAACGGGAAGGGTTAAGCGAGCTGTGGATGCTCCCTCAGTGTTCTCTCACCTGGAGTGGCTCCCGCTCCCACCTGGGAGCCATGAAAGGTTTAGCACCAGCTTACGCAGGCGGTGCAGCTTTTGGCTGTAGGCTCCTGGATGCGATGGTCTGGACGAGCTCTAGGGATATTCTGCTGGCCCACAGGGACAATACAACAAGAGGCCACCTCTTGCCAAGGGGCTCCTATTACTGTGGCCAGGCCCTTGGCAGCAACATGAGTCTTACTGCTCCATCTAGACCTTCTCATTGCTGAAAAACTCATCTTGCCTGGGTATCTGAGGAGGTTAAGCTTAGCAATGCTGGGGGAGGAGGGAAGGTCCAAAGGCATTGCCTGCTTCATGCCACTTAAATTAAGATGTTGTAAAATGAGAAAATAACTTGGAAGGCAGTAGCCCTGTTTTATTAATAGCAAGTATTTATTAGCCTCCTTGATTTACAGTATGTTTCTGAAAGTCATCAGTCCATCACATTCTTCAGCACAGGGGCTGAGTTGTTTTTGTTTCTTTTCTTGGTCAACACAATATGGAATATAGAGCTGAATATGAGAAGCCAAATACAACCTTATTTTGCATGCACATATCCCACCAACAGGAGATCTGTAAATGACTCTGGTATAGCCCTTAGACACATGCATTTGCAGACATTGGGGGAGAGGTGGGAGCTTCTGTACATCGCCACTGGAAACCTAGAGGGCCATGGAAATCGCCAGGGAAGAGTCATCAGGGCGAGAGAAACCTCCGAGGAAACCTAACTGTCCGTCTCTCCACCTTCTCACTGCAGAGTTCAGTGCTCACACAGCACAGACACCTTCATCCACCCGTCCCAATTTCCAGAGTTCTCCTCTTTTTTCCACCCTCACAGAGGGGTTTTGCCTGTCCGCCTGTCTGCGCCCACCACGTGAGCGCCTGCCCACTGGAGCCACTGCCGAGCCAGCATTTCCTGGGGAATCATACCATGCTCATTATGGGAGGCCAAACAAAATTAAATTGGGGCCCACTGGTTCTGCCATCTGAACTTCATCACCGCTAAAGACGCAATAAAAGTAATAGCAACGACGAACAAGCCTCTACCAGATGTGTAACTCTATCCAGTGAGATTAAAGAACAAGGGCTATACTGGGGGGGAAGAGGGATGTGTTAACGTGTTCCCCACCTCCCACAACTCCGTATTTCCTCAGGAACAATCAATGACTTGGACCCCTGTAGGAGATGAATGTTAAGAGGGTGACTGCTGAAGGGTGTTGAGATGGAGGGGCAACGAGATTTTGTTGGCTTGAAGCAGACACAACACACAACTCAATGATGATGCCTAGTCATGCCTGAAACTGGGGGAGGGGGGAAGAGCAAAAAAAGAAGCAAAAGAGGCACCGCTCTAGCTCAGGGGGACTGTTTGGCTCGCTCCTCAGCACTAATTCATAGTGGGATCACGTGAAATGTCACACCAGAGCAGGGAGCCCTGCAAAGGCAGTTAGGTTTGGTAGGTCCTCCTCCTCACTGCCAGCACCCCTGGCTTTTGCCAGCACCCAGACAGCTCAAACACACGGAGCAGCCAAAGAAGCGCGATTTCAAACAGAAGTGCTGGTAAACAGCAGGGCCAGCAGAATAACTTCCAGCAGCCCAAGAAAGATGGTTCTTCCCACCACCCTTCCCAGAGCTCACAGCCACGTTGCTACCCACCACTACCACAATACCTCTGAGCCCAGTGCTGCTGCTGCTGGTCCCCGAGTGGGACCCAACATTAAGCTGGGGTTGAAACAAGACACAGGGGAGGGGTTGGGAGTGTTGCTGGAAATCCTGTTCATGGGGTTTTAGATGTGCTTTCAGATCCCTTCTGGAGAGACAGTGCTCAGTAAGTGACATCCAACACGTTGGTTTCACTCCTCTCTTCTCACCTCGTAAAAGCCCATGTCCTGAATGCATCGTGAATCTAAAACATGTATTATTTTGAAAGGAACACGGAAGTAAGACTTCACAGAAGACCTGACCCTTGCTGCATTTTAGCGCCATGGAAGTATGCTTAGAAATAAAGAACAGCCCGGTCAGATTGCCCGACTGGGAGAGGCTTTTTAAACCCCCAAAATCAAAGCTAAGCTAATTCCCAGGTATCCTGCCCACCTCAGCCCCCACCCCTGGACTGGGAAGGGTTTTTCTTTTGTTTAAGAGACATTCCAAAACTTAAAGAGCTTTGGTCGGCTTTTTGTACAGAGACCAAACGTACTTCCTAACTCTGGTGTGCAGACTGACACATTGGGAGTTCACTCAGACACAAAATCCCCAGCAATACCGCTCCTCCTGTACCAAAACCAGAGCAGCCTCAGCTTTGCAGCTAACAGGTTTCCAGCTCTCCCTTTGCAGGAAACCCTTGACTCCTGTTAATTGGCAGAAACTCATTAAGCCACTGTAACTGGTGATCCTCAGCACACCTAGATACAGCAAAGGACTTAGCAGCAGAAAGTCCTGGCCAGAAAGAAAAAGGGATCCTAATGATACCCCTAATTAATGCACACAGTGGCCCAGGTCACACGAGGTTGTGGAACCCCCTCCCCATAGCTCCACTAAAATCTCATGCTGGGAACTTCCCCGTTGCTCTGCTGAGAGCCACATGTGAGCAGGATGAAACCCCGTGGCAGCAGAGAGGCGCATCAGCACTTGTAGAGGCTCTCAGCACAGTTATCACACACATATCTGTAATTTTAAGGCAACGCGAGTTCTGCAGATGTTTCAAAGTCCTTAGAGTTGGGGTGGGAGGGTGAACACCTGTATTAAAATTAAGGACTGTTCCACTTTACCTTGATCTTTGCTTTGCGCGAAGACAGGTACAGCTGTTCCCCTCTGCTGGGCAGAGCACAATTAGCTAGCCCAGCTTTGCTATTTTCTGCTTTTCTTGGAAGAACCACCCGCCTGGTGCTGGCTGCTGGAGGAGCAATGGGCCGTGACACGACACAACAGAGCACTTCCCACTCCTCGCACCAGGCAGAGCATCCAAAGCACAGCCAGCTGCCCTAGAAGTATGCGTTGAGTTTGCCTGCACTCAAAGCAAGGGCAGACACTCCCAGAGCTGGTCAGCACTCTTAAAAACCGCTATGCTCAGCTCCTCAGCTGTCCTTTCTTAGCAGCGCTGAAGCCTGCTGCAGATAGGTGTTGGGTTTGCAAGCTGGAAGAGAGAGCTGAGCAGCGCTCTCTGCAGTTAACAACATGGGCCCCCAAGGTGGGGGAAGGTGCTAACTTCTAGCCAGTGGTGCATTTCCAATCAATAGGGTGCTTCATGAACCCTTTCAAGGCTCCAAACACCCTCGTAGGCAGACACAGAGGCAGTAGCACAGGCTGTTACAGGAAGAACCTTTGAAACGTATCTTAATTATAAAAACCAGCTCAGGGTTTGTGCAGACGTTCAGGTTATTTGACCTCAAAGACCTCAGAAGAGGCAGCAGTAGCTGCCTTTGGGTCAACTCGTGCCTATGCCCTCGCCGGGCTCCCAACTTGACTCTACAGCCCTGTGTGGAGGGGCTTCCTCTGCTCACATTGCCCCCATGCTGAGCTCCATGGTACACAGACTCACACAACATTAGGGGTTGGCAGGGACCTCGAAAGATCATCTGGTCCAACCCCCCTGCCAAAGCATGGGAGTGTCTATCCTGTACTGTGCCCTGGCCAACGCACCAACCGCAGTCTGGGCTTTCAAAGAACAAAGCAGCACCCACCAGCCATCACAACCCAACGCCGCTTTCCTTACGGCCATTTTGCCAGGAGACAGCCACTCTGGCCAGGCATCTGGCTCAGATTTTAAGGAAGGAGCTTAATAAAACCAGAAGTGAGACTGAAGATTATACACAATGCTGATAGATTGGCTGGCCCTGCCCCATGACTCAGCTCTGTCCCTCTGCAACCAGGCAGATGCGACCAGCGACTCCGCTCGCTACCGAGCTGGGTTCTTCGACTAAATAAGGCCCATTCCCGCCTGCCAGCTCCAGCAGGAACAGATACAGCCTGTAAATCCTATGGGAGACAGCGCACAAGCACACACTTAACCTGCTCTCCTGTTCATGAGCCCTGAACCAGCAAACTCCACGGGCAGGTACTTGGCTCCAAGCAAGGGACGAGGAGTGAAGCTGTGGAAGGGTGGCAATGCTCAGCTGGAAGCCCAGCTGGACAGCAGCATCCCCCAGCACTCCGGCTCAGGACAGGGCTCTGTATCCCCTGGTAGTGACAGCATCTCCACACATTGCTCCTCCCAAAAGCAACCGGTCGGTCTCGCTTCTCCTTGTACTGACACTAAGGGACATTATGGATTCCACCAGACCCAAAGGGCTGTAGTTTAACAGCAGAAATGTAATCCAGCTGCCAGCATTCATCAAGAAGAGAAGGGAGGAGAGCTGAAAGACACCCCCCCCCAGCCCAGTTCAGCATCACCAAACACCAAGAGGGGTTCACCATGAGCTGGGGTGTCACAACCATAAGCCCAGTGCCTGGTCCAGCTCCGTGGGGAATGTCTGCCCAACACGGCCACGCAGCCCTTCACACTGAAACCAGCCCCAGCTTCCTCTTTGTAAACTCAGCGCTTGGCCCTTGTCAGCATTAAAAATTAAAGAGAGAGCGAACAGAACCTAAAGCTCCAACATTTATTGTGGCAATTTCCCACCCACCCGCAGGCCTACACCACGTTTTATTTTTGATGCACCTTCTGAGAAACGACACGTCATGGAGACACCCAACGGGCCAGGATGTCCACAGGAACAAGAGGGTCTTTTTCACAGGGAAAGGAGCCAGTTGAAGCCACCAATAAGCCCTTGACCTTGGTGGGTGGGTTTGCTTTTTTTTAGAAAATAAAAAAAGAAACCAACCAACAAAAAAAAAAACCCAAAAAACCCCCAAAACCAACCCCAAAGAATTGTTGTACTCTATTACAAAATATAAATACGATAGTCTTGCAAGCAGGAGGAGCCTGGGGAACGCTGCCTTCGGCGGGTGACGTCTCAGGCTCTCCCAGGGATGCAGCAAGCCAGCAGGACAGAGGCCACCTCCAATCGCCGAGATGCCGCCGGCCACTCTCCCCAGCTTCACCTCCTTTCAGAATTTAAGTGCTCTTGAACTTCCATCCGAAAACTGCCAGATGTCCGGGGCTCCCTGGGCACCGCGCCAGCTGGGGGGGTACGCCGAACCTACAGAGAGTATGGGGACAGAGGAGAGAACAGGTGTGACATGGCCCACGGTGCAACGTAATCTCTTATTTCACTTTTTCTTTGCCTCATTTTTTTAACAACTAGGACATCTAACTGTTGCACAGGAACACAGCAGGATGGAGCCCTTCCTCCTCTCAGGCCACACTCTCCCGTCCAGCATTGCTCAGCCCACGCAGGAACTACAGGGATCATTGAGGAGGAGAAACCCCCAGGATTTACTGAGGATTCCAGTTGCTCCAGGAGCTCTGTTTGGGCAAGAACTGAGTCAGCCTGTCTGCAAATTTCCTCCTATTCTTTCCCAAAGAAGCTCAGGGGCTTCCCCCAGCACCCACGGTGCACGCAGGTGCCGAAGAACCTCTTAAAGCCACCAGTACTGATCGTGTGCCATGCCACGGGTGGACTTTCCCCAGCTCATTCCACACTGTGTATCACATGGCATGCAAGTGCCTGCTGTGGCAGCAAAGCTCAAGCAGCAAAGCCCCAGGCATCAACTCATCATCAACTCCAGCAGCATGGGATGGGGAGTTGGGATGGCAAACAGCCCCGGCTCCACTCACGTGAAGAACAAGAGCAGCTGCAAGGCCCGTCACCAAGCACTACACTAGCCAAACTGCAGGCAAAGGGCTACACCACCGGCAACAAGATGTCAAGAGGGGCACAGGGCCAGCGCACTCCTTGAAACCCATCTCGGCACCCCAACCAGGGACCCTGCTTCTATGGAAAATGCCTTGTTACGACTTAAGAGGGTAGCTGAAGGGCTGCATGTGAGCTGCTGGCAGTATTAAGTCAACCAGATCTTCATCAGGTATAAAACGGAGTGGGTCTTCCAAAGTCAAGGGCACATATGTGCCCAATGTGCCCCCCAGAGAGGGCTTGTGGCTGCTGTTCTTTGAGCTCAACATGGTTCAGGCTGGTGGTAACGCTGGCTGAGACCACTACAGCCACGCAGGCTACGAGCCCACCAGCACAACACGTGTTCCACCAAGGGGCACAACACCTGAAGTCCCCTGTGCCTCCTGCAGCTCATTTGATACCAGCAGCCAGTCATCTAGGCTCAAGGACCAGCGGCTCCCCAGTGATTCCAGCAAAGAGCCCCTCAAAGCAAGACCACTGTCCAGTCACTACTATGATTTACCCGTTCATCCACCAAAAATGGTTCTCAACCTTTACAGGAGGGAAAGACAGGGGAAGGGAGCTAAGAGTGGCTGGTATCCCTTTGCTTTTCTGTACGAACCCTGCACTTAGATAAACCCCTAACTATATCTCATCGGATACACCAAAGCCTCCTAAATGCCAAGCAAAGATGTGGTATCACTTATTCCTGTGTTTATCTCAGCCCTTAGAAACAAAATAAATACGAGCCATCTGTAATCTGAATTCGGGACGCTGCTCCAGTGCCTTCAGGACACTAATCACTCAGTTTGGAGGAGATTAAATACTAACAGCAAAGGGGTCCATGCCTTAGAAGCACGTGCCTCCTCCAGAGTGGATGGGGTTAGAGATATAAACACTAGAGGCACTGCTACCCAAACATCACTACTGCTTATCAAGACACTTCTAGCACAGGATCAGGAAACCTTCTAGGGAGGACACCAAAGCAGCTGGACAGCACACGATGGGACCTCAGAGAGCCACGCGCCAGCACAACACGCTTCCCCAGGTTTGCCACGCCACGAACGCGTCACCCCCGGCAGGAGAACACTGCCTTCAAAACCCAGCTTCGGAGCTGAGACGACAGCACAGAGCTGCTCACAAGCTACGCTCTCACTAGCCAGCCGGCACTCAGACAGCTTCTACAGCTGCAGCTGCTTCTCCTCAAGTTCCTCCAAACCACTGACCCAGCCAGCCCTGGGTGCGTGGCTTGGAGCTCTCTGCAACCTGTGTGATTCGGCTTTCTGAAACCCGCAAGTCCACTGCAAAACAGAGAAACCACCAGTCTGCTGTCCACCTGTTAAGCAGGTAGCACGGAGCCCAGATCCGCCCGTGCAGAGATCTGTACGCAGGTGGCTGCCTATGCGACTACTTCACACGGGAAACAGAGCATAGAGAAAGGGAGTAGAACGGCGACCGCTGTAGGACAGACACAGCATCCACTTCCAACGACAGCCTGACTTTGCTCGACCCCAGGCAAACCAGCAACATCTCAACCAGCAATAAAATTAGTGATGTAGGCAAAGACTGGACCCTACTGTACAGACACTACATGGCACGGGATCCAAAGCTGCGTCATTAAGGCAGCCACGCATCCCTGCATACACCGACACGTCCAGGCACAGTCCGCCACACATCCATCCCTTCACCTCGAGTCCACCATGCTCGGGCTGGACCTTGCCTGCCCCACGCTGTGTGGGGCAACACCCATACCCGTGCGGGCACGGCACGGCACCCTCCTTAGCGACAAGGAGGCGCTGGCCTGGCAAAGGGGAGCACGGTTTCAGAGAGCTTTTCTAGCCCCCTGGCACGCTCACTTGTGCAACACAACCTTCGTTCCTCCTGTCCTGAGATTCAAACACGAGGTTATAAATTATTGTATATTGTTTCCCTCTTAGAAAAGGAGTAGTATTTTCTTTTTCTTTAGCTACATATTCCTGACTTTGTAACCCCAAACTTCCCCTGCAAAAGGCGCTGGGCAAAATACGGGCAACAAATGATGCCATCACGAGAAGACGACAGAACAACTGGAAGGATTTACAGAAACCAAAAAAAGAAAAGAAAAAGATAACCAAAAGAGCATCAAATCCATTACACTAGGAACAGCAAGAGACACTATCACAGCAGTACGTGCTTTCATAAAGTAAAGAGATACTGCGACACGCAGTATTCGTCAAACTGACAACATGTACAGACCCCTAAGGGGGAAATGGGAAGGACCTGAACTGAATTTGAGAGACAATACACAGAAAACCTGCGATCCCGCAAAAAAAGCCAAAAAACAAAAGCCCAGGGGCAAAGGGAGGGGAGCTCCCAGCTCCAAGCCAGAAGCTTTGGGCATCGCTCATCCCAGAGCCGCAGCGCGTATCCCCCCTGAGACTGCCCCGAGAGCAATCAGCAGCTGACTACACCCCAGCCGGGGATGGGGTGTCTTGGGGTATGGGGCGGGTAGAGGTCACGTAGGGCTTTTTTTTTTGCTCTTGGCTCACCTCTTCTGTCAAAGCATTGCCAAAGGGGGAAGTCCCTGTCGCACACTGAGGCTGCAAAGTGAAAGCCAGAGATGTCAGTGGTTATCAGGGTGTGGGGTCACAGCTACTCCTCAACTAAAGGGAGAAAAATAAAAACACACCCCAAAACTACAGGTCCAGACTGAGAATGCTTTCACTAGCCAGCAAGCACTAACTCATTAGCCCAAAAATCCTCATCTTTGGCTTATTTAAGGACAAGCTGGGCGGCGGGCGCTCCTTGGGGTTAGGAGCAGGCACCCCGAAACGCCCCTTCTCCTACAGCCTGCCGCTGGAAGCCATCTACAGCGTGTGTCAAATGAGGACACGAGAAGCTGACACTGTGTACTTTAAGGTTTTTTTTTTATTTTTTCAATAAAGGGACAAAATGGGTGTATGAACAGGATAATGCAGACAACTGCCAAAAAAACACAGACAGTGGTTTTTCCAATAGAACTTAACAAAGACCAGAAACAAATACAATAAAAAGCCATGTTGTAATGACCTTTGGTCATCCAAATAAAAATTGAAAAAAAAAAAAAAATAAAAAAAATTAAAAAAAATTCTCCCCCCCTCCCCAAAAACCAAAAAAAAAAACCAAAAAAACCCCAAAGAAAAACAAAAGATCAAATTAAGTGCCTCTGTTTTGAACAGGGCACATAAGCAATAATAAATAGTGACTCCCATAGTAAAAGATAAAATTTCAAGTTACGACAAACAGCTTTCATTACAGGAATAGAAAAGGCCAATAACAAAATATTCTGCATTGCCATTTACAAAAAAGTATTGACTCAAGCGGGCTTTCTCTTTAATATGCTTTGCATATGAAATTCTTTCCAATCTAAATATAAAGCACCATTTAGTTTTTGGCAATGAAAAAAACTGCAAAACGGTTTTTTGTCTTTTTTGTCTTTTTTTTTTTCTTTTTTTTGTTGTTTTTCTCGTCTTTTATTGTTTTTTCTTACGGTTTTCTTTTCTTTCTTTTCTTTCTTTCTTTTCTTTCTTTTACTGCATATGAAGTTTTAAGATGCTGGAATGTCGGGTGAGAGAAGGAAAGGGACATAAAGCACACTACAGAACAAACCAACATTATTAGCTTGCAGTACTGCATACAGTATGGCAGCAGGAAAAAATAATGAAAAAAGATATGTACACCCCTCTGTGACGGCCAGCGGCGTGACATCTCAGCAGTCCTTCCCCCCAAAAAGCCATCATATGGCCTCGGATCTGCACGACGTCACGCTTTTTATTTTTTTCCTTTTTTTTTTAGGCTTTTTTTTCTTTTTTTTTTCCTTTTATTTTTTTTGAAACATACAAATAATTTTACTATATTATCCTGCCAAATTAAAAAAATATACTGTGGCAGCCTGTGGTTTTTTTGTCTTTTTTTGTTTGTTTGTTTCTTCTTTTTGTTTGTTTTCTTTTTTCCACTACCAAAAAAGGTACATCGATACCTTTTAAGAGAACAAGCAACAGTTAAAAATACAAGCTTCAATATAAATACTATAGTGCCTACACTAGATGAACATTTAATTCAAATACCATTCTAGAAATACAGAAAAAAGAGACCATAAATGTGTTTTAGCATAGGAATCAACATGAGTGTGCATTTTCCTATATTTAAGTACTATATAATCTTAAACCTTTCCCCGATGCATGTTCTTTTATACAACCTGAAGAGCTGTGTATATCCAAGGCATAGAATTTCCACTACCATTTTAAAATGAAGAACAAGTCTTCTACACCACCAAGACGATGAACCCTAAAATACAGTTTCCCCCTAAACATAATGAAGTGGTTGTGGTTCGTTTGCGTTGGTTTGTTGTTTGTTGTTTTCTTTCTTTTTTTTTTAAATCTTTTTCTCCTTAAAAAATTTTTTTTCTTAACATTTATATTTAAAAAAGGGATTTTTGTACAAAAAAACCAAAAAACAAAAAAGAAAAACCCACCAAAAAAAAAAAAACCACCAAAACCTTGCACTGTAAAGAGCGAAAGCAATCGTTCCTTTAGCGTGAGTGTAGAGTCTGTTTCCATTCACAGCGCTGCAATGTCACATCCGAGATGATGAGCGCGTTAGTCAAGTAATCGGCTGGCAAAGTTTGGGAGGGGGGGTTTTGTGTCGGTTGGGTGTTTTTACGCTCAGCAATGAGATCATGCTTCACTTGGGTTTTTTTGTTACTGGGGTTGTTTGTTTGTTTGCCTTTTTCAGCATTCTCGCAACTTTTCCCTTAAAGTATAGACCTGTAAACTGGGAAAATTGTCCAGTGCACTTAATTGTCCTATCTGAGCAGTCTCGTTTTATACTCAGCCTCTGGACCTCCGATTAGAGGTACTGGCATCACAGGCAGAGTCAAGTGCTATTTGAACACCAGCCGGGGCAGGCGCTAGCTTAAGAATCAAACAAGGAATCCTCTTCCATGCCAATACAGAGTATGGGATGGGGGGGGGGGGAAGGAAAAAAAGGACAACTTCTGGGCAGCACAGACAGATACTGCTACTCTTCTGCTTTTCTTTTTTAACCCCCCTCCCCCTTTTTATTTTTCAATTCTATTACTTCTTCCGAGCGTCACACGAAAGGCAAGTCTTACTAGTTCGTAGTTAATCATCACTGTGTCGGTATTAGCTTATACACCTGTTCTAGACTTAAATGGCAAACAGTACCACGTTGTGCTGATAAATCACCGTTTCTTTTTCTCTCTGTTGCTCCTCTATCCGTTACACTCAGTAAAATATTATTGCCAGTCTTCTTTTTTTTGCTTTATTTTTAATACGGTAAACACGAGGTCTTAAGAGTTTGTAATTTGATTGTCAGTTTGACAACCAAGCGGCTCTGGGTTTATGTGTTTTGGTGCCAGAGTCAATAAAAGATATTATTAAAAGTAAGTATCTTCACAAAACTGATTTCCTTACTTGTGTATTTAGTGGCATCGAAGGGCCTCCGCATTTCTATTTAATCATCAATGGGGAGTGGGGGGGAATAAAAGTTT
>JAOXOE010000256.1:2276672-2290193 GCA_028565055.1 Phoeniculus purpureus | reverse complement strand
GAATCATTAGGGACTGGAAGGGACCTCAAAAGATCATCTAGTCCAATCCCCCTGCCACAGCAGGATCACCTAGACCAGGTCGCACAGTCAAGACAAAGCAACAGCGTTCAGAAATCACTTTCAGTGTAAAAGTAGACATAGAACAAAAACACGTTTGTTTCAACACAAAGGACTAACGATACGAAGGAAAGTGGATAATAACAATTAGAAACCAAAATCTACCAACTGGAGGAAAAGTGACAAAGGGAGATGGAAAAGTTAAAACTAGGGAAATCAGTGAGAAAAGGCTATCTGGCACTTTTAAATGCATAGTGAGAACAAAAATGTTGTCATCTGTCACTGGAGGAAAGTAGTAAGAATGGAATAACAGTGAGAAAACATGTAAGAAACCGATGACTACCTGTCTCCCACCTTTAGGACATGGACTTTTTGTGCATATTGCATAAAAATAATGAATCACAACCTCAGCAACAAGTCGAAGGGGTTTAAAACAGCAGCTTGAAAAGGGAGAGGATTTGTAGTCAGTCAGCTGGAAAACGTGCATCCATCAAGAGTTTTTAAAGGACCAGCCTGGAAGCTTTCCACCCTACAGGGGCTCAGCGAGACTTGCAGTGCTGCAGAGGACCCAAGCAGAGTGACATGTCTCCCAAATTTAAACCAAGATAGGGTCCTCCAGGTCTGATCTTAGTTAAGGTAACGCAACAGTTAATCAGAGAATTAAGCATTACAACACAAAAGGAGCAAACACAAGCAGCTTTCAGCAGGGCAGGTTTACAGGAGATGGATCTCATTGCAGAGGTGGGGGTTTGTTTTACGTGAGATCCCAGATCGGGTTGGTAAGGGTGATAATGTTGGTACAGGGCACTCAGGTTTCTGCAAGGGATGTGATCATATCTACGCATGGTTTTGATATGGTAGGTAGAATGATATAAACTAAACAAGGCACAAATTAAAATGTATGAAAACTGGTACCTTAGGTTGAAAAATGAATCTGTGAATGGAGAACCTGAATAGGTTTAACTGGTCCAGCAGCGCCAGCCCATAGTCTCACGCTGCTTAACATTTCAAATCAATGACCAAAAAAAAACCCCACGGAATGAAATCATTATTAATAAAATCTGCACGTGACAGGGAGATGCAGGAGAGCAGGATCAAAATGCACACAGAGCGCTCTGAACTGTTTGGCAAACAGTAAACCAAACAGTGTGCACCTCGACAAAACTCTTGACACCCATCCAGGAACACAGTGCCAGCCACGCTCAGCCCTGCCCCACACCACGCCAAAGGATGGGTGGTTTTGGCTGATTGGAAAATCCCCGAGCCACAGGAGCTTCAGAGAACAGAGAGGTTGTCCTTGCTGTGCCTCTGACAAAGGTGCAACCACCACAGCAACACAAGGACAACCCCAGAGGCAAAAGTTCGAGCAGGAAATTGGTTGACTGCAAAGGTTTCTCAGAGGCTGAAAACTGCACAGAGGCTCTCAAAAACTGCAGCTGTTCTGTGTCTCTAAATGATTCAAAGTACTTGAAAGGGGATAAATGCACTTGCTCAGACATCTGACATATCTTCTTCTCTTCTTACTGTCAGTGATTCAGATATCTTAACTTTTTTCTAGAGCCTTCCCTCCAAGTTTCACACACAATATTTGCCAGAGTGGTTAGCTCCTCCCTCTGTATTTCTTCACCTCAATGTAAGAACATGGAGCTGCTGGAGCAGATCCAAAGAAGAGCAACAAAGCTGGTGAAGGGCCTGGAGAACAGGTCTTATGAGGAGCAGATGAAGGAATTTGGGTTGTTTAGTCTGGAGAAAAGGAGGCTGAAAGGAGATCTTACTAATCTCTATAAAAACCTGAGAGGAGATTGTAGAAAGGTGGGGATCAGTCTCCTCCCAAGTCACTAGCACTAGCACAAGAGGAAATGGCCTCAAGTTGTGCCTGGGGAGGTTTAGATTGGACATCAGGAAAACTTTCTTCACTGAAAGAGCAGTCAGGGATTGAAACAGGCTGCCCAGGGAGATGGTGGAGTTTTACCATCCCTGGAGGTGTTGAAAAAATGTGCAGGTGTGGCACTAGGGAACACGGTTTAGTGGGCATGGTGGTGTTGGGTTGATGGTTGGACTTGATGATCTTGGAGGTGTCTTCCAACCTTAATGACTCTGCTTCTATGATTATTTCACTTCCCACAGTCTTCTCATCTAGAAGCTGCAAAATGTACTTATCTGGTTGCTGCCATGTAGACAACCATTGGTTTCTTATGCCTGCAGCACGGATTTTCAGAGACAGACTTCATGTCTTTCTGTTCCTCAGAATAACTGGTAAGAAATATCTAATTTCCCACATCACAACACTTTAGGAGGTGAAAACGACAACAGTCCCCACCCCTCCATACCTGGAAAGTTAGAATATAAATCCAGTCTTCTAATCACGAAAAGGCATGTTAAAACATAAGGGGAGGAGACACCACCATGCTGAAATTTAAGCTCATGGTAGCAATATCATGGACTATGGAATTAGAAGACATCACTGCTTTTAATTTTAACAAGCCATAATTTCCCAGATTTTATTTTTATTATTATTATTTTAAGTTTTAATATATTTTTAAATTTATTATTAGGTTTAAATTTTTAAATTTATTTGCCAAACAATAAAATCTGGGGGGAAAAAAAACATCCTAGTCTCTGTTTTGCGTACATGTAATGAAACAGCCTTTTGCAGCTGTTTTCTGGAAAACAGAAAATAAACCATTTTCCCCCTGCTATCCACTGATATCCATTGATATTTTGTGCCAGACTCAGACTGACAGAATTTGTCAGCTACCAACTGGAGATGGTACCGGTTTCCAAATTAGGCATTACGTAAGCCAACCAGTGGCTGGAAACCTACCGTGAACAGCCGCAAAGTAAGGAGCCAACATGGTTATTTGGGGAAGTGATTTAATGCACCAGCTTCCGGGAACAAGTCAGACCCCAGGCAAGGAAACACCCTCATAGGGAATTCAGCATGACACCAGGATCGGGATGGTCAAGAGCAGTTTCCTCTCAGAGGAAGGAAAACCAGCAGCACAGAAGTGTCACTTCAAGCTTGAACAGGTTTCTACCCTACCAGCAGAACTTGTCAGGACACAGTCAGGCAGGAGCTGGCAGCAATAAATCAGTCTCCCTCCAAATGAAGCTTACCTGCTTTATAGGGAGAGGGTCTCCCTGTGACAAGAGCCATCTAACGCTCCCTTACCCTAATCGCTGCATAATGAAAATAAATTTGAGCAAGTACTCAGGAATATCCTTTCCCCCTGTGCTGTTGCACAGAGCTGGAGTAACACAGGGTTGGGTTGTTGTTCTAAAAAAACGTTTTGCTCTGCAACCAATTTTGTTTCATTAAAGCAAAAAAGAGAGGTGCTTGCTATTGATCTCCCTGTTAAACAGCCCTGGTAAAGATTTTGACTAGCCCTGCAAACTTAATACAGATGTTTGTTCTGCGCACATCACCAGCAACAGCTGATACAGGGAGCTGAGACAGGTCCTTGGTGGGGAAGACAGTGATGCAGATGGAGCTCAAAAGAGAGGTAGCTGCAGGAATAAGCAGTTCTCAGGCAGGTAAGTGCAAATAGAATCATAGAATCGTAGAATGTGTTGGGTTGGAAGGGACCTCTAGGCATGCATGTGAGGGGAGTGGAGACACTTCCACTTCCATATGTAGCTGCTGCATGGAGGGGCAGCATTAAGCAAAAGAAAGCTCCTCAGCACACGTTTGCCTAGGAACGCCCTGACAAAATGAGCTCTGTACAAGACACTAAATGTGTCAGGGCTCTGTTCAGCAGAAGTCCAATTTCTGGAGGTGCCAGCAGGATCTGCTTTGGCAAAAAAAGAGGCTAAACCTGATTTGTGAGATAAAATAAAATAAAATAAAAGCAAAAAAGGTCTCTCTGTTTGCTCCCAAAGGTCTCTGGCACTGAGTGAACCAAGCCTCCCCACTACCTGCTGTTCCACCAAGGCTGCCCCTCTGTCCAGGCTAAGTTATAAGAGATGAACTGACCTGCCATTAAGGGAAAAAAGCTAAATTTGATTTGGAAGCGTGTTTATTCCTGCAGCATATGTGTAATGGTTTAAGAATTTTGGTCTTGGGTGTTTTAAACCACGACAATATGCTCCCTGAGGAAGCCACCACACCTCACCATCACAGCTTCTCTGTGCTTGAAGGAAGGGGGCAGCCAGGCTGAACAACCCTGGGATGAACAACCTCCCACTGTCAAAATTGTCTGTGGCTCTTCCTGCTGTGGAAGCAGAGGCATCAGCCATGCCATGAGGAGAGGCTGGAGCTCCCATTCCCTAGGCATGGCCAGTTCCGATGGCTACAATACCCGAGGCATCTCAGGGGAAGAAAGGTTGAGAGAGGTAAAAGTGACATTTGGCAGCAAAGCATGAGGGGTGGCCCTGCAAACCCTGAACGGAGAGAAGGAGAAGAAGATGGTGATGGTGCTCTAAGCTGCAGTTGGAAGTGAAGGGTGAAGTTGAGCCTGGGAGAAGGCAGGGTCTGGGGGAGGGAAGGTGTGGGTTTAATTGGCCTTTGTTTCTCACAATCCAAACCCACTGCAATCAGCAGTACAATTAATTTTCCTCGAGTCAAGACTGTTTTGCCCATGATGCTAATTTATGAGGAATCTCTCTGTCCTAACAAGTTTTTTTGTCTCATTTTCTCCCCTGTGTCCTGTTGAGGAGGGGGAGACAGAGCTGCTTGGTGAGTCCCTACAGTCAGCAAAGGTCATGATACAACTGCTCACCAGATGCTAGGATCAGCAAGCTATGGCATCACTGTCAAGGACACAGAGACAAAACTTTGATAGACCCACTGCAGCAGCAGGTAGAAGACACCTGGAAAAGTGTTGAAAGTGGCTGCTAAAAATTTGGGAGCTCTATGAGAGAAGGAGGAAATACAAATACATCCAGCTTCCACAGGCTTCACCCTTGGATGGAGCCAGGAGCCCAATCTACACAGAAGCAATGTAAGGCCATTTTGCTGCTCCAAATTCTCTCTCCTCTGAGAGGATCCACATCTACAACCTGAGGGTGGTGGATCGCTGGCACAGGTTGCCCAGAGAGGTGGTGGAGGCCCCATCCCTGGAGACATTCAAGGTCAGGCTTGATGGGGCTCTGAGCAACCTGTTCTAGTTAGAGATGTCCCTGCTTGTTGTAGGGGGTTTGGACTAGATGACCTTCAGAGCTCTCTTCCAACCCCATACATCCTATGAGTCTATCTCCAGGTTCTGGATATGACATTCTGGTACACATGGATCAGAATTTGTGAAGAGAAGACACAATCTGCCAGACATTTTAAGGCTGGGGCTCAGCACCTTTCCAAAAAAAATAAAACCTGATGCTGGTTTCTTTGAGCTAAACACACCTACACATAAGAAGAAATTTAAATAGGGAATAATAAATAGGAGGTGACGTAAAGTAAACGCTTGGAAAATAACTTTGCAGATATAGGTCCTTGCTAAGATTCATAAAAAGTTCCTGAGCGTACAAGTATGTGTTCAAATAACCAAAGATTATCTCAAATAGCAGAGCTGGTTAAAATAGCCTTGAAAAGAAGTGAAGAGCAAAATCCTACTCATTCATGAATACACTTATGCATTTGTTTATTATTATGCAGCCAGCTTTAAGCCCTACCCAGCAGGGGAGAGACTATATACCTTATGCCTATGAGCCTCGTAATGTTTCCAGTGGGGATGAAAAAAACTTCAAAAAAAGTTTGGCATTCAGATCCAGTTTCTCTGCTTATCTGCTGCTAATCTAAACTCTCCCAACATATCAAAAATGTTGAAACGGGCAGGAAACCACACGAGAACAGGTTTTCCTACATGATTTCTGGCATTTCTACATTAGATTCCAGATGGAAACACCCATGAGAACAGCTTCTATCCTGGTATTTTTGGCACACTCAGCTCCAGTCCTATCCGGAAACCTGAATTGGGAAGGGAAAGAAAAAAAAGGAGAAAAAAAACACCCACAAAACAAAAAGCATCAACTGCTTGCCCCAGCACTGCAGAACCTGAAAAAAAAAACCGCTTATCATTCGAGCAGGGCTTTAATATTAGGAAGCAAGAGGCAAATATGCTGTTTTACCTTAGTGATTTTTCTGTCCTTAGTCCTAGTTTCACGCCTTCCCAAAGACAAATACCAGGGTGTTCAACTAGCAAAATCCTAAATGACTATCACCCTCAAAACCAGCGTGGATGCTACCCGAAAAAGAAATCCAAACTCCACCCAAATTACCCTCTTCCTTTCGCCGCACAAATGAATGTCAGATATCAAAAGATAAAGGCTCTCATTGAACATTCTGATATCAGGGATCCTGAAGGGGTTATCTCTGGCTACAACTGAAGTCAGGCTTTTTGGCAGTCAGAGTAGATTTCTCCGAGAGATGAATAATTCACCGCACTTCCTGCAGTCCATTTTTGTTCATTTATCTAGCTTTTCCGCTCTCCCTAGATTGGCAGCTGCTTCCAAAGACAATAACTTCAGCAATAACAACTTTGAGCAGAACCTTTCTTAAATTGTATTCAGCTCTGCTTGGTGATTTTTGTTATCAGGGAGTTATATTAAATATCAGCCCTTTTCTTCTTCCTTTATTGAAAGGGTGCGTATTTCGTTCTTGACATTCTGATTCTTTCTCCCTGACCTCCCACAACTGGCCATTGCTCTTTTTATTGCTGCCCGTACTGAGAGAAAACAGAGAACTGCTACATCAGTTAGTTCATCAGCAGCTTACCTCTGTATCCTTACCCTCCCATGGCTTTAAGACCATCACTACATAAACCTACAGCAAGGAATTGAAAGGAAGAGTCAAACCCTGACGCTTTGATTCAAATAGCCCATTTCACCCCGCATGCAGAGGTCTCAAGAAACCCAAATGATCCAAAATCTCTTTCCATAAAGTCCCACGGATACGTGTTCACTTGCTACCTGATGGCCTTCGGACCTTTCTCCCCAAGCGATGCTGTGAAGAAGGAGGAGGGATTCCTCGAAACAGAAACAGCACCAGACCCTTCCTTTTCACTCCCCAGCCACTGACTGCCACGAGCTAGAACAGGTACCTTTGGCCTCCTCCTGCAGGACAGAGGATTTGCTGGTGTTTATGTTTTTAAACTTTTTCTCTCCCTGAAGAGAAGCTGCTGCATCTACTCACACGTACATCAGTTCCCTCTACTGGCAGCATTAATTAAGCTATTACTTTAATTCTCCAGGTAGATGGTGGGTTTGGAAAGAAAGACTTGTGGGAATCCGTAGGGACCTTGCCTGTGGGGTGCTGCACTTCTGCACATTGTAGCAGAAACATCAGTTCACCAGTTCTTCCCAGTATGCTGTTTCTCTTCTTCAGCTTGTCAAAGCTCATGTTGCGTGCTACGGTCCAGGGCAGACACTTAACAGTATCTTAACATATTTTTGTCCTCAGCTGTGGCAGTGAGCAGGAGACTGGAGAGTAATGACTCCTGAAGCAGCTCAGGCAAACTCAAGCTCCATCAACCCTTGAGCTCTCCTTGTTGTGGCTGGGGGGAGCCTCTCCTCAACCAGGGAAGCCCCTCCTAAGGGGCTGGGTGAGGCTAATTTTACTCCTCCATCTACCCAGAGGCGATTCTAAGGCCATGCTGTTTCACTTACAATTATTTGTTCATCCTTCTGACTTTTGTTGGGGTTTTTTTTCCCTTCTACTTAACCTAGCTTTTGTCACAACACAGGTAATGTTTTTCTCCTACGATCTCAGTTTCTCCTACGATCTCATCAATTGCTTTAAGTGGAGCTTGATGAGAAAAGAAAGACTGACTTTTCAGCTAAAAAAACACAAACAAACAAACCCACCAAAAAAAAAAACCCAAAAACCAAATCCATGAGAACATCTGCCCCAAAGAGAACAAGATAAATTATTTCCCCTTTGGACCCAATCTGTCAGTATTTAGTAAAACCAGCAAAAGCCTTTCCATTTTCAAAGCAGTTGGTGGGTAGAACTGTTTCACAGGTCTCCAAGGTTTCTGCAGTAGGTTCAACAGCTACGTTTGGGATCTAAAACTGTTGCTTAAAGTCTCTGCTTGGGACCAAACCAAAAAAACCTGCAGCAGTGTAGTGACCAATAAACACATTCCTGGAAATTGAGCCATTCAGGTGTAAGCAGAAGCAGAAATCTAAAGTAGAAACCAGTCAGACAAATAACAACAGCCCAGACACACCTCAATTTGCATATGCAAATGTAGGAGCATAAAGTTAAAGACGCAGTCAGTATGTCAGGTTAAATACTCATTTCTAAGTAGCGTGGCTAAGATGCTCTCAGTGCACACGGTTTCTTGGAATTTTCAACACTTGTCCTGTGGAGGATTTTCTGGTTTTAATCTAGGTCATCTTTCTAAAAGAGATTGTACAAAAACGCTTTATTTGACCCTGGTGTTCTGATTAAATGCATTACAGGACCTGCAGTCATATTTAGAGGAGGAAAAAAAAAAACCCCATTGCTGCTCACGCTGCTGCACGAGTTTCTGTTTGAGGAATAAAATTGTTTGTTTCTGATTCTTCCAGCAACTTGTACAGACTGATCAAGTGTCAAGACATGGTAGTTGACTCAAAGGTAACACAGATATTGCCTTGTAATATCTTTAAGACCCGAATCAAATCTTGAGATACTTTGAAACTATGGGAGTATAATGAAAATACATTTCCTTCTTTGTATTATCCTTTGTAATGGGGAGCTTTACATTCCCTTTCCAGCAACTGTGATGTACTTTGTACTATTCAAGGCATTTTTAGGGACCATTTACCTGAATACAATTTGTGTCTGAGGTGTCTCAGAGCCAGCTTGGATTTATGCTTCCTGGTCCTTGTAATAAGCGAATAGATTTCTTTTTCCCATCAAAATAAATGTCAGAAAGTTCTTTGATTGTTCTGTTAGGGAGAAAAAAACATCCCTTTTTCAAATGAAAGAAATAGCTGTGGGCTAGGTTTTGGTGGTGTTGAAAGCTCTGTTAAGGCTTCCCCCCCACCCCCAGCTCCAGAAGTAATTCATGCAAGGACACATGTACCCCAAGGCTGTGTCCCAGTATCTCTCCCCACAATGAGGAGGACTCAACTGCTACCTGGTTTTGGTTGCCCGCTGAAGAGGGGGGAAAGTTTTTGAGGCTACAGAATGGTCTTAGCAAAGCAGGTTGGGACCTTGCCACGAAAGCAGCTTTTTGGGAAGAATCCTCTAGCACTTAAAAACGCATTGTTGTGACAGCTTACTTAAATCGTACTTGCCCTTGGTATTCCTTGAAGAGTGGAAATCTTAATGCACCCCAGTTCTTCGGAAGTGCTGTGCAGGGTGTATGCGTGCCCATACAAGCAAAGTACGTTGCATAAGTAGCCCCAATCCAGCCTATACGGGGCATTACTAGATTATCTACCATACTTGTGCACACAGGTACCCAGCAGCAGACATTTCTGAGAAATTCTTCTAAGAAAGCACAAACATTTTTATTTAAAAGTCTTGCCAAGCTCTGCTATGAATTCCTGCTTCCTGCTTCTTTTCATGGTGAGCAACTGAGGTGATGCCTAACACGTGTCTACCCGAGGCAATATCTTTTTGATATCATGCAGTGGAAATGGCAGAATCTGGCTCTTTAGTGACCATGACATCCCAAAATTGGATGCAGGAGTTCACCTCTCTTCCATAGGTTAAATGAATATTCCGCGAGTATCGATTGTTCAGGTCTTCTGGTGAAAGATGAATGTGATCAGCATCAATAATCAGAAAAAAAGTATCTGCATACCTCTCATATGCAGATGGTGGCTGTTCAATACCAGTCAGCAGTGCAGCTTCCTGGTGTGACAGCAAAATATCTGCGGCAATTGCGGATTAACAGAGGCCACTGCCACATCGGTGTTTTGTTTGGAATAGTTCCCATTCGACCAGAAATAACTGGTTGCACGTTTCTGTGTCTGACATTAAAATTCACCATTGAAATCTCACTCAGTAATAATAAAGCCTCTTCAAGAGTCTCTACAAACACACTAGACTCCAAATTAAAGAGCAAGTGTATTGTTAGGGTTTGCATGGATCTTTTTTGAATTAGTGCTAGGTGAACAATAAATAAAATTCCAGGAGAAGTTCCCCGAGCTGATATGCATTCAAGGTATTATCTTTGCTCTGTACTGTACACGCTTCTGGGTGAAAAAAATTCTAATTGCACTTCCATTCAAAAATCAACCGTGGGAATAAGGAATCATGCTCATTTTATGCACAGCAGCCCGAAGGCCTTATCCTTAAAACAAATTACAGCACCTCCTATGCAACTCACACTCTGAATCTAATTCTAACCCTAAAGCAAAACTCCAAAATTAAACTTTAATCTGTTATCTAAACAATTTTGTGTTTGTGATCAATCTTGGTGGGGTGGATTTTAATATGTGTGCGTGCACGTGCGTGTGCGAGAGAGTGTGTGTGTGTAACAATATAGAACTAGGGTAACTGTTGTCACGGATGAAGAGAGCACATTAAATACTGAGATAAAATACATACAGCGAAGACGGGGAATAAAGCTGTTACACACACACTGATGCACAGAACAGAGCCCTGAACTTGCAACCAGTGAGCGCTTAGATTCCACCACATGTATCATATTTACTACATTCTGCCAAAGAAATAGGCAGGCTGCCACACCACTAAAGCAATTACTCTTACCCTCTCAGATACGTAGAAATTAGATTCTGCTCCTTGAAGTTGTACTCTGGGGGAAGTAGAGAACAAGGAAAGGAGAGGCAGAAAGGCATTGATTCCTCCTGGAAAGTCAAATCCCCACCTGGGCACCAAAGGGCTTTGGGCCAGCAAGAGTTAAAGGAGTTTGGAGTGTGCAGTCTGTCTCTCCCCAACTTGGTGCAGTGACTCTGCATCCTGCAGGAACCTGTTCAGATGCTCTGATAAGTCAGACAGAATTCATGGGAGATTACCACACAGCTCCTGCCAAGCTGTGCTGCAGCGCGGGTAATAGATATGCTCCAGTACTAAATCCTAAAAGGCCCTGCTACATCTGTCAAGCATGCCCTGGAAAAGCACCCTCAGTTCAGATGTTATCACTGCTCTGCCTGCATCAGAAGATTTAGTGTCCACCCTAGAGGTTGCTTTTGCCACACAGTTTTCAGGGGCAAAACAACAGGGAAGAAAGATGAGAGAAAAAAGGCAAATTATTCTTGCTTAAAGCAAAAGGAACACAGTGATGTGCCTGCAGACTAGTTCAGCTTCTCGCCCTGTATCCAGAGGGTCCCAAATCCCACATTAAGATGGTACAGATGTTCTAAGCTGATTAGCTCGGACGTGTTCAGCTCCCTGGACTGTGACATCATGAAGATGATCTTCTGTAGAGTGACTCTTTCCCAAGGAAAGCTGAACAACAAACCCAGCGGGAGATCACAGGCAATGGGTAGAAGATGCCTGCCTTTGATAATTAACATTAAAACTGGTTCTAGAGAAGCTGCTCTGGCATAAAATGAACTTCGCAGAGCGCTGCTTATGACATAATTGCTGCTCCTCCTATTAACCACGTAAGCAGGGATTTATCCGGTCAGAAACTGTTCTCATTTTACACCACAAAAACACCAGGGATGCGACGTGTGTTCATATAACTCGTATAAACAAACGCACGCCGGGACCCCATCCGGGTTTGAGTCAGCCCCAAAAAGCAACGGCCTTGGGAACAAGCCTTTACTTAATAAACTCCAGCGTAGAGCCATGCACTTTAACTACCTGTCTCTTTATTCAAAACTGCAGGAAATACCCAAGTACAGCATCAACTCCTTTTCTCTAGGTACACTCTTCAAGTTCAAGGGAGAGAGGCTACAATTTCCTGACCCTGCATATTGCGTTTTAAACTTCTGTTTCCTGAAGCTGATCTTAAGGACAGATAAGTTCCAGCTATCAGGATATCAACAAGAGCCCAAGGCTGGAGTGTTCGTAGCTCCACACACCAGCAGAGGCTAGTTAGGGATGGGGTGAAGGGGTCTGCAAGGGGCTGACATACGCAGTGGATTGCGTTCTTAAGGGGAAAGAAGACCAGAATGGTATCAAGTGCAGGAAGGACCACTAAGACAAAGGATTTGAGGTGGACAACACAAATGTGTGGTTGCAGAAGGAGCCCTTAGGCTTCAGGACAGCTGTTGGAGAGGACAAAGGGTGAATCCCAAAATGTCCCCATCTGGCAGAACACCAAGCAGCTGCAGACAGGTAGCCCTGAAGGTGCACAGAGGAGCATGGCATGTGCTCACAGCTACAGCAACAAAAAGCAAGAGCAAGCTCCTTCTCCAAAACAATCATTTCTTAGCACACAAATAGACATTTCTGGAAAAAAATGCACTCCTTGCGACTCGGTCATCTGTCACAGTATTTGTAGACTTGTTCCAATCCATTACAGACCTGTCACGGTATCAAGTCCTTGCCACCAAACACCTGCTATATAACCTGCATGAACAACGCTGTGCAGTGCCCAAAACATCCAGCTCACACGAACCCCACCCGAGACAGCAGCATCAACCTGGCCTGGGAGGGGGTGTAGGGCGGCTCAACAGAGGAGACCTTCGAGTCCTGGCTGCTGTCAAAGCCATTTCATGAGAGCTGTATTTACATAAAAGAACAACAACAAAAAGATCTTATCACAGGTTCCTTGAACTAACCTTGGCTAGGTGCTGCCTAGCCAGGTTATTCCAACAAAAACACAAGAGGGATTCAGGCTGAGCTGCAATGGCCAGTGCCCTCCAGAGACCCTTTGGATGGACAAGGTGCTCTGTCAGAGTAACACCTCTCTCTACAATAGGCTCTATTTTTACCCTGTATCCTGGTAAACATACCTCTGTATATGTTTATTATTTGTTTATATCTATAATTATGTGCCCAAGGCTGCAGGTTCACCGCGGTTGTGAAAAATGGCCTTGCTCCGCTCACACTCGGTGATAATATTAGAGCACGGTCCTAATTTTAATTACAGCTTGTAGTGATTCCAAACTATTTTTAGTGCAAAACTGAAGATATCAAAGATAATTTTACACTGGCAGAAAGGATTTTCTCATTAAGACATCAACCATCACCAGGCTTAACATACATTTCACTGAAAGAAGACACTGCCAAAACATCCTTCCCCCACAAAAAGAATCACGTATTTCACAAGCAAGGCATTTTAATTCAATGGGCCAGGTTTTACACTCCTCCTTGCAAAAGAATAGCTTGCTGAAGGTACAACATTCCCTCCACTCCCAACCCTTTTGGCCTATGAGGCTTTAGAAATCTGTGGGAATAAAATCCATATTGTCACGGGAGAACTTCCAAGATTTGTCCTCAAAACCCCCTTCATCAAAGAAAAAAAAATATTTTTAAATGGCAATTTCAGCACAGTTGAAGAGGAACTTGAGGATGTGTGTTGTCTACAAGCGTTTTAACCTGACTGAACACTTCCCAAATTGCATAATAAAAAGAAGGCAACTAAGAAGACAGAGCTGTGCCGAACGATGCAGTGGCTG
>JAOXOE010000256.1:2259172-2274172 GCA_028565055.1 Phoeniculus purpureus | reverse complement strand
CTGAGGACCGGAGGGTATATCCAGTAACTGCCTTTGGAATGGTAAGGGGCTGCAGATTCCTTATTAACAGTGCATGTAAAAACTTTCATAGGTCAGTCTGGAAGGTGTGAGCCCTGCAGTCCTGCTGCAAATACAGACATCAAACAAATAAGCCCCTGGAAACAACCTCCTTGACAGGACAGAATACTTTATGGTGATGGGGAGTTCAGCAGTGACTGGACCTGTGGCAAACAGCAAACCAACCATAAGAGAACTCTGGTCTTCAGCAACATGGGCTCCTCCACAATTTTAGTTCATTAAAGTGGTGATGTCTTTTGGCTGCACCTACAGCAACAGGGCTCCCCAGTTCAGTCTAATATTAAATTAAATATCAAGCTCCCTGTTATCTTTACCTGGAAGACACCAAGTGTACATCAAGATTAGGTATTTCTCAGTTGTCACAGGGTGTAGGCACTCAGTCTGTAATATTTTTCCATAAATGAGTGAACAGTTCACAGCAAATACCGTATTTGGAGAGTTTAGCCTGATTCCCAGCCCTGTATCATCTTTTAATAGACAGGAAGACAGAATGAATGAGAAAGCTGAGGTTATCGGTTCTATTTCCTAACTGTCATGTAAATTATCCCTTCCACAAGCTTAACACTACCTCCGAACACAGTACTGTTCGTGTCCCTATTGCTCCCATTGGAAGCCTTTTTCAGAAACTCCATCTGATAGTTAGAACCCTTCTCCTATTTCATCTATGTAGTCCATCAAAACTACCAATTGCTTTTGCATCAGCACAGCATTTCAAAACAGTCCCAATGCATTTACTGACAGCAATCACACCCCTTCTGTGCCTTCATTTCGATACGCTAAGCCTCCTTTTGTCTCCTCGTTACACAAGGGTTCCCAGCCTCTCCCATCCCTCCAGAACTTCCCTGCCCTTCTGCAGTTCAGACTCAGTCACTACCATCCCATGCGACAGCATTCAGCTTCCCACATCTGCTTAAATATTTCACCTGATGCACCCTGGGCACATTTCTCCGGTCTATTTAGTGCCCGAGAGCCACTTGTTCATCTATGTCTGCAGTTATCAGCAAGGCTACATCGCCAAAAAGTTCTTACTTCCCACACGTGTGTGCTGTGCCCTCTCTTACTAAGTATATTTCATTTCTTCACTCCCATTCCGGCAACCAAGGCCACACTCTTTCTCTCCTGTCTGCTCAGGTTCTTCTTGTTCACTGGCAACGTCTCCAAACTTTGTCAACGCCAACATTTCATTAGCACATTCCTAATTTATGCTCCAAGGTCATTAATGAAAATGTTAAATAAGATGAGTCAGACTGATCCTTGACGAGCTCCACTAATGAGCCCTTCTCCTGCCCTATGCTTCCCCTTTCACAATCTCTTGCTGTCTCCCCTTTTAGCCATTCCTCACCACCCTCACATGAAGGCCCATCTCTTCCTGCTTAACTAGATATTTCCCATGTGTCACTTTACCTCACGTTTCAGTGATGTCCAGACAGATTAGATCTCCTGAATCTCCTTTGTCCAAGGAATCATTTACTTTACCAAAGAGTGATGTCTACTTGCTTTGGTGTGATCTGTCCTTTGCAATCCTGGCTAGAACTGAACCCACTCACCACAAACTTCCCCTGCTTTGTTTATTTCAAGAATCATAGAATCATAAGGAAATGGAAGGGACCTCGAAAGATCATCTAGTCCAATCCCCCTGCCTATATCCCAAAGCTTACAGTAATATTGAAGTTGCATCAAGAGGACTTTAGGTCCCTAGATCGTTCTTCTAGACCCAAACCACATATGTATTTACTCTTCAGATCCATGCTGTTTGATAAACCCATTCAAGCATTTGATGTCTTTTCATATTTCTAGCACATCCAGAAGACTGGAGGAACCTCAGCTCACGCAGAAGCATGTACCTTTTCAAATTACTCAATGAGCACGTTGATTCAACATATTTTAACCTATAAATTACTCATGATGCCGATTGTTCATTCGCGGATTTGATATCTAAGACTTATTATTCAAGCGCTGTAATGAGTAAACCTGCCACAAACCATGCGGTACAATTCCCCGAATCATTATTGTGCTCTCAAATTGTGTGCCCTGACGTTAGTGAGCTCCACCTGAAACTGCTTTGTTTGCTCTCTTACAAATGAGTTTAAGATACCAATTAACACACTCATGTTTGAAAGCCTGTCATTTATATCCTAGGAAATCCAAATGGGAAGGGCTGGGGGAAGAAACCCTCCTGCAAAAGGCAATGGAAATGTGGACCCAGTTAGGGCAATATTCAGACAAGAAGCTGAAATCACAGAATCATAAGGGATTGGAAGGGACCGTGAAAGATCATCTAGTCCAATCCCTCAGCCAGAGCAGGATCACCTAGACCAAGTCAACACAGGAACATATCCAGGCGGGTTTTAAATGTCTCCAGGGAAGGAGACTCCACAACTCCCCTGGGCAGCCTGTTCCAGTGCTCCGTTACCCTCACTGTGAAGAAGTGCCATCTACACTGTGATTTATTTTTGTCCAGGTCTTGGTTTCCAAACACAACCAGAAGCCATTTTAACCCACCATAAGTCATTCTATGACTCTATGATGTTATTATTATTTTACGCTAATTTTGAAAATAAATGCAAAGATGAATCCTTTACTGCTTCATCCAAAGGAAATCATTCTAATTTTGCTCTACTTCAGGTGGGCAGGATTAAGATTGCCTCTAGTTTGCTTTAATATAGTTTCATCAGTTGTCTCACCTCCATACAGGTCATTCATACACTTACCATCTCTCTGTCCCTGAGCATCCTGCCATGCTGTGCACCTTGAATGCTACCCAAGAACAGACGTAAGTGGAACTTAAAATTAACTAACTTCTCTGAGAAGTTCCTTCCTGAATAGTAACTCATTCATTCAATGATATTAAATAGACTCAAAAATAAAAATCAGCATCATCTGGAAGGGTAAAAGGAAATCGAGAAAAGAATTTTCACATTCCCTGTGCCACTTGCATTCCCATACAAAGCAAAGTGCCTGGATGATACACCACAGCCTGTATAAGGATGGGGACAATAGCTTCTCATGCATGTTTTATCAGGATTATAAATGCTACACCATAAATAGAAATGTACGATAAGTGCATTATCAAATTATAACTGTATTTTAATCACAGCGTAACAACCTCACACAACATACCTCTACGAGACAGGCAAACCCAATAATGCTCAAGTCTGAATCTGAATTTTGAGCCCCGGTAAGTGTTTGAGTGGGTTCAAAATTAAGTAAAATGAGTTTATCTATTCCTATTTCTATAATAATACTTAGCACTTAGCACTTTTCATCTTCAAAGCACTTTACAAACATTAACTAATTAACTATTAATTGGTAAATTTGAAAAGGTTGATAGGTGAGGTGAGCTTTGGATAAGACCCAGCAATACGGATGTTTAGTTTATCTGTGAATTACTTAATCATTAGTGCATCACAGAAATTAGAAATGAAAAAGACCTATAGGGTCACCCTGTCCAGCCTGCTGCCATTACAGGATTTTCCCTTACAATATATTCTCAAGTGCTTTGTCTGCTTTAATTAGAAATTATACAAGCAATGGGGCTGCCACTGTTTCCCTTGGGATATTCCTCCTTAGTCTAACGTATCTTTCTGTTATGAGGTCGTAATATTCAACGCAAGTTTTTCCTCACCATTTCAATCCATCATTTCTACATCTGCCATATCGGACCATTTCAAACAATTATAGATGCAGAATTTTTCCCTTTTGTCCTCTCCACAGGTGGTCTGGACGAGAACCACTAGACACTGGGAAGTATCTGTTTATGAAGAGAGAAAAGCCAGCTCTGGTTGCCACTGCAAGCCCAATCCAACCTAAGCCAAATTCTAGACGAAGCCACCCCAACTCAATTACCTCTGGAAAGGAGATTCCAATGTACTTTGAGCTCAGGTATCAACCTGGGCAAATTTCTCCTCTGGTACCAGCACTCTTAGTCCTTGCCCATATAATTTATGCAAACTATAAACCCTCTAGAGCACCTCCAGTGACTCTCACTGCATTGCCCTTGAAGCCCACACAACCAACACATGGCTCTTCAGCAATGCATCAGCCCTGGTTTAAAACCAAGACTAAGCTTCTTTTTGTTCAGAGAAACAAAGTTCATTCCTTTCAACCAAGATAACTAGAAAGGAGCTTGTTGCCAGGACAAACTGAAGCACGTTGCTGTGAATTAAAGCAGAGCTAAGGAATTAGAACGCTGTGGTCTAAAAGGATACTAATATGTGTGTTGTACCAGAAGGCCCAAACGGAAAAGATATAATGAAAAAAAATCACCACACCTCGTCATTTCCTCACCTAGAATTCATCAGTTCTTCTGCTACTTCTTACACTAGAAATGTTCAAATTTATTTCTGGTCATCCTATTTTCCCGAAAGTCACATCCTAAATGCTATTTGCATGCTTCTCCAAATCCTTGACCAACACTGTTTCAGTTTCACAGCTGCTCTGCATTTTATATGCTCATTCTTCTAGGTCCAGTCAGCTGAATCTAGGGAGTCTTCCAATCCCACCGTCACAAACTTCCTACATTGCGTCATCCACTTTCTGTGCTGGGTACTCACAGGAAAATGAGAGTGAGGACTACACCAACCATTCTATTTAAAACTCTATTTGAGCGATTCCTGAAATGGCATTGTAGGTCTTCAACAAAGAGAAATAGGCTTGCTAGTCTGTCTGTACTGCATAAGACAAGGAGTAATTGAATTTGGGACCATTTTGGTTTTTTCATTTCCTAATGTAAAATGTTCACTGCTAAAATTTAAATAAGCGCCAGCTATATGATGAACAAAGACAAACATCTGCTACTCGTGTGATTTCCTCTCAGTCTACGATAACAGATCACTTCTGGCCAGTTTACTGCAACAAAAATAAAGCTGAGTACTTAAAGTTCTAAAAATAAACAAACAGAAGTAAATACACTTGACCTGAGACACTCAGATGAGAAGCCAGGCCAGGCTGTTTTAATTTGTTATGAACCAACAAAATCTGATGAGAGCTTTTACAAGATTGCATTGAGGTCCTCCCCATCTATGGTAGTGCCTGGAGCAGCCATGATACCTCAGAGCCAGCCTGATCTACTGGGTGAAGGAATGAAAGCATAAATCAAGACTCTTGAGACTGTGCCAACTCCTCCAGCAAAGAAAGCTCCACATACATAAAGAAAAAGCTAAAACTTTCCACTAAGGACTTGGAAAGTTCTCCCACATGTGCTGCAAGTTGCTTTCCTCCACCAGTGATTGTAATGGCACCGTTAATAATTCCAAAAGTCGACAACCACTTGAATATAAACTTTGAAGGCTCCTTTTGCTCTGACGGAGATAAACTTTCAGTCCAATGGAAAAAAAAAAATATCTTACAAAAAAGCCACGAGTTCTACAAAATCAGCCAGTTTGTTCTCCTGTAATGACATGCAAAACAATGCAAGTTCGAAGATGGATCAGCAACTGTTGTGAGCGTTTTGTAGTCCTCGATTCACTATTTACCTGGAGGGACAATGTTTGCTTTATAGAAGTCATCATCTGACTATCATTTTCCAGCTTCTGGTACTTCAAAAGTAGTCAATTTGACTTTTATTTTTTGAGTTGTAGAAAAAATAACTGTCCCTCTTTCTTGTGCGCCACAGAAGCACGTAGCCAACAGTATTAAATACAGACTATTCAACTGCCAGCTACTAGCAGTTTTATTTAATTTCTTAATTTGAAGGAAAACCAGCTCAAAAAAAAATTCAAGCACATAGAGAAATAAACTTTGGTGCTTCTCTACCAAAAAAATCTCTCTCATACCATGGGTAAGATTTTGCAGAGCACTCTGTGATGCTTGGGTGCTTTATTTGAAATCATTGCCAAAAGGGTTACTCACAACCAACCTGAAAATAATGGCACTTGCACATAGAATCACAGAATCATTAGGGATTGGAAGGGAAGGATCTCGAAAGATCATGTAGTCCGATCCTCCTGCCACAGCAGGATCACCTTGATCAAGTTCTACAGGAACACATCCAGGTGGTCTTAAGGTCTTAAATGTCTCCAGTGAAGGAGACTCCACAACTCCCCTGGGCAGCCTGTTCCAGTGCTCCGTCAACCTCACTGTGAAGAAGTTCCTTCTCATATTTATGTGGAACCTCCTATGTTCCAGCTTGCACCCATTGCCCCTCATCCTAGGACATCTAGAAAAAGATGCAGTCGAAGACAGTAGTTTCTTGTCCACACAAGAAAACTCATCTTTTTGTAAGCCAAAGTTTAACGGCATTTTAGTCACAAGTGAGTAGAGGTAGAAGAACCTGGCTGAGGTTTTTTCAGACTGGTAACAGGGATGAAATTACATTCATTTATAATTGATACGCGGTCAGTCATTTTTAAAGAAAGGTATTTTTCAGGCGGACATTCAAAGAGCCGAGTTGTGATTTTCACTGCTGCTCCAACATTTCCCAGAGATATGTGTGTGTACTCGTGTGCGAGAGAGAGAAAGAGAGAGAGAGACAGAATACGGAAAAAAATGCTTAAATGTCACTATATGCACTTGAATAACGTAATTTGACAAGTTGCCGAAAACCCCACAAACAGCCCACTGTGGCACATAGGACATATGAAGTTGCTCTCACAGCCACTTCAATACTTACACAGACCCCTTCCCTCTCAAAATCCGAACCCTTGTTTGATCAGGTTATACGTGATTTAAACAAACCCTCACCAGGCTCTTTGCCCACACCTCACAAAGACCACTTGGCACCATCAGAAAGGACCCCTGGCACACCAATGGCTGAGCCACACCAGCAGACACTTGCCTGGCATGTCTTCACATTGTCACTTCTACTGGTGGATGGGACCAACTCCCTACTTTTTTTTTTTTCCTCCCATGAAAATCAAAAACCGGTTCATGAGTTGGTCGAGAGCCAGCAAAAATGAATAGTAATGAGCCAATTTCAATAGAAATAGGCTCATTACCATGCCAGCGGCTGATAAAACCAAATGCTCTCAATTCTCTCCAGCAAACGAGGTGCTGGAGGCAGTGTCCACCCTCCTGCCTGCAGGAAATAACTCACCATTTCAAAATTAAAAGAATCAAAATACAAGTTGGAGTTTATTCCTATGTTCATACATTCATCCCCCTGCAGCGTCGTTTCAGATCACCTGCCAAAAAAGCTCAGATACCGCTTAGAGTCTCTCTCTTTAAAAGAGAAAAAAATATATCTTTCTCTTCCTGTACATTGTTCACTCCCTGAATGGCAATGGGAAATCCTGCGTAAATTCCAGAAAAAAAGAGACTGTCTAAGGAGCTTCTTTGAATTCAACACATTTCTCTGTGCACAACAGGAGGCTACAAGTATTTTTCAGAGTGTCTGAAACCTACTTCCCATTTCTCAATTGGAAAAAACAAAAAAGTCCACCCAAATTTGGACTAGATGATCTTTTGAGGTCCCTTCCAATCCCTAATGTTCTGTGATTCCATGTGATTCTGTGAAAACAACCCCGTGCCAACCGTAAACCAAAACCCTAACCACGGAAACAGGTCTCTCAAGCCAAAAACCCTAAAACAAAGCCCTAAACCAAGCAAATCCATAAACCTCTCAAAATCCATAAACCATCACAAAATGATGGGAAGGTGTTGATAAGCCAATTATGATGATTTGAAGAAAATAAAGAGTCAATTGTTTCTCACGCTCTCGATTTCTCCATGCACCACCTGATACTGGTAGGACACAAAGAGAGTGACTAGGTCTGTTTTACTCTGAAGAGCTAAAATGATTCTGCTTGCACCCCAGGAAGTTATTTGGACACAGGGACTGTGGGCTGGAGAGCATGGCTCAGGTGACAGCACCCAAAACGTATGGATTTCAAACACGTTGGCACCAATGTTTGGCCTCTGAAGATAGATGGACACCAGGACATGCAGTGCATCCCCACATGATCACTGAGTCACCCCCTTTCCCTCCCTTTGTCTTCACAGGGGAAGAACCCAAAGCCCAGTTTCAGGGGAAAAACTCAATGCTGTGGTGAATTGAGGATAAACATCTCCTGCCAGATACACCTCAAAAGCAGAGTATTTATCAGGGCAAGACTTTTAAGCAGAGGAAATAGCCTGGGACATTACCTGGCTGCACAGATTCCTCCTGTTTCCATATTGCTCAAATTCCTCCAATTTCCATATTTCTGTTTCAGTATTTGGTGGGCACCCCATTTCTCCATCTCTCTCTCTCTCCCTGGCAGAGACAGTTCCCAGCCAAGGCTCTCTGACCACATGCATTGGTCAAGCCAGCAACATTTTAGCCTTTAAAGAAAATTCGTTTTTCTTCTTCTGCCATAAAACCTTGTGAGGCTTTTCCATTCTAGTAGCTCGAAAATTTTAACTGTCCCCTCTTTGCCCTGCCAGCCATTTAAGTCTTGAAACTACAAGCCGATAGAGTAGAGTACATCATCTGTAAACTCGACTTGACTAGCCAGGGGATCTGGGGGGCTTTCTGCAGCACTGAAATAGAGCCTTTTAACACTGAACGGTGCAAATTGTCCACTGGGGACAACTTCAAATGTCTCTACAATGCATATTTTGCAGCTCTTACTGGCTGGCTCCGGCTGAGCTGCTACTACTTATTTAGGAGTCTAAATACAAAAACTATTTTATAGATTTTGTTTTGCTAGAGTAAATATTAAGTTTTAAATACATTAACAAAAAAATCAGAGCACAAAGAGAAACAGATTAAATAAACCTTTCAGAGAGACTATTTACTTTATATTTGTGGGGGTTTTTTTTAACCAACTCCTTTTCCTGAGGTCAAGACACTGACATTTTATACACACAGACTTTAAAAATGAGAATGCGCTCCCTCGCTCGCACACTGATGGCAGCTCCTCTTGTTATTAAACTTTTCTATCTAGTTATGACACTGGCTGATATAATAAAGCAGATACAGTCTTATTATTCAAGCACTGCTCTGATAAATTATCTACACTAATTCTGGAGCCAAAGTTGTCTGGTTCCAGCTGGTGTTGCTTAGATCTGTCTTAAGTCATTAGGCATCAGTGGAAAACTCTTTTTCAGAGTCCAGACCTGACCCCTTCTTGTCCCCAGAACATCTATTTGTGTGCGCTCAGGCGCATACAATACAGGTCTTCATTGCTAATCCACTTCAGTTAAGGTTTATTGAGAATATTTTTGGTTGTGGGGTGTTTGTCCTCCTTAATCTCTTCTCTTTCCTTGTTGTTATCTGGGAAGATAATGCACCGTAACTCAGCATCACCCGCAGAGCAACTCTTCAAAAACAAGGAGAAAAGCAAGCTGCAACTAATTCAGGCAGAGATACTCTCATTTAGTGATGAGATGGCAGCGCTAAGTCTCTCTCTGCACTGATAGGAATGATAATGTAGCCCAGACTTTCCCCAGACTCCTTTATACTGTCCTTACTCATATACATAGAGAGGGGTTTTCTCCTGCCTGATGCAGATATCCACACACCATCTTACTGCAGATAAGTTTTCCAGCTTGGCTCATAGACACAAATACAGTGCAACATCCTCCCTCCAAGCAAAGTATAGATTTCTGCCACTCCACACCACACAGGTCTTGGACTTTAGGGCCATTCAGAATTAATAGAGCCCATGGTGCCAGAGAGCAGATCTCATGTGATTTTAGATGCCACTGTCCAACCTGCACATTCACATTTTACTACATTTTGCAAAGTCAGAGTCTGAAAAGACACCCAAGAACAAGTAAATCACCTCCCTACCATCACGGGACCATTGCCCTACAATTTATTTCTCAGTAGATTACACAGTCTGGTCTTACATGTCCTCTGGTTATGGTTTCACAGAATCACAGAGCATTAGGGATTGGAAGGTACCTTGAAAGATCATCTAGTCCAATCCCCCTGCCACAGCAGGATCACCTAGACCAAGTCGCACAGGGACATGGCCAAGCAGGGTTTAAACATCTTCAGAGATTCCACAACCTCTCTAGGCAGCCTGTTCCAGTGCTGTTACCCGCATAATGAAGAAATTCCTTCTCATTTTTATGTGGAACCCCCTATGTTCCAGCTCACACCCACTGCCCCTTGTCCTATCATTAGATGACATGAGAAGAGCCTGGCTCCATCCTCCTGACACCCGCCTTTCACATATTCATCAACATTCAATAGGTCACCCCTCACTCTCCTTTTTTCCAAGCTCAAGAGACCCAGCTCCCTCAGCCTTTCCTCACAAGGGAGATGGTTCCACTCCTATCATCACATTGACTTTTATATGAAAATGGATTTTCTGCAATAACTTCCACAAAATTCCTTCCTGGGGAAGACAACAGAAAAAGTCACTGAAAAAAGGACTGTAAACCAGCTATGTGTTCACTGGGGATCTTCTGCATTCATTTTATGACTCACTACTACTAATGCATCCATTACTGAACTGATTTTTAATCCAGAAAAAGAAAAGACTTGAAAGCCACAGAATTCAGTTACTGCTATACGAAGGAGATTACTTTAATCACAACAGGCTACGATCACTCAGCAGTAACTGCCTTGTCTGACCTACAAATGCCACTTACACATAGCTGAGAGAAAACACTTGGAAGTCTGAGTGATGGGGAATGTTTTTCGTGTAAAAGATCTTGTCACCTTCAATTTAAACACAACAACATTTTGCAACCCAGCCTGAGGGCCAGACGTATTAAAATCAAAGTTTTGGATTTTAGCTGAACAAACAGCTTTTACTGCCTATCTCTGCTCTCTGCATTCCAGTACTGCATCCCTTTCCATCAGTGAATTTTATATCAGCACCTCATGGTTACTCCAGAATCACCACACTTGATCACAGAATCACAGAACATTAGGGGTTGGAAGGGACCTCGAAAGATCATCCAGTCCAATCCCCCTGCCAGAGCAGGATTCATTTCCTAAACACTGAATCCTCAAAGCGCCCCCAGCCACTGCACAGAACCTGCTGTGCGCTGCCAGCTCTATGCCAACATCGCAGGGAGCTCAGATCTCTACCTTTAAGTGGCTGAATACTCCCCAGTGTCCTGTTTTAGGCTTTAACCCCTCTGTGCTTCACCCTCCAAGCAGTTTAGTGAATGGGGACCAGCTGCAACCAACCTGAGGTAGGACAACTCTGTGATGAGCCGTGTGGCTTGCTGATGGATCTAACCCAGGGTAGCGGCCAGTTCAGCTCCCTGCCTGGCTCAGTGTGACCACCTCTAACAGCCTGTAGAACACCTTGCTCCCTACCCCATGTGCAGCTGGGCGCTGGCATTGCCCACAGCCACGGGTGCAGAACCTAGAAGAGACAGTGCAATCGAACACGGGGCACCCCGGTTGCCACAACCGCACGCTCAAAGCCTCACCACAACACAGCCTTCCCCGCTACCTGTCCTGGCCGCTTTTACCCAGCCTCCTTCAGCCCCTGACATCCCTCGCCGCCGCCGGAGAGGCATAATTCAGATTTCACGCAGCCGTGACGGGAACGTCTGAGGAGATGAGATAGAAGCACCTAGAGCAAATCAATAAACCAGTAAAGCAGGGAACAAAGCGAGAGAACGAGGGGGGACATGAGCTGCTCGGAGGCTCGGAAGGCCAGCCCATAGAGTCACTCAGTCTAGACTCCAGATGTGAGCGCAACGCAGGGCTGCGTAAACGTCTCGGCCAGATGTCTCAGGGCCCGAGCTACAAATCCTCAGCAAATGGTGACAGAGTTGGCTGTTGCTGCTCGCTCAGCTCTGCTTCCAAGAGAATCAGTGGTCATTCAGTCAGCAGCAGCAGTTTGGTTCTGCTGCCAGATGGGAGGGAAAAGCAGGCTCAGGGCTGCAGTTAGTCTCAGAGCAAAGTCAGCGGTCGGTGGATGGGTCAGGGAGCCCTCTGTGGGTACTGAGGTTTGCCCCAAATAGCCGTCTGCGGAAAGAGCTGAGGAGGTGATAGTAAACATCAAAACACACGATCCTCAACTCCGGAATAGACCAAAGTGATGGGCTGCCACCTGAATTCAAATTTAGATCACAGAATCATTAGGGATCGGAAGGGACCTCGAAAGATCATCCAGTCCAATCCCCCTGGCACAGCAGGATCCCCTAGATCCAGTCGCACAGGAACACATCCAGGTGGGTTTTAAACGTCTCCAGAGAAGGAGACTCCACAGCCCTCCTGGGCAGCCTCTGCCAGGGCTCTGTCACCCTCAACGAGAAGAAGTTCCTTCTGATATTTATGTGGAACCTCCTCTGTTCCAGCTCACACCCGTTGCCCCTTGTCCTATCACTAGACGACACTGAGCAGAGCCTGGCTTCACCCTCCTGACACCCACCCCTCACATATTTATAGACATGAATGAGGTCACCCCTCAGTCTCCTCCAAGCTCAAGAGACCCAGCTCCCTCAGCCTCTCCTCATCAGGTAGGTGCTCCACCTCCTTCATCATCCTCGTTGCTCTACGCTGGACTCCCTCCAGCACCAATGTTCTGTGATTCTGTGAGATTTGAGGTGTCAGTCAAGTAAACCCTAAATAGTGGCAGAGATGCTCTGGAAGAAGTGCCAAAAGCAAAAGGGCATCACTGGGTTTTACAGCGACACAAGGATTGTGTCCTGCGTGGGGCTACACACCGGTCCCAAACGAAAACGCTCCCTGTACCTTAGTAAAATAAACAGGGAAAGAGCAGACAGGGAGAGATTCTGCCCCTTCGAGAAAGATCCGGATTCAGTCGCGAGTAGCCAATGAGGTTTTACACACGAAGGGAGTTTTCTGTGCTCTTTGTGTGGATGCCAGTGTCGTGTAAGTAAAATATATGGCCGTATGGATGTTCTCTGACCTTCTTTAGGACCGCCGCACAAGCAAACCATACAATCAATATAAATAATATTAAGAAGTAGTCGAAGAAAATACCAATTCATAAGCAGTTCCATTAACTACGGGGATTTAAACGAGGACTCATGTGCCCAACAAGTTGGCTGCCTTTCAGCTCGCTGGGCTAATAAACTGGATCTCCCCATAAATCTCGTTTCTCTTTAATTAGGACATCACCAAGAAACTTAAAGACACAAAAACTTGCGGCGCTCGAGCGCGTTGGGTGCTACAGAAGGCAGAGTTGGGCATAAAACAGGCATAAAAATAAAGCAAGGATCCTCGGAACAGCGGAGAATAAATTTTTAATGGCTTCAGTAAAGGTTTGAGCAACAAAAAAATGTGGTGACAATAGTGGGAAACATCTCGGTGAGGTGCTGGAAGTGAATGAGGAATTGATGCTATATTTATTAGACTGCAATCATCCTCCTAATATGCTTGAAGATGAATGGAGAGGCATTCTCCCAGCCAAAACCGCGCCGCAGAGCGCTGCGGCTTGACACCGCCGTTATTGATGGCCGTGATAAAGTTCAAAACATCCAACGGCGGAAAAACCCAAAAGCAATGCTAAAAAATGGGGGAGTGGAAGTGGGAAATGATGTGAAATGTTAGGGATGTTTCATTTCAGTACCTCTGCCTCATTATACTATCAGCAAAATGTAAAATACATAGAGGAGATAAATGTCTCATTAAGTATCGCAGCGCTCGTTGGGGCCAGGGGGGGCTTGGGACTGGGCTTGGGGAGTGACAAATGGAGCAGCACCTTCATCCCCCAGCACTGGTGGCAGCAGGTAGCACTCTGTCACAAGGTGCTGTGAATTCACTCGACAGAGCAGTACTCTGTGTGAGGGTGCAGGGAGTGGGACGTGGTGGGATGGGTGGGTTTGAGATACCGGGGATGTCTTGTAGATAGATGTAGCAACAGGAGACCAAGGTCTGTTTGGGGTCAGGAATGGCTGAGTAGAGAATCACAGGCTGGTGAGGTGGGAAGGGACCTCTGGAGATCATCCAGTCCAACCCCCCTGCCAGAGCAGGATCCCCTAGAGCAGATCCCACAGGAACAGTCCAGGAAGGTCTGCAATGTCTCCAGAGCAGAGACCCCACAGCCTCTCTGGGCAGCCTGGGCCAGGGTTCTGGGACCCTCACCATAGAAGAGGTTTCTCTGATGTTCAGATGGAACCTCCTGGGTTCCAGTTTGTGCCCAGTGCCCCTTGTCCTATCGCTGGGCACCACCAAGAGGAGCCTGGTCCCATCACATCCTTTAGATATTTCTCAGCACTGATGAGATCCCCCTCAGTCTTCTCCTCTCCAGGCTGAACAGCATTCCCAGCCTCTCCTCCAGGGCAGATGCTGCAGCCCCCGATCAGTTCAGTGTCTCTCTCCAGTAGCTCCCTGTCCCTCAGACTGGGGAGCTCAGAACTGGACGCAGTATTCCAGGTGCAGAGCCCTCCACGGCTGCAGCCAGCCCAGAGATGCAGGACAGGCAGATTCTCCTTAGGAAGGAAAAAAAACCTCTTGGTTGCCCAAATCCAGCTCTGATTTAAGAAACTAAAGCTGAGGGAGCTGCGTTTAGAGCAGAGGCAGCAGTGGGGTCTGTAGCTGGCACAGTAAACCTGAGCCAGGGGAGGATTTAGCTGCATCCCCAACTGTGGGCACTGATTGCATCAGGGCTTAAAATGATCCTGAGATTTGGTAGATGGATTGTTGGGAGGTGCTGAATTTGCACTTTTAAATAGGATAAATAGTACAAACAATAATAAATACAGTAAATTTATAATATATTCTTATATATTGTGTATTTAAGATATTATTTGATTAGATTAAGCTATTTATGAGCTAAAAACTGCACTGAGATTTGATGGATGTGTAACTGGGAGGTGCTGAATGTGCACTTTCAAACGGGAGAAATAATCTAAATAATAATAAACAGAGTTTATTTAGAATGTGTTCTTACCTAGTGTGTGTTGGAGATATTATTGTATTAGAAGCTGGAAATAATATACCAGCCGATGGCCGCTTACTTGAAGCAGAGTCTTTACAGGTTGAAGAAGGTGCTCTAACTGGAGAATCTGTTCCTTCCGATAAAAATGCTGAAACAATCTCAGAAGATACAGGGCTAGCTG
>JAOXOE010000256.1:2220317-2251678 GCA_028565055.1 Phoeniculus purpureus | reverse complement strand
GGAAGGGACCTCAAAAGACCATCTAGTCCAGTCCCCCTGCCACAGCAGGATCACCTAGACCAAGTCGCACAGGAACATGTCCAAGTGGGTTTCAAACATCTCCGGAGAAGGAGATTCCACAACCTTCCTGGGCAGCTCGTTCCACTTCTCTGTCACCTTCACTATGAAGAAGTTCTTTCTAATATTTATGCCCCATAGACAGCCTCCCTCTCTCTGAACAGTTCAGTCCCTCCCAGCAGAGGCATGCTGCCAGACTATCCTCACATCCCACCGTAATGAGGTAAGGCTGGGCAGACACCATCACTTCACCTTGACTGGCTTGATTGACCATTACCAGCTTCCCAAAGCAAGCACTTCTCACTGCCAGCAAGTACATTTCTCAAAGCATCTGGCTAGTTAGCATCATCCAAAATCATTCCACTGGAACTCCCTCACTGCCGGCACCTACCAACTCCATTACTTCCAAGGAGTGAAGCTTTTGGCTGTCGTGTATCTTTCAAAGCGAGTTAGCAAAGCTGTGTGTTCACAATTCCTAGCTCAGCTCACATTTCCTCTCCAGCATCCACACACCTCCAAGCCCTGCACTACAGCGCTGCCACCAGCTCCAGCAAATCTGGAGATGCTGCTGCTGAGTGGATCTGTTTATATCCGTAAAAATTAGTGTTGCAGCTCCACCTAACTTAAGCTGTTTTGCTCAGGAAATTACAGCGTGGCATTCGAGCGGCTGTTTAGAGCATGAAGGAGTAAGTCAGTACTGGCAGTGGATTTTTAATCAAGCAGGCAAAGCCTAGAGTAAGTCTCATCAAGTGGACGGTGTTTCTTTAATGCAGTATTGTCGCTCTCCTCAGCCAGGGCACAAGGGGTTGGCTTTAAAATTCTTGTAGCTAAAAAGCCACTCTCATGACCAACTACATAATTGATTAAGCGCAACTGTGGACCCACATTACTGGGAAGTGCAATTTTCCCAGTGTCACTTCAAGTTTAAAATACCTTAAGGGTAATTACAGACTGAGATGCAACACAGAAGGCTTTGAAGTAGGGAAAGAAAAGATTAGGGTGGTTGAGACGATCCACGCCTGTTCATTTGTCTGTCAATGCAAAGATGGACACTGAGGTGCTGCGAAGCAGAGCCCTGCCAGCAGTCATGGGCAGTGCCAGGATCACCCTAAAATCCCTGCAAGAGCAGTGGCTTCTTACCTCTACAGCCCTAATGAAAGCTTCCTGCAGCTGTGCTCCTCTTTGCCTTGGATTTGGTACACCACTGTCCGCTCAAGGCAGAGAGAAGTGCACTTTCTCCAACCAGCTAAATTATTTACCCCAGGAGCTATTACACAACGCAGCATGCTAGGCTTAAAATAAATATATATATGTGTGTGTATCCTCTTCGGCATCCAAGGAAAGAGGCACCAAAACTAATTTAAAAATGAAGAGATCCAGTCTTTATTTCTAATTAATAACAGGTTAGATCTAAAACCTGCTATTAGTGACAGAACATAAAAAGGAAAGCAAACCAGCATTGTTAAGAGGGCTATTTAAAGAAATGTTAATGAATTGAAGTTCTTAGTTAAGCAGGAAACAACTAATAGTTTAGAGAGGAAAAGTGAAGCATTATTAAATGCCGCATATTTATTACGTTGGTGACCAGTTTGCCAGAGGCTTTGAGGTGAGAAGGGAAGTTCAAATCCTTTCCACTGCACTTACAGCTACAGAAAGGTAAATTCATAGGCTTGCTCACCCACCACACAAAGGCTGAGTAATTTGTTTGGATTAATAGCATATTGCAGAAGCATAACACTCACACTTTAAAACTAACAAATTCAGCGAGAGCACAGAATTATCATTTAACCATTATTGTGTTCATAAAAACAAGGGCTCTTAATGCTTTGCAGCGCATCTTTAAAGTGCTTTAAAAGCCAACAGCTAATTCATTCTGCCACAACCTGCCACGTGGCGAGCAGGAATCGTTATCTCCCCTCTGCAGTTCAGCGAACAATGGGGAGTTAAGGGACTCGCCCAGGGCCCTGCACGAAGTCAGTTTCAGAGCCGGTTGCAAAGCGCTGGAGGTCCTGAGGTGTGCTACCACTGCAAGAGAACTCTGAGCAGTTCAGTCACAGTATGGTACTAATTAAGGGGTCTTTGAGATGGTTTTTCTTTGTCTTTCAGATCTATTTTTTTCTCAGGTTTCATCAGGCAGGTAGCTTTCTTTTCTGAACCACAACCAAAGTGGAGCTTTTCTGATGGTCCTGCTCTTCCATCCCAGCTCCATAACATGCAACATAACAAAATTGTAGAATGTATTGGGTCAGAATGATCTCTAAAAGTCATCTAGTCCAATGCCCCTACAACAGAGTTCTTTAATCTGAGGGTGGTGGATCACTGGAACAGGTTTTCCAGAGAGGTGGTGGAGGCCCCATCTCTGGAGACATTCAAGGTCAGACCTGATGGGGCAACCTGTTCTAGTCAGAGACATCCCTGCTTGTTGCAGGGAGCTAGTTTGGACTAGATGACCTTTGGAGGTCCCTTCCAATACAGCGCATTCTGTGATTCTATACGATGGAGAATTGCCCTGCCTTTCTCACGTGTGTCATTCCCAGACATATGACAAGATGAACAATGGTTCCTGCCTACTTCTTCAACACACTCAAAAGTTCAGACTTCAGACGGTGCTATGTGCCAGAGGTTGGTGGGGAACTTTGTTCTACCCTTTGCATAAAGCACGTTGTTGCACTACTACTTCAGCACAAGAACTAGACAGTCATGGGTTTAGTCCTAAAAGGCTCAAATCTGTAGTCAGCTCAGGCACCTTTATCCAAACACAAATGAATGTGATACTTGGTGCTATCCCAGTGCCACAGGTCCATCTTGGTAGAGTGGATGCACCAACCAGAGTTCCCACCACACCATGCACCTACCAGGTTTTCACATTTCTATACAGAAGTACCCACAGTTAGTATCAGCAACAGGAATTTCATATATCGTAGAGGAGGAAATAGACAGTGGAGATCAAAAAATGTGGTATTATTTTCCCCCCAAAGCAGACAGGCTGGTGTTAGGCTTTGCTGCTAATGGCATCCAGGGAAAAGTAGGCAAACTGTGAACTGGATATCCATGAAACAGGTATCATTAAGAAATAGTCACTGCTCTTACAGTGGCACATTTTAATCATACAAGATTCCTCACCTGCACTTGACTCTTCACTGAGACTCTTTTTCTGCACTCATGTTATTTTCCCAAACATTAAAAAAAAAAGTCAAATTCAGTACATTAAAGCTTCCATTAATGTGATTCTACAGGTCAAACCCAACTTCCAAATAAACAGTTGCTGGATCTTATTTCCACCAGATTTTTTACTAAACAAATGTGTGCACATCCATTACTGTTTAACATTCAACAACCAACATTATCTCCACATTTCGACCTGTGAAACCATTATACCTGTAGTTCCACTGAAAACAGCACATTTAAACCTCCACAACCACACATAATTTTCCTTGCAGGCAAGGACCAAGCAGCTAGAATCAAGCAAATATACTACACCCGTAGCAACCCAGTTTTTGGGTTTCAGCTGATTTCAGTTATTGTTTAATCTTGTCTCTTTCCCATATATGTTTAAACTAAAGATTTGGGGCTCTCCTCCTGAATATACCTAGCTCAGCCCAGTACAAAGAAAACTATCTTTATAAAAAAGGGTACAAAAGATTTAGCTTAACAGCGGACACATCTGACTGTTGGAAGTTCTGTCTAATTGAAGGGTTAACTTTCCATAGAGACGCTGGTGTTTGCTCAGTAGAGAGGTAACATCGTGGTCTTTCCAGATATCCTTTTTGGCTGTAGTGCTTACAGGGAGTATTTTATTTGAACAAACTTCGAATCCTTCTCCACACCACATAAAACAAATAGACTAGTCCCTTGATAGCCTTGAAAGTCGTATCACTCACAAGAAAATTAATAATGCATTACAAAGTATATAAGTTTTAAAAATTAGAGGAAGTAGGTTGTAAGGTCTGAAGACCACTGTCCATCCCTGTTCACGTCCAGCTTTCACAGAGAGTTTAACACTCCCTTCTGACAGCACGAAGAAAGGTGTAAGTGCAATTACTCTCATTAAGTCCCCCACCATCCTGTTGATGCAGCAGAGCTACAGCTGCGAGCGGACAAAGGGAGGAGAAACCAGCGTCCAGGCAGCTGGTCCTTGGTGGCTCTGGGCTCCAGTATGACCCCTAATATAGAAGCTGCTCCCAAACACTCCACCAAAACTCTGGCTTAAGGGAGTCATGTCACAGCCCACTGCACAGTGCCAAACCAGCACTGTGCCAAACCCCTCAACCTCCTTAGAGCAGAGGTTCCTTGCATCAGGATTGGGAAATCCACTGCACCATATTCATGAGGAAGTGGTGGGTCTGAGCAGAGATGGGTACACAGCAGTATTGCTATGGCAGTTGCTTCAACTCATCAATGCTTAAACAGAGTTTTAAAAGAAAACAAAGAGAAAACAGAGCATTAGCAGGGTAAGTACATCATGCATTGAGACAGCAGGTTGGCCTTATAGCAAGGTTTGCTCTGATAAGGCTAATGACCAAGAAATAAAACCGTGCTTGATGTTAGAAGCAACATAACTGGTGGCTGCAATAATTGAAATGTGCAAACCCTCTTTACAAAAGTTTCTATTAGAAATCTGCTAATGAAATGCGATGAAACAGCAAGGAAAGAAAGAGCCCAGACCCTGTGTTCTTTTGGGAAGTTCCCTATGTGTTGATGGGGGGGCACAGAGAGCCACTGTGTTCCTGGTGACACTAGAGCAGATTCAGTCTGTCTGCAGCCAGTACAGAGCCAGTCTTCCTTGCCCTTTCCTTAGGGTCATCATTCTGAAGATGGCCCGGACACAAATTTCTAGTCCTGTTCTGTTTGGGTTGTCATGGTACATGGCAGCAGCAAGTATACAGCAAGGCAAAACCTGGTATTTTCTTTTGCCTCTTTAAAGCCCAAAGTAGACTCTATTCCATCTGGGTTTGGGGGGCAGAGGAAAGGAGAGGGAAACATGCCACCAGCTTCCTTCCTCAGACAGCAGCAAGTTGGGGCTATGAGGTGTCACTGAAGACGTTGGGATTGCCAGCAGTCTCCAGGGGCACCAACAGACTCCCAAGCTCATTCCTAAAACATAGAGCAACATGGACGTTTCCTCTGCAGCTGCTGCTAGTACTCTAAAAAATAGCAGACACAGGCTTTTATGCGACTGCCACATGCACCGAAAAGAAAGTCACTACAGCACATGTAATCAGTCCCTCTGAGAAAACCAGTCGCAACGGGTTGTGCTGAGCTTCCTGAACACGCAGGATAATGAAGGAGCGGAATACATGCCATGGGAGTACAGATCTGAGTCTACCAGCACAACATTACGCACTTCGAAACTCCCTACAAAATGCTACCTGGAGTTCTTGTGGCACCCAGAATCACCACCTTCTCAGTAACTACAGCAATATTCTTTCACCCAGAAAATAAAAGCAGCCCAGATCAGAAATAAAACCTGTGCAGCCTACTGTTATGGCTTTTGAGTCAAATACTGGCTAAGAGAGCAGGAACAAGTGCTGGGGATACATGATGTTTCTCTTCTCCCAAGGCACTGGTGATAGGATGAGAGGAAATGGCCTCAAGTTGTGCCAAGGGAGGTTTAGAGTGGACTTCAGGGAAGATTTCTTCACTGAAAGAATAGTCAGGGATTGGAATAGGCTGCCCAGGTTGGTGTGGAGTCACTGTTCCCAGAGGTGTTAAAAAAACATGTAGTTCTAGCACTTGGAAACCTAGTTTAGTTGGCATGGTGGTGTTAAGTTGGTGGTTGGGCTTAAAGACCTTGGAGGTCTCTTCCAACCTTAATGATTCTGTGATCCTGCTACTCAGGCATAGCCCATGGGTCCCAGGTCTGCGTGTGGGTAATGCCTTACTCAGGATGTGACAGCCCTGAAGGAAACCAGGTGATATCCTGTGGGTTCTGCTTCGCATAAGCAGAGCTACATGCATGCAGCTAAAGAGAGAATGTCCCAGAGAGGGAGTAACTGCTGCTTTGTGCTGAGAATCTGCAGGCGGGAGCTCCTGTGGCTCTGGCCCACATTCAGGTGAGCAGAGCACTCACATCCTCAGTCCTCTGCATAGAGATGAAGCTGAGACTATCAGGAACAGCCCTGAAAAAACATCTTTAAAGACAAATTGTGCATATAAAAATATAAACTAACAGAATCAATCACAGTGAACCAATCTTTGATTATAAAGGGCTGATGTGGGAGCAGGATAACTGTGATTTTAATACACCCCTTAAATGTAATCATCATTTTTCCTTCACTCCAAAAAAGGGCTTATTTTTGGTTTATGTTCCTTCTAAGCTGCTGTTCTTTGACTGTGAGGCACAGTGTTGCAGCTAGAGCTGTCAAGCATCCTGGAGCCATAAGTATTTTTCAGACCACTCATTACCAAACAGACTTCCAGCCTCAATGTGCATTATCGAAATGAGATCTTTGCTCAGCAGCTGACTGTTATGTATTATACGGTCGCACACTTACAACTGGTGACACTGTATTGTCAGATTTTGGTACTGACTTTTAACAACGTGCTGCCTAATAACATTTTGCATTATATTCTGGGTGCGTTTTATTCACAGCCTCACTTTATTCTGCAATTTGTTCCTCAATAAATGCAAAATAATAAAATCCCAAATTCTAGCGTGGCAAGTATTTTTATTGACCCAAGCGTTCTGCTAGTAAACACAACTTTGATGGTTTAATGAGTGAAAGTTTATTAGGCTGTGTTAGTTTTAAAATACAATTGCCAGGGGACCGATGTTGAAATCATTTCTTACAAGACAAACTCGGGCTTGGATGCTTTCCCAGCTCAAGCACCACATTGCAAGTGAAAGGGCTGTCCCTGAGTCACAGCACTGTGCAATCGCTCTTGCAGTGGCAAACACATCAACATTTAGTGCCTTTTTTACTCCCTGTTTGGCCTCTTCAGGGTAGTCCTGACCAACAATTAGCTCCTCATAGGTCCTGGTATGAGATTCTCACAGCTGGTAGATACTAGGCTGCCTGTCAAAATAGCATCTAGATATAAAATTATCTAATGCTTTGAGTCTTCATATTTTTAGGTTAATTTATCTGTTTCTTCTTGTGGAGGTATCCCCAGATTCCATCACTGAGAGCGAGAGAAATAGTCCTGCCCACCCTAAAATGAGCTATTCAGCCCAAGGAGAGACGGGAACTCATATGAAGCACCTGAGCTAAGGGGCTATTTCTCAGCATTACTGTCTCCAAATAAAAGGGTCACTCCTGAAGCATCACATCGGCCAACAAACATTTCAGATCTGGCAGTGCATTTAGGGAAACGCCACTGCCCAACAGCCCTCTTGGGGGGCGATGGGAAGCAGAAATACAGGCCACAGTGCCTTTGGCTCACCAGACCCTTGAGCTGCCTGACAATTGCACCCCTCTAACCTGACACCACCCCCCATCTTTTAGAAGCAGTGCCCATGCTCTTCTATTTATTTTAGGCAGCCAGGAGAAAATCTCAAATCTGCCCCATATAGCAACCAAGTGTATGCAATGGTTTAGCTGCCAATCCTCTCTCTCACCTGGAGATGAGCCATGGCCACGCTGTACTTTTGCTAACAAGTTTTAATGTGTCCATAAGCCCCCCCTAAATAAAGTTTTGGTGGATTGTGGAGAGACCGTTTGCTAGTGGTGTGCAGGGTAGGGGAGGAGAGTCTCACTGGGGGAGGCAGGAGTGAGATCTGTGCCATTCCTCTGCCCACACACCATATTGTCTTCCTCCAGCAAAGCTACTCCAGAGGCTTTCAGTGATGCCAAACAACATGAGCGAGGAGGAGAAAAAAAAAATAGCCTCGTGAAAACGTCCTGTCTGCTCATTTCCACAAGCTCTAGCAAGACGCTCTTTAAAATCACACACATGTAGAAAGATCTAGAGGTTGCTGGTTAGTTTGCCATATATTTTTATAGGCTTTTCTGAATGGTTTTAGATTTGACATAGTAACTGACTGTTACTAGAAATAAACTGTAAGTCAATTCCATGCTTCCATAATTCACTGCCCAGGGTTGTTCAAAAAGATTTAGTGATACTTGTGATAGACAGCAAGCCTCTTGATGTTTTCATTTTCACTTAGTGCCTGTAATTCCTCAAACTTGCTGACCTCTGCAGAACAGGCTGCAAAAGGGCTCCAAAACTTCTTTGGAGGCGCTCGCTCACCAAAACATACAAAAGACTCTCCTCTTGCTTCGTTTCAGCACACAAACACCCATGTTGGAGCAAATCGATTGTTTGTTTCAGGAAGGTGATTGCTGTTACTATCTCCACAGCTAATCCTGTGTTTTTCATAATTTCTAGTGAAGCAAGTTAACACCCACCCTCCCCAAAGAAACCACTTTTGTGACACAGAATGCAAATTCTACCGACCTCTCCATGGTGATTTTTCTCCAACTAAGCACCTTTCTTTGGAACTTTAGCCTTTCTGTAGACACCTCCCTCTCGTCTCCAGAATTAAGATGTATTTTAAAGGCTCCAGGTCTGGATGTAAAAATACACAAACAAACCAGTGCCTACAGGGCCCTGGTTACCTGGGCTTAAAATTGGCTGAATGTTCAAATACTGAGATAGATCATAGAATCATTAGAGATTGGAAGGGACCTTGAAAGATCATCTAGTCCAATCCCTCTGCCACAGCAGGATCACCTAGGCCAAGTCGCACAGGAACGCATCCAGGCAGGCTTTAAACAATTCCAGAGAAAGAGACCCCACAACTGCCCTGGGCAACCTGTTCCAGTGCTCTGTCACTGTGGAGAAGTTCTTATATTTGTGTGGAACCTCCTGTGTTCCAGCTTACACCCATTGCCCCTCGTCCTATCACCAGATGACATTGAGAAGAGCCTGGCTCCATCCTCCTAACACCCATCTCTCACATATTTATAGACATTAATGAGGTCACCTCTCAGTCTCCTCCAAGCTAAAGAGACCCAGATCCCTCAGCCTCTCCTCATATCAGCCTCTTCTCATAAGGGAGGTGCTCCACTTCCTTCATCATCCTCATTGCTCTCCACAATTCCTGCCTGAAACCCACAGAGGCAACATCACACACTCCTGTTGGAGAAGCTGATGGCTACAGACCTACAAACTGTGACAGCAGGAGGAAGCAACAAGCAAAATTGCTGTTGTGGCCCCTCTTAATGCAGGGTTCCTGGGACAAAAACACCTTGATGGTATCAGCATGGATCAGTCATGCCAATTTAATTACCAACAACAGCCCACTGACATTTGAAACTGTTTATCAGATTCTGATCCTGAAGGTGGACCAGAGGCCACTTCTCCTTCCCCCAGAGGGTAACTTTTACCTTAGCAGAGCATGCTGTTGGTTAGCACCAGGCTGGCATTGTTCCTGGAAACCCAGGTGCTTGGTTTCTTTGCAGAATCTCCAATAGTGCCAGGTACCTCAGAGGACTGTGGCCTTAGAGCAAGTGGGAAGCAGCGAGGATCCATGCATAAACAGAATTATTTTTGGAATAACCAAGAAGCAAAGTGTGGCAGGCTGGCTCTCAACACCTAGAGATGGAGCCTTCTTGGGGGTATCTTTTAGTAACCAGGTTGAAGACCACCTATGGTTTTAACCAAAATGAAGGGAACAACCATCCATTGGTCAGGTATTGGAACAGACTGCCCAGGGAGGTGGTGGACTCACCATCCCTGGAGGTGTTCAAAACCCACGTAGATGTGGCAGTGGAAACATGATTTAGTGTGCATGGTGGGGTTGGGTTGGCGGTTGGACTGGATGATCTTAGAAGTCACTTCCAACCTTAATGATTCTATGAATTGCCAGCAAAACCTGACCCTGCAGCATTCACAGTGGAGATAATTCTAAAAACTACAGGTATTTCTCAACAGATGGAGGATGATTCAGCTTTACAGTGCGCAGTCACCCACATAAATTATATTCCAAAATTCTTTGCAAACAAACAATAAAAAGATAAACACGTATACAACCCCCCAAAACTACTTCTAGCAGAAAAGGAATGATAGAAACTGCATTCATACATTTCAGTGCTTTTAGGTTAGAGAAGACATTTTCCAAGAATTTGGAAAGATAGGAAGCAAAAATACTCAGCTTTACATGAAGCTGATGAACGTTCACGTCTATTTCTTCTGTCCATTAACCATTTAACATTTTGGTTTTTGGAAAAATTAAACAACAAAATAAAGAAATTGCAGGTTTTACACATGCAGCAGAGCAGGGAAAGATCTTTTAAAATCTGTCTAGCAAGCCAGTGGCTTGCTAAAAATCAATCAGACAAGAGAAGGCAGCACTGCTGACGCACAAAGCCATTAGCTTTTATTGGGACATTTTCACGTAGTGTCTAAGCTTCGCCTTTTGTCTAGAAGGTTTACACTGCCCACACCCCGGGTTATTAACTCACAGCCCAAGAAAGGAGGGTAGTTGTGCCTCAGAAAAAAGAGGGAAGAGTAAATTGCCAGAAGACACACTTTGAGCTCAAGTGCAAGAAAAGCCCCTACGCTCAGGCACATAAACACAACGTACATTTTTTATGAATCGGGCCCTTAGCTTTAATTGCTTCTTGCAGTGTGGGCCAATTAAGGATGAGCTGGCAGAATGAGGATCTTTCTCAGCTCATTTGAAGCTGAGAGAGGTGGAGTTTGTTTTGCTGTAGGCTCCCCTTCACACATATGGCCAAAAAAAAACCATTGAACATTTCTAGTACAAATGTTCCTTTTCTATGGTCTGAAAAGTAAAAGCAGAAGAGCAAAAAATGCCCCTTTGACCCCATCTCCCACTTTTGAATAAAATCGATTACAGTACCCCTACTTCTCTGAGCTGTGGTAAGATAAACACCAATAAATACAGACGTAGAATCACACCTAGAGAAAGTCTTCAGCACCCAAGTCCCTCTTTTTATCTATGACTGATCCTTTTCACCTTCTGAGCATATCAAAGTCAAAGCTTAGTTAAGGATTCCTTTTAAAATATATTATAGGCAATTTCCACTACATGCTGTACACTCTGCAATGCGTCGGTGATTACGGAATCACAATCTCAATGCACATTAATTGCAGAAGTAATCAGCCTAAGTGATGAGTACGTATATCTTACAGATGCTGCGCAGGGAAAGGAGCATCTTCCAGACAAAAAGACCATTTTTTTTGTTGTGGGTTTGTTGTTTGGGTTTTTCTCCTCTATACAAGCACATTAAGCGTCTTCAAACAAACATAATTAGCACTGAGTACCGAAATGGGCTTGCAAACACACAAGTATCAGCCCAGGTCAGCCATCGCAGAGCGTGGCACAGCCTATCTCAAAAAGGGAGGTGTTCCCCAATCCCATTTCTAACAGACTGATAAACGATGCGAAATGCATCGCTGCAGGTTTTCCAAGCAAAACCCAACCTACCGCACAAGAAGGAAGGTTAAATTGCATGTTTTAGTCAAATTAGAGCGTATTGAGCAATCGTTCACAGAATCAGTAAGATTGGAAGAGATCTCCAAGATCATCAAGTCCAACCATCAACTCAATGCCACCATGCCCACTAAACCATGTTTTCAAGTGATTGACAATGCTTTGGAGGGAATAAAATGGTCTTGCTTGCTGCCAGCTGGGGACTTTTCACCTGAATTCTCCAGAAAATTGAGAGTAAAAGATCTTTACGGTCCCTTCCAGCCTCAAAACAGATGTATCAAAGAGTCTAAAAAGCTTACAGCCTGGTTTTTCAAAATATCTACCGTTCCCCAGGAAATCAAGGCAAACTGTGCAGGTGGCATCTCCAAAGCAAGCCCCAGGTACCATCTGAGCCAGCCCATCTGAGCTCTGCTGCTGCTGCTGTGTTCAGTCAACAATGATAAAGAAAATGAAAACTTGATAAAGCAAATGAAAACCTGGCAAAAGTGAGCTGTGTAATCCTAAAATTAAAAGGAAAAAAACCCCAGAAAAAAGCCCCTTCCAGCTCATGATAAACATTATAATGAATCCTCTAATTTTGCTAATGAAAGAATTAACTATCAAGATAAAAGCAAAATGATTTATTAGATTTTCAAACATCACAGAAACAAAATACTGAATCAGTCCAGGCAGTAACTATTCCATCTCAAGTTGTAGGCATTAACTCTTTGCCAGCTGTAAAGATATCCTATCAGCTCCATTTGGTTCCATAAGCTTGTCTATAATCCTGTGCTAAACCATAATTACTATTGACTCATTAAATGCAAGTTGAAAACTTTTATTCAAACTGTGCCTGAAGACATGACAAAGGATGACCAAGGACCTGTCAGCTCTTCCAAAAACACCCTGAGAATGAGAAACACTGGAAACTTTCAGGAGGGCACTTGGTGCCAGCTCTGCTCCCCATCTCTCCCACCTCTATCCCCCTCACACTCAACCTGCTGTGCCCACCATTGACTGAAAATCCTGTAGCTCTGCAGAGCTTCCCTTTTCTAAGTCCCTTACTCCCCTTTCTTTTACTAATGGCTCTTTTCTCAATCCACAGCAAGGGTCATTTAATCTGTGAAGAATGGAAACTTCAGTGTTTGTATAGCATCAGTTATCACCCTTTATTTGTAAATGGTGTTTTCGGAAGAGGAGGAAAGACTCAATGCTTTCATTTGCTGTGGAGCAAATGTTCAAGGATACTGCAGAAGGCAGTTTATCCTGGCATAAAGTTAGATGCTGAATCTAGAACGAGCTCCAAGCACCTTGGCTGCATGTCCCTTGGCACAGGCACACCCACAGCCAACCCACACACCCCACAGCACCCACTGCCTACTCATTGCAACCCCACTGCTGGGGGGCAGATGGTTGACATCTCCACTTTGTGCATTTATCCTGCTGACTTCTGTCTATGCCAGCAGTAGATGAAGACACTTCAAAAGGCAAAAGCCCCAGTGCTGCAGCAGACAAGCTCATACACCTTCATGCCAAGGAAAACCTGACAACCAAATAAGGCAACCACAACAAACTGCAGATGGATAAAAAAGGCACAAATGATAAAACAAATGGAAGTCTGTGTGCAGTAACATTTTAAGCTAGGCGATGGTAAAGCACTCTTGACTGGCTTATGAAATTCAGACACAAACAAAATCCAGTAGGGCAGTGCAAATTCTGCCCTCACAATATTTAAGCCAAAGAATGTAGAAAGAGGAGTTGGACTATAAAAAATAATTATGTGAAAATAACAGTGATTTTGCCCACCCGCAAGTCCGGGGTTTGCCTGTGTAATCCTGCATTTGTCTGAGCAGCAAAGTGCCTGAGAAGGGATAAAGAAAGAGTCGGTGTGCTTGTGCCAGGGTTCGAATTCAGCCTGCAAGTTTCAGATCCCCCTGAATTATTATGAGTATTAATCAAGGGAGGAGCAGGCATCCAGCCTAAATGTTCACCCTTTGGTGACTTTAAGTTACATCCAGTATCATTATTTTGCATCAAGCTTCTGAAAATCATCTAATTTTTTTTCTCTGTTTCGTGCCAAGGTCTTCATCTTTACTGCACTGGCAGTTGAGAACGTTTAGAAGAATCAATTCTCGAGACACGTTTAATACATTTCCAGTAAATTGTACATAAACCTGTCCAGCTGGCTGGGTCATTTAACCAGCGACACACCCACTGAGTGCAGGATGCCACCTGAGATTTACCTCACTGCTTTCAAAAACAAAATGATGATGGGATAAAGCTTTGCTAATGTGTGAGGGCGATGGGGAATACAATGATAACTGCCCACTAGGGAGTACCAGATCTTTTTAAGTTTTGTTATGGGAAAGATTACATACCGGATTAGACAAAAGGGTTTTGAAGATCAGCGCTGAAATCACGCCGGCTTTAGGAAAAGCAGCATTAAAATGCTGTTCGACTATTTAAAACCACTTAAGAAACAGACGGCAAAGTTGATCAAGTCTTTTGGAGCTGCATCCAGCACTGCTTTCAGGGACTGCTAAGCATACTGGGGAAGGAAAACAGAAGTGTTCTTGGAATGAGGTGTCTGAATGGCATCTGCTGTGTCAGAAGCAGAACACCAATGGTCTCCTGCTTTGCTGAAAAGTCAACTTTGTTGAAATTATAACAGTAAAGAATGTTTTAGATGGGCCTTTTTTAATGGCTCCTCTTCTGAGTATGTTTGCTTAATCCAAGCCTGGGGGAAGAAAGGAGAATCTTTTCCTATTTCTGATAGACTGCCAAGGAGGCAAAGTACTAAGGAGAGATATCCTTCAGAAGCCAGCCCAGGCAAAGATGCACCCCAGTGGGCTGCTCTGTCTCCAAAGAAGAGTGACTTGCACATAGTAAAAACAACGGAATCTCTTTCAGAGCAGAATCTGGTATCTTTACCAACAACATCATCAACGGAGTATTAAGGGCGGTCCTGGTGTCTCTTCTTGGGCAACTCACATCCCATCAGGAGATGGAGGTTTGCAGCAGTGCAGAGGTCTCAGTTACAGTTGTGGCTGTGCAAAACAGTGGCACTTGGTGTCCCTAAAGCCCTTGAGAAGATGGATGAAAAGATATGGCTGGGTCCCCTCTCTTTGTCCCCACCAGCACCAGTTCCCTCATGCGGTTTTGAGAAACTGAGAGACCCTGGCACCCTTGTCACTGTTCATCACTGCCACTTAGGTGAATTTAATACAATTATTTTTCTAAACTGTTTTAGATGCCATATCTATAATACATAAAATTTATTGTACCTTTATGTAGAATTACACTGGAGTTGAATATATAAATCAATTTATAAGGTCTAATGACATACAAACGCTTAAAAACTAAAGGCGATGTAGTAAATTTAAATTACCATTACAAATGTAAGCTTTGTAGTCACTGTGTGACCCGCTAAGGATTATATTTAACTCCCCTGAGAGTGGTTTATCATAAAACTTTATACTTTTATTACAGTGAATTATTAACTCCTCCATGATGTGAGTCATTCCATGCTCTGACTATAGCTTTTTTAATGACACTATAATAGACATCTTGCTAATAGCGGTAGGATTGCTACCTCTGAGGTTAAAAAAAAGACGATAAAAAAGGAAGAACAGAAGTGAAAAGAAAAGGTACGCAGGACAAATATGTGACAGTGCATTTCCCAACAGAATAATAGATAAGCACTGGTAAGGAGATCCATTCGAGGCTGAACTGCATAGAAGTCATTACAGTCTTCTAACCCCATGAAAAACCAAAAAGCTTGCTGAGTTGGCATCAGAAAACATCAACAGTGTTTTCCCATTAGAAGATGTAAAAGTCTGGATAATTATGATGAGGAAGGGGTTTTTTTTTTCCTTTATGTAGAGTGACATTAAGACATCTTCATACAAACACCTTGAAAAGCACTCTTCCCTCTTCTGAGGAAGCTACCCCAGGCTTTTCCCAAGTCAACATTTGCACTATCCCCAGCAGGATGTATTTTAATATCCATACTTCTAGATCTTCCCTGGACTGTTCCAAAATCCTGGGAGATTTGTAAGTTTGATGAAAGGAAAATCCCAAGCCCATGGCAAGTCCAGAGTTAATTTCACTATCAGAAAAACAAATCCAAGAGAGGTCACTCCACCTCTTTCTTACATTCTATTGCGAATTTCAAAACACATCATAGAATTACAGTAACATTTAGGTTGGAGAAGATCTTTAAGACCATCAAGTCCAACCATCAAAATACTCTACCAAGCCCACCTCTAAACCCTGTGCCTAAGCTCCAGATCTACACAAATTTAAACATGGCTAAAGATGGCAACTCAACAGGACAGCCAGCTCCAAGGCCTGATGACCCTTTTCAATAAACAAGTTTTTCATCATGTCTAACCTAAACATCCCCTGGCACAATCTGAGGCCATTTCTCCGTGTCCTGTCACTCATTGCTTGTGAGAAGAGACCAATATCCACTACTCTACAACCTCCTTTCAGATAGTTGTAGACAGCGACAAAGTCTCCTCTCAGCCTCCTTTTCTTCAGACTAAACAGCCCCAGCTCCCTTGTTCAACCAGGAAATGTCACCATTGTTCAACCAGGAAATGTCACCAGTCCCAATGAAATTCTCAAAAGAATTTAAATATATATAAATAAAAAAAATATAAATATAAAATTTATATTTATATAAATAAATACTGCTCCAATTACATTTGCAGCAGAACTGATTTTAAGATAAATCTAGCCCACTCCTGACCAGATACCCACATTTTGCAGCCTGGAAATTCAGGAGCTGCTCAGACCTCTCTATACAAGCATCTTTCATTTAATGAGTCTTTTTGCAGCCACTTCTTGTAAGTAATTTGCTTCTCTTTTGGATGGAGGCAATGGACTTACTTTTGGCTAGTGCTTACTGGACGTGCACTAGTCAAATATCAGAAGCACTTTGCCCAAGGCATTGCATCAACGCAAAACAACACGGAATAACACGCAGAAAATAAAGTCCTGCCCAACAGAAACTTGCCTAATGTATCTGTTTCTTCTCCATTTTCAGCCTTCCCCATGGCTGCAGCAAGGGCTTCTGAGGCTGAGGGCTTGCAGCCCCTTTTTTGTCTTGCAGCAAGGTAGAGTTGAGAGAGAGGCAAAGCCTTTCCATTTGAGGAAACTATTAGTATTCCTCAAACCAGAATGGATGAATGGATTATATGAGAGCAGGAGACCTGACTATTTAAACAACTCCCTTTTGTTGAATTTGCTCTGATCTCTATTTGCATTCTCAGGAAAGACTCGAAGTTGAACCGTAAGCAAAAGGATTGTGCTGCCACATGCAGCTAGAAAAGTCTTACCAAAACTCTTGTGTGCTTTTACAGAGTAGCTTCCTGGTTAGCAATCGCTGCACCTTTTGCAACTGTGATATACATCCTTCTTCCTACGTGGCTTTTCAAACCATCAAAAGAGAAATTTCCCTAATCCTGGAAATAGTTTAAAAAAACCAAACAGTCCAACAACAAACCAATCCTCTGCACAGTGCCATTCCAACAGGACTTGCTGAGCCTGAACTGGAATAAAGGAAAGGAAACGTGTGAAGTCAGCCTGTGGAAAAGCAAAGATTTTGTTGTTGCGACTCTAGAAAGCACTCTCCTTGGACAGGATTTATGGGGCAGTTCAGTGCTGTCTCCCTGTTTGGGGGGTTTTGTGTCTCCAGTCTGTCTTTGTCAGCATAAAACCCACCTGGATGTGTTCCTGTGCGACTTGGTCTAGGTGGTCCTGGTCTGGCAGGGGGATTGGACTAGATGATCTTTCGAGGTCCCTTCCAATCCTTAATGTGCTGTGATTCTGTGAACTATAAAGTCTCCACTGAGGGTACACTTTATTTACAAGTGGTTCCCAGCCCAGAAAGCAATTAAATATTTGGTTTACTAAAGCTGCGTAAAGTTGCTAGAGTTAACCACGTTGATACCAGAGCAAACCTGCACAGCCACTGTGGGTGTCACTGTGTGTGTTCACCCTTCCACAGACATGGCCACAACACCAAAAACTGCACCATCTCCGAGAGACAGCCCTGCTGAAGGCAGGTGATGTTTTTTCATTAGAAAACCTGGCAATGAAGCCAATTCATTCTCTGTAAGTACACGGACCCCAGGTCCAGTCCTGAGCAGCTCACCAGAGAAACATCTGTTTGCCTTTAAGATGAAGGAGAAACACAGGTACACACAGAACAGAATTATAACGCCTTTTCCTTTTTGACCCTTCTCAAGCCAACCAATTCAATTTCTTCATAAAGGGACACCATGAGCTTGAAGGGACAAATTAATGGCCCACCTACCCTCCACTGCACTGAGTTTTAAAGTCCTTTGTGGCATCTGCCCGAGTCATAATAGCTGGAAACTCAGTGGATGTCAGGTGTCTTATCTACACAGGATTTACTTTGAGCTGTGAACTTATTCGGATATCAGCATTCCTACTCATTTCACAAGTAATTAAAGGAAGGAACCGTGCCACAAAGGCTGGCATGGACCACGTTGTCCCTTCAGTGGTGAGGGTACTCTGGGCAACTTGCCTCTCTGTGTAGCTGCCAACGGTACATGATTAGCGTTAACTAAGACAAGCCCAAGATTTATATTTCATTATCCTCCATTGCAAAAGATCCGGTTCAGACGTGTTGTCTGTCAAGTGTATGGTGGCAAATGTCTCAAAGCCAAGAGTTCCTTTGTCATAGACAGGTGTGTTGACCAAACAAGAGGCAGCTGCCTTTTGAAGAGCCTTGGGAAAAGATGCAATTCCCTGTGAGAAACTCCAGGAAACAGTGAGGCTGGATAGAGAAGCACCCCTGCAAGATGCTATGAATGCTTCCGTTGAAGTGATGGTCTCAGGTTAGATTCTGCCTTCATCACCACGCAGAGCTATCAGACTCTCCTGACATCTCCTGTGCATAAGACTGAAACTCCACAGAGTCCTTGCCCTGACATACAGGCTGTACCAACACACAGAATCATGTAATGTACTGGGTTGGAAGGGACCTCCAAAGGTCTTCTAGTCCAACATCCTACCCCCACCTACAACAAGCAGAGCCATCTCTAACTAGAACAGATTGCTCAGAGCCTACTCAAGCCTGACCTTGAACATCTCCAGGGATGGGGCCTCCCCCATCTCTCTGAACAGCCTGTGCCAGTGATCCACTGCCCTCAGATTAAAGAACTTTTTCCTAATGTTCAGCCTCAATCTACCTTTTTCTAGCTTCATACCACCCCTCATCCTATCCTTCCACACCCTTGTAAACTGTTCTTCCCCAGTCGTCTTATAGGCCCCTTTCAGGGACTGGAATGTTGCTATACAGTCCCTCTGGTATCTTCTCTTCAGGCTGAAGAACAACCCCAACTCTCTCAGCCTGTCTTCAACAGAGAGGTGCTCCAGCCCTCTGATCATTTTCATGGCCTTCTCTAGAGTCAAATGAAACCAGGAGAATTTGGGAGTTCTTTGAGCTTTAACAGACACAGGTTCAGAAACCAGGTCAGGGTCCAGTGTTTCATAAGCTCTGCAACTCTGAACTCTCACTCTGGCGCTCAGTAGCTGCTGATTTTCTTTTTTTAACATCTAAACGTCCTTGTTTCTGAGACAGAGAAGAAAGAGAAAAATTAAGAAGTACGGAGAATGATTTCAAGCTCAAATAAAAGAGGTGCTGTACTCCAGGAAGTTCTAAGCACCTGCACAGAGGACTTTACAAGGAAAATGCCTTTTCAATCACAACTACAGCATCACAGTAGTAATGCTGCAATACAGTAAACTGTGCTATTAAATCTAAAGAGATTTAATAAGACAGTGGTTGTACATTAAATAAATGCCAAATGATTATTAAAAATCTTTTTACTGAGGCGTAACAGCTCTGTCTTGTGCTTGCTGCCTTATTACACTCAAATAAAACACATGTGTGAGAACACGTATTTAAACCACTGCACAAAGCACAGCCAAGGAAAAGTTACAACTGGGTCATTACAAGCTGGGAAGAACCCAGCCTTGGGAAGGTGCAGTTCACACCTTTGGGTTAACAAGAACAAAGTGAGCAGAGTTGCTCCCCAGATCTGAAATTGCAGTGCGCACCCGCTAACGGCGGCCACAGAGCAGCCCCACTGGACTGTGCAGCACCCAGCACCCCAATAGCACATTGAGGGCTTAGCCCATGTGAGCTGCCACTTCCTCTGAGCACAAGTCTCTGCTCAGTGGGGGTCTCAAGGGATGTGTTGCTTTCTCTACTTGAAAATCACATCCTTTGGGGCTGTGGTAGAGAGCGGGGTCAACCCCAGTACAAGATATGTTTGAAAGGTCTCAGGAAGAAAAGAGAAGGGACAAAAACCATTGTAGAGGCACAGAGAAATTTTAGCAGCTTAACTAAATCCATTAGGAAGTAAATACCTTAAGTGACAGAAATTACATGCTGCTGCTGCTAGACCAAACTCGCTGAGGTTGTTTGAGGATGCTTAGTTAGGAGAGGCTTTTTTGTCTGTTTATGTATCTGTATTTAAGTTTGTAAATCCAAGTTTAATCAAGGTGGCCGAGGAAATAGATTAACCTTAAACTCTATTTCTGGGCAACAAGAGATGGAGGAAATGTTGCAGCAGGCAAGCAAAAATGCATTGTTGACAAATGACTCCATTTTTTAGTCCAGATTTCGGACACCTTGTCCTTAGTCACCAGTGACATCTAATTTGTCCCTAAAAATCTAGCCCTTACATCTTTGTTACTTTAGGCTTTAGGTTACGACGTGTGGTTGTCCCTCATAAATCTGATATCCTGTAGTGCCTGTCTCTCTCCAGTAGCTCCCCAGCTGAGAGGGAAACAGAACAACAACAAACCCCAAAACCCACCGCTGCCCTTTCTTTTCCTTCCTGTTCCAAAGACCTCATCAGGAATACAGAAATTGTCCTAAATTTAGACATGTTAATCCCAGAGCGCTTGTGTGAAATAGGTTAGCCAGGCTGAGAACAAAAGGGGGGAGCAGAAAGCTATAAAAAGCAAATGAAGGAAAGAAAAAAATATATCTACTGTACTTCACCGGCCAGAATCACTCTGGGTATAGACTACACAGGGACATCCGTCAGCACTAATCAATACGTGTGGTGTTAGTCATGGATGATAAATTTGGAAGGGATTATAACTGTAAACAGTGATCAATAGAGACTTGCTGGAGGAGACAGAGAGGAAAAAACAACCTTAAAATGTTACACGGTTAATAAAGTCAGGGGTCAGTCTTAAACAAAACTCCAGCGAGACCCACTTATTTCTGAGCTGTTTCTACAGAGGGGGGGGAACGAGGGGAAAGAACCCACCCTACCCATTTTCATAAAGCAATTGCTACTAAAAGGGCACATTATTAATTTACAGCATGTTTGCTGATCCCTCTGCTTCAGACTCACATCCTCCATTAATGTTTGGTTGGAGATGTTTTGCTGGATATAAGCTGGCATCCTCAAGACCCCCAGAGAGACACTCGCTCTGCCTCCTTCTCCTCCCCCAACACCGCTCCCTTCCCTGCCACTGACTTCACTATGGGCACATGAGTGATCAGAGCGTTCACGACGGTGACATTCCCCTCCGCAAACAAATTCATCCAGGGCTCCAAGTAAAAAATGCAGAGAGCCTCTGCTGCTCACCCACAGATGAATGGAACTATCCGTCTTGTCACCAGGGGTCGTAGCAAGAGGTTACCGCGAGTATATACCTTGGCTCCTGTGCTGACGTCTGCAAGCAGCAGCCTCCCGCAAAAATAAAAAAATAAAATGAAATAAAAAAAAAAAAACCCTGCCACATCAAGCACTTATCCAGTCCTTCTAGAACCCTTCTCAGATCGTGCCTCTCCACACCTTCGGAGTCACAGCTCCAGGCTTGACATACATATTTTTTTTCTGCTGACCTTTTAGCGTCCTTTCTGCCACAGTGTGTAAACCATAAGCTGATATATGAAGGCAATTTTTAGTGGTGCCACTTGTATCTGAGTGATTGCACTCGCTTTACGTTTCTGGCCTGCCACCCTTCCACCTTTTGAAGATCTCTCTATTTCTTTTAAAGGAACTGCAGCAGAGGTGAAAGGAAGTTTAACTGCTTCAAGACTTTGATGGCCCAAGAGCACCTGTTTTGGGTTTTCAAGAAGACATGCGGCAGATTGGCTGACCAGTGCTTATGCTCAAACACTAAATCCTTCTTCTCTCTTCTAGAAGAGGCTTGCAGGTGTTGGTGGGGGGAGGAAAGGTGGTAGGGAAAGCTGTGTAAAGCATTTCTCAAAACCTGAGCTGGCAGAGATCGGTGGTCATAGCAGGGCAGCTTTGTAAATACATCACCAGTAAGCTTCAAAGATCCCAGAATACTTAAGGCTGTAAGAGACCTCCAAGATCATCAAGTCCACCCTCAGCCCAACACCACCATGCCCACTAAACCCTGTTTCCAAGTGCCACTTCGACACATTTTTTTTAATACGTCCAAGGACAGCGACTCCATCACCTCCCTGGGCAGCCTGTTCCAATCCCTGACCACGATCTGATGCTGCAGCCACGGTGACTGTGGCTTACAGGGCGTGAGCCTCTGAAGATTGCCACTGCTGGAGCAGGCTGATGTTCTCTGCAAGGACTGGAAGCAGACGGCTTCACAGAACAATCAACATTTCTGTTGCCTCTCTGCCACTCCCCATCATAGTCACATCACTGGTGGTGAACCACTCAGGAGAACATGAATGATGTGATAACATCAACCATCACTTGCAGATCTGCAGCACACCAAGATGGCAAACTCCTGCACAGCCAGGGAGGACACACACAAGCAGTACAGTGTCGCAACGGTCTCTTGCTGAGTTTCTAGTCAAGTAGGAAAGCAATAGCAACAGAATACCAAGATGAAGAGGACCACCTCAAAGCCAGGACGACCCTCTTCAGAAGGGTGGCTACTTTCTCCAAGGCAGCACCATCTTGCAAATGTGGAACCTCAAAACCACACAGCATCCTAAAACAGAGTCACAGTTTCAAGCAAAGGGGAGAGGTGCATTTCAGAGCCTGCAGACTCCATGTCATCATTTACAGCTGCGTGAACGGAGGAGTCACTTGCCCCTGCTGAACTCACAAGATCACAAATCAACAGCAAAACGAGGAAGTGCCCATTTTTGTCCTCATGTTCTCTTCAAGAATTAGTTAACTGCTGGGACATGGAAAAGGTGGCGAGCTGCCAATGAATATGATGGTAGAGTGAGAATTCGGGTTGTCTAAAAGAAAGTGTCATTCAGGAGAGATGAAAGAGGTTCGGAGGAGGGAAGATGATGAAGGCACCACCAAAGGGATGTTGAGGCTTTGGGAAGGGAACACAAGGGAAGTGTAGTAAAGAAGTGGAAAGGACACACTAATAAAAGATGAGGAGTCCATAGGGTAAAAAAAACACCCAACAAACCAAAAACACTGAAAATTTTCATGAAGAAGCAGTACCAAGACAGTAAATCCAGAGCCTTGTCTGAAACACCTGGACACAGAGCACCTCTGAAGCAGAGAGGATTTAGTGCAGGATAGAGGTACAGAATTAATGCCAAAAAATCTACTGCTTTTTAGCAGCAGAGGACCTTGTGGCTGTCTTCAAGTTGGAGATGGGAGGTTTCCAACTGAGCTGCACAGTTGCCATGGGCACAATTTGTGCTCAAGCTGCACACAGAGGCCAGGATTTGGCTTGGAGCCTCTGGGTTAAACATTACCTTTACAACAAAATGTACAGGTGCCTCTCCTGGGCAGGGTGGAGATATGACGAAATTGTGAGGGACAACCTGATGGGTCACTAGGAGAAACTCCCTTGGGTACCTGTGTATGTTACACATACTGTAATAAGGAAGAGAAACCACCAGGCAGACAAAAAGTTTGGCTGTCCTCCTAGGGTCTGGACTAAAGTGTCTTTCATCACACAGTCATCAATTTAAGACCGAGCACTCTCTTCCAATGGGAGCTGGATTCCCAGCTGCCCTTTATTCAGATCTCAGCCTTGACATAAAGGAAATACGAATAATATTCATTTCAAAGACGGCTACGATTGTCCTGTATTTTAAAGTTGGGATACCAAGAGTAGTCTCTCCTACATGAGGCTGGGAAACATCACCCACCTCATCTCCAGGGGCCCTCCCTCCCCTTGCAAGGCATCCCCCAGTACAGACTGGGTTAGCAAAGGGGCAAAGCCCTGGGGGCCAGGCAGGCATAAAGCTGTGGTTTCTGCACAAGGTTGTAGACTCGCACTAGTGGTCTAGTGACCCTGATGATATTGATGACAATTAGTAGACAGAGATTAAAATGGAAATGAGGGAAGGATTCATCTGTCACTTTATCCATCAGCTGTAGCTTGCCCCAGGAAACAGACACACACTGGGCTTTTTGTTTGGTTATTATTCCCTTGTTCAGCTCAGTTGGTTTCAGTGGTTTGCTTGATTACTAAATTTTTCTTAAAACTGCTATAAAAAGGCATTTTGGTCAAACATTTGCCACTGACAACTCACAGCACTGAGCACCCAAACCACCCCTGGATGCGGTTGCTCTGGCTGTCTCTCTGGTGCTGGGGGTATCGGAGGGTTTTGCTTTCTTCTTCCTAGTTTCTGTTTCTTTTGTTATTTTAATACCGAGGAGAGCCATTGAATTGCCAGGGCTAGGAGCCCCAAGGTCTCTGTTTAACCACAGACTCACTAGCAGCAAAGGCAATGGCAGTACGAAGTTACTATAAAGCTGCAATGCAGAAAAGGGGATGGAGAAGAGGAGACGAGACAGCGGGTCCCCGCAGTGAAACCTGTCCCAGCCACTGTTTTCACAAGAAGGCAAATTGCCATTTCCTGCAATCAGCCAACACATCCCCTGAACTTCTTCCTGAAATTAACTTCCGAACCTGATGATAATTTACGTGTTCATCTTGTGGAACACAGGGAGGTTTTGTTTAATCCTAAGGCGTCATAACTCAGGGAAGAGTGAATTCTGGTGCAGCTCTTACACAATTCTGGTTTGCGACCATCAAGCTGTTTTGGTTCTGGAGTCCATGCCAAAATAAAATAGTAGTCTTCCATTTGGGTTTGGAGCAGCATTAAAACACACTCCCAGAGCACTTACATGGTCTCCAGTGCTTATGTTTTATGATGCAAATACTTCCATCCTACTTTCTTGTCCTCTCTTGTAGCTCCCTGTTCAGATCATATCTCCCAGGCCGCACCTTCACTACTCTTATTATCAACACCCTGCTCCAATTGTGTGTTCCTCATATTTGGGGGATAAATAATGAGCAACTACGCAACAGACAGCGACCCTCCCCTGTTAAAAAGAAAGGCAGATTCAGTATTCATAAAGTATTAGAGAACAGACTCACATCTGCCACAGCTTTTTCATGGCTTCTGCTGTCACCAGCTCTGCTGGTTTGCTCCTGGGAAAAGCCTGGGCAAGGGCACAGCAGGAGCTGGGGAGCAGAGCTCAGGTCCGTCTGGCCCCCACCACCGCCGCCAGTGCTGCCCACACTCCAGGTCCCTAAGAGATGGAGGTAAATAAATGGAAAAGGTGCCTCTGCTGCCACTGGGGCACGGGCATGGGGAGCTCCTTCCGTCTCATGCAGTCAGAAGCGATTAAAGGCTCGCTCATTAAGCTTTGAAAGACCAAGCCTGAGCTCCAATCTTGCAAAGACATGAACAACCAGTTGTCACTCATACAATTTCACTGCGGATTTAAGTAAAATAGATATCAGGTAGTTGGAAATCTGCAGTTTCCCAGTAAGAAATGTTGGGTAACTGTCACACATTGAGATCTTGCTGGGGACAGGTACGGGTGTGGGGTAACGTGCAGTGCAGCAAGTTTCCTGATACACCGAGAGAAAAGCAGGAACGATTTCTACCTCCATCCCCGCATTTCCCAGTTGGGACCAAACCTGAACAACCTGATTTATTACACCTGCTTTTCACGTGGTTAGCTGCAAATGTTTCTCAGGTTTCTACTGCTGTTGATGGACTCCTGACTAATCAGAAAGTCAGGAGTGCAAATTTGCAGTGCTGGCTGCTAGCCAGTTTGCCCATAAAAGGTTTCCAAATGGTCACCGAGCCCTTAACCCTGATGAAAACAGCAACAAAGGCACTGCCCCGAGCTCCTGCTCCCACCACAGTCTCCCTCTCACTTTGTTGCACGCAGACAGCATTGGCTTGGGTTTTTTTAAAGAGCACAACTGCAGGACATGCTCTGCAGAGGCCTTTCTACTCATTAAAAGCTACACGTGGGTGTGAATTATTTTATATCCTCCTCAGAAATTATCAGACCACCTCAGAAAGTGATTAGTTTTCACATAAGGTGCCACATCCTCTGGTCCATTTAGGCTGCTTTATGCCACTTTGATGGCTCAGCTCAGCCCTAAATAAAACAGGCTTAATTATCCTTAGGATTTCTCCTGCCTTGGGAAATCTCCAGGTAATGTGGAAATGCCACAGGGACTCCTACACCACTACAGCTATTAGTTGCAGAGCGCAGTGCTGGGGATATCCCCACGCCCCATTGATTTCCTGCTGCTGTGGCTGTGGGCATCTGGCACAGATAAGGGCCACCTTCGGGCTAACACTATTTATGCCAAGGCAAGGGCTGGGAGCAGCATGGCTCCAGGACTACTGCTTGAAAATAACCTTTTGAGTCGAACCTAAATCAAACGTGAAAGATGTATGGTCTGATTAGAATGCCCTGCTCCAGAAGTCCCCAGCTAATGGGAGGAAAGCAACTCGTTGGTTTGGAAAACAATTTCTTCCCTCATTTTCCAACACTTTTGCCGGGAACATGGAGAAGGACAGGGTCTCTGACCACACATCTCCTCAGGAAAAGAGCCTTGCTTGCCACTGCCATCCCGATGGTCCCACTGTGATATAACGCCAAGCCTCACAGAGAGGCTTCACAGGACGACCCCCATGGCCTGAGATGCTGTTCAGCAGGGGTGTCCTGCAGAGAAAAATGGGGACTTTAGGGGTGAATCTCAGATCATCCTGAAGGAGGCTGCTTGAGATGCCCAGGGAAGAGGCCATCATGCATGCAAGTGGGTGACCAGCTCACAGGTTTATGATGTAGTCACTGATGTCTCCTTGTATGCTACTACCTCATGGTTACTTGGGGCAAAATGGGTGGATTTTCAGACCCTGTCACCTGTGTCTGTAGGAAAGACACAGAAAGAGGAAGAGGGGAGGTACACGAGGGTACAGAACACAGCACACAGGATGGGGCTAGACCTTCCTTGGCAGAAATCTACACTGATCCAAGTGTGTTACCCAGTAGTTCACTTCCACCATGAAACCAAGAGGGGGTTTATGGGGGAGCTCGCATTTCAGTTGCCTTTGTCTGCCTTGCCTGGATCTGCAAACACCACTGCCATGGAGCAGATCCGTGTCACATTCAGAAAGCCAGAATTTCTGCATCGTGCTTAAAGGCAGGCTGAGATTTTGACAAAACTGATGGGCATGATCCCCTCACATTAGAGAAAGTTTCTTATGCACCATGGGTAAGTGGGAGAGGGAATTTGTTGAGACCTGTCGTAGCACCAACAAGAACTAAAAAATCTCGCGGCAGCTACTGCCATCTGAGCCTGTCAAATTCCACTGCAAACAATATGTCACTCTGCTGGGGAGGCGGCAAGCAATCTGAGGGTGAGAAAAAGGGATGGCTGAAGTATCCAAAAAACTCACTCTAAAGGGTTTAAAAAAGAAAAGAGCCCATCCGTGCACACTCACTCGCATGCACGTGGTGCCACTGGCCAACAGGCATTCGCTTGGAAACTGGGGCTTCCAGATTTTTGAAGTATTACCAAGCCTTCTTGGTTCTAGTAGAGAAGGGTAACGTCAGTGTTGGCACAGCTTTCTCTTGAATTCATGGCCAGAGAGCACAAACACTGACAGACCAGGCAGGACACCTACCTTTCTGGCATTATTCAGGAGAACAGGCTTTAAAAGGACCGAACACTGGTCCTTAACCGGGCACCGAATTGTACCTCAGCAGAGGTAACATCATCTGCTTACACCCTTCAGGGGATTTGGAGAGTCTCACAGCAGCTGAGGGAAGAATGAGAACATTTCCCACGGGGCATTTTCCTCTGATTTCAAACGCTTTCTTCCCCAGAGCCACACATGTTGTCTTCCACACTTTGCTGCCCCACCACATGTCGCATTCCTGACAAGCTACAGCTCACGAGCGATGACCCTGCTCCTGAAAAGCTGCAAGGGACTGAGGCCATGGCTTTGGACGAGAGCAGTGAAGTCTTTTTGCACTGGTCTGTCACCAAGGGATCATTTCCAAAGGGTCTTCCACTCTGTATGAGCTGAGTGCAAATGGGTTTTTTCCATTAACTGGGTCTTACTATCCCAACACATTTCACTACATCATTGCCTTTCAAAAGCTACCACGGCAAAGGATATATTTTGGAACAAATTCCCCAAGAAACACAGAGCTGACAGGTCCCATCTGCATCACAATTTGGCCCTTCCAGCAAAGGAAAATCCACAGGCAAGGAAAAATGACTTCTAAGTGCAGTGCTGAAATTTGAGGGGAGGGTGGTAATATCCCTCCCGTGCTGTTAACATCAGCTCCAGGAAGGAAGAGGCAAGCAACACAATCATACAATCGTGGTGCCAAAACAAGCAAGAAATGTCCTGGAAAACACACACTGAATTAAAACCTGAAAGTCTAAGAAGAAAACAGAAAATTAGAAACCTGTGGCCACTGAGAAACAGAACAGAAACAAAACAGATCAACAACTCACAGAGCTAAACAGCATACAAATTGGAACAATCGATGTGAACAACAAGAAAACCAAAGCTGTGGATCAAAACCTAAAGCACACTTGCTAAGTCTAAAATAATCACATTTCTCTCTGCAATGCAAGGCCAAAGCAGCTTTTTAAGGACAAATCATTGATGCTAATTACCTACACAGGTTTGGAGAGCAACAGCAGAACCTCAAGTTCTTTTAAGGCAGATGGACAGTGGGAAAAAGTGTCTCATCTTTGGTGCGCCAAAGCAAGGGCTTTCCTCCCACCTCGTGCAGTTGTTTCATAACCCCAAATAGAGTGAAAACCACCCCAAACTCCCCAAGGAAACAGCCAAGTTATAGTACTGGCTTCGCAGAATAAGCCCTCTTAAAAATTGCACATTTAAAAATTATAAGAAATCTCCTGGAAACATTCAGCTAATTAAACCAAACCATCCGCTATGAAGACCTCATACCTGAGCAGACCAGATCTTTCTAGCCCATAACAAGATTCACAGTTTCTGGAACAAGCTCAAAACCTTCTTCTGTCTTGCCTATTTTAGTCACAGGAGCACTTCTCCCGTGTCAGGTCCCATCTCACAGCCCCATGGAGTCTTGTTAACTTTCTACCTTTAGTGCTTCTTGCTGTTCAAAGATTTCTAAAACCGCATACAAGAAAGAATCGAAGGAAAACTTGTCAAGGCTGATCGGTCTAAAGCCGGACCTATCAACTATGATTTGCTTCAGGAACAAACACAAGCAATAGCCTCTTGCCCCATCTCCCTGCCTGCCAGCACAGGGGCATCTCTGAAGACAAACTAAGCCACGTTTTCCCAATCGTTCTTTAGCCCAAGAGGGAACCTTTAATTGAGCACCCCCAAACTTACTATATTTTTCCTTGTTGCACAGAAATCCAGTATGTCCAGACACACTCCAGGTTTCCATCGGCTGATTTAGGTATGGTTTAAAAGAAAGATGATCCTCTGCCATTTTAAAGGGATGGACTGAAATGTACTGCACAGCGCGGGTCCAAACACCACCACCTCTTTGAGAGACAGAGTAACACGTACACGAGAGGAGAGGTGTGTACCTGGCTTGGCAGCATCTGTGAGCAGCAACCCAAGAATAAAACTGTGAAGGGCCCCTGGGACTTCTTCACCAGGATTACATGTCCCTGGCTGCAGCAGGAACTCCTTGAGCAAAGGGATTATTGGGCACACCTCTCTCTGCCCAACTTAAACCTGGGGGCTTCATCTGCAGGCAATGCTGACACAGAAAAAGATGAAAAAGTAGAGAAAATATATAGACCGAGACCAAAAAAAGGCATAAAATTTTTAAAAACAGAGAGAGAGAGAGGTGAATACAGTGAATACACAGATGAAAGTGTAGGACACCCGGAGACAGGCATGCCAGTGGGAGCCCCAGCCTTCCAGCTGAAGGTCAGCAATGTTCGTGTCACCCTGCCAAGTGCCTCCTGGAAGGGCGAGCAGTAGGCAATGCAGAAAGGAATCCTATTAGGAACTAGGATGACATGAAGCAGTTCTCTTTTTTTCTGCTTTTAATATGTCCTCCCTGTTATGGTGGCATTTAAAGGGGGCTCTGCTCCACACCTGCACACAGAACCCAAACATGTCTGTCAAACACATAGATAAGGAGAAAACCCTCCCTCTCTCAAGCCTGTCTGATCCAGACCAATTCATGTTCACAACAACCTTGGTCAAAAAGGTTGAGCTCAGCATTAGGAAGATGCAAACCTGAGCTCATCATCAGTGGTTATGTGTCACTGCAGCCCTTCACCAGACCCCATTTGGCTGGTGGTACCCACACAAACAATCACTTAATGTAGAGTTCACTGTTTTAACAAGCACATTAAACTAAGGAAAATTAAAGTTAACTTGGCCCTCCTTAATGTATTTGTCACTGGTATCATCCCTCTTCACAGAGTTGCAGGTCCATTTACCACTTGAAGAGAGCTCTTGCACAGTCACCTCACCTGGCTGATGATGGCAGCATGGTATTTTAACTACAGAGATGCAAGCTATTTTATTCACAACATCACAGAATGAATAATGTGGTAAGGGCCATTTCCACTCGACACTGCAACTCCATGTCTCCTCCTGCCTCAAAAGCTGCAAACCAGGGCATTTCAGGCCAGATCCTGGTGAGTCAACCTAGAAGAGGTTAAAAATCTTGGTGACTCACATGTCTTTTGACTGGTTTGGCCACAGGAAGGGTTTTGGAATCTTTAGATGTGTCAGGTGAAAGATCCTTAATTTGGGATCTCTTGTGAGAGGGTTCCTGTTTCAAATTGTTGGGTCTTTTTAATCAGCCAGACTTGATTTACCCACCATTGCAAGCTGGCACTAAGCAGCTCCCTTCATCTATATATCATTTGCCAGGCAAACACCAGAGCAAGCTAAAAGAACGTGGAAACAGCAATTGCAGAGCAAGTTTGAAGACAGCATCTGAGAAACTTCCATTTTCGGAGGACACCAAGGCAGTGCTGGCTGGCACTGCCGGAGCTGAGCTGCAGTAGACAAGCTCTATTTTCCCATCTTCTGAAAAGTTTTGTTCAGAATGATGTGCACGTTGTAACGAAGCCAAAAGAAACAAAACTGTGGTTCAGAAGGGCAATCATAGATCTAATGAAGAATAAAGTAGTTCTGAGCAACCTTCCTTAGGAAGCATGACTACTCCCTACAGGAAAGGATTAAAATGGCCACACGGGATGTAGATGAGACAAGAAAACTGGGGAAATACTTTACCACAGGATTGGAAGCTTATAAAAAGGACCAAGTGACAACTGTAGGGGTAAGACAGTGGGGCCATCTCTAGTCAAGTTGTAGAAAATATCTCTGCAGAGGTTGTGAGTCAAACTGAGCATGAGCAAGTGTTTTTAGATGATCTTAGAAGGCTCCTCCTGTCCTAAGAGCAGAAGTAGTCAGAAAATCATAGAATTAGGAATTGGAAAGGATCTCAAAAGATCATCGAGTACAATCCCCCTGACACAGCAGGATCACCTAGACCAAGTCACACAGGAACACATCCAGGCGGGTCCTAAACATCTCCAGTGAAGGAGACTCCACAACCCCACTGGGCAGCCTGTTCCAGCGCTCTGTCACCCTCACTGTGAAGAAGTTCCTTCTCATATTTATGTGGAACCTCCTATGTTCCAGCTTACA
>JAOXOE010000256.1:2157456-2220217 GCA_028565055.1 Phoeniculus purpureus | reverse complement strand
GAGCCTGTCCCCCCCCTCCTGGCCAGCCTTCAGGTACTTATAAACATTTATCAAATCTCCCCTAAGTCTTCTCTTCTCCAGACTAAAATGCCCCAAGTCCCTCATCAACCAGGACAAACTCCTCTATTGTCTCAACTTCCTCTGGGGCCTCAGCGGTCTGGGGCTTGAGATCAGGAAAGCCCCCAGAAGTGTAGACAGAAGCAAAGAAGGACTTCAGTATCTCTGCTTTTACTGTATCCTCTGGTTTCAGGGCACCCACCTCATTCAGCAGGGGGCCCACATCGCCTCTAGTTTTAGTTTTACCTGCAATGTATTTGAAGAAGCCCTTTCTGTTGACCACAACTTCTCTTGCAAGGTTTAATTCCAAGAAGGCCTTGGCTTTCCTAGTTGCATCCCTACATTCTCTCACCAGAGCCTTACAATCACCCCAAGTAGCCATCCTCTCCTTCCATGACCTATAGACTTTCTTCTTCCTCTTGAGTTAGCCCAGCAGCTCGCTGTCTTCTGGCTCCCTTTCTTGACTTCCTACCTGTTGAGGTGCTCTGATCTTGGGCTTGAAAGAAGTGGTCTTTGAATGTTAATCAAGCTATCTTGAGCCCCTTTACCTGCCAGTACCCTGTCCCATGGGATTTTCCATGGCAATTGCTTGAAAGGGCCAAAGTTGGTTCTCCTGAAGTCCAGGGTTCTGATTCTACTAGGTATTCTGTTCCTGCAGCATGAGATCCTGAATGCCACCATCTCACGGTTACTGCAACGGAGGCTACCATCAACCTTCACTGCTTCAACCAGACCCACCAGTTTCCCGTTGCGAGACACACTCCACACAGCCCGATGCGATCACTGCAGAAGCTGTTTATTAGTTGTCACGCTGTCCCTTATATACAGTCTTTCCCTCCACGTAACCTCGCAAGTTATAACGACAAGTAGTGCTATCTTACTCATGAGACAACCACACCTTCTAGACAGCTTACCTATCGGTTCTTCCTCAGGTCTTGCTGGCAGGCAGACAGAGCTTCCCTGCTCTGTCCCAGGTGCCCCATTCCTTGTCTCTTGTGGCCGTGTAGGTTATCTCATCTCCATGGCACCCAGTTCTTCTCCATCAGCTAGCTGCATTCTTTTACTATTATTTTTTAGGCTTGAAGCAGCGTCCACCACCACACCCACCTTGTTGGTGAGTACAAGATCCAGCAGCGCTCCTTTCCTAATGGGCTCCTCCACCATTCGCATCAGGAACCTATCCTTTTCAATCTATTCATTAATGACTTGGGTGAGGGATTAGGGTGCACTGTCAGCAAGTCTGATAATGACACAAAGCTGGGTGGTGTCTCCGACACCCTAGAAGACTGTGCTGCCATTCAGTGAGACCTGGACAAGCTGGAGAGCTGGGCAGGGAGAAATTTAATGAAGTACAACAAGGGTAAGTGCAGAGTCTGGCATCTGGGCAACAACAACCCTAGGTACCAGTATAGGATGGGGGCTGACCTGTTGGAGAGCAGTGTAGGAGAAAGGGACCGGGGGGTCCTGGTGGACAGCAGGGTGACTACGAGCCAGCAATATGCTCTTGTGGCCAAGATGGCCAACAGCATCCTGGGGTGGATCATAATGGGGGTGTTTAGCAGATCGAGAGAGGTTCTTCTCCCTCTCTACTCTGCACTGGTGAGACCACATCTGGAGTATTGTGTCCAGTTCTGGGCCTCTCAGTTCAAGAGGGACGTGGTGCTGCTGGAGGGTGTCCAGCATAGACCAGTGAGGATGATAAGGAAGTGGAACACCTCCCTTATGGGGAAAGGCTGAGGGATCTGGGTCTCTTGAGCTTGGGGAAGAGGAGACTGAGGGGTGATCTCATTAATGTCTATAAATACATAAAGGGTGGGTGTCAGGAGGATGGAGCCAGGCTCTCCTCAATGTCATCTAGTGATAGGATGAGGAGCAATGTGTGTGAGCTGGAACATAGGAGGTTCCATATAAATATCAGAAGGAACTTCTTCACAGTGAGGGTAATGGAGTATTGGAACAGGCTGCCCAGGGGGGTTGTGGAGTCTCCTTCTCTGGAGGCGTTTAAGACCTGCCTGGGTATGTTCCTGTGCGACTTGGTCTAGGTGATCCTGCTCTGGCAGGGGGATTGGACTAGATGATCTTTCAAGGTCCCTACCAATCCCTGATGATTCTATGATTCTGTGAATCCCATCCACTACTTACCATGAGTCTTCAGAGTTTTGACAAACCCAAAGATTGATTATTGACAGTCCTGCACCTCTTTCAGTCTTCCATTGCTCCACCCAACCACAGTTTTAAGATTGGAATTGTTCCTGCCTGTAAGAGGTGACAAATCAAACATCCAGGAGCCCTCGGTTACCCGTAATGCAGAAATCACAGCACTGATAACATTGCTTGCTGAGCATGTCATCAGCCCATCGGCAGGCTAAAGAGCAGCAAAGGATGGGGAAGCGATTACATATAGGAGTGAGTGGGACAGCAGAGGACTGACGCAGTGCTCTAGGAGGTCCTTCCCAATCCTCTGTGTTCATTCATATTGAAGTTAGTGAGAGACCTTTCCACCAAATTCAAAGGGCTTTCATCCAGCCTCAGTTTCATTTCTTTTCAATATATAGATGCAAGAGATTTGCCACTCACTATTTTTATAAGACATGCTGATACACAATCAGGTCTGGGGGCAGCACAACGAACCCAGATAGATACCTTGCTCCTCCCAATACACTAAACATGCCCAGATCTCAGAGACGTATCTCCATCTTTCTGAAGTGCCTAAGTCCAGCTGTGTCACAACTGGATTTCCAGTCATCGTTAGCCATAACCAGTTATGTCAAATGAATGGTTCCATTATATGTTCATGCTTTTTTGTGAGCACAGGGACAAGGTGAACCCAGGTTTTCAATCTGAGAACGGGCTCACCACAAGGCTGGTTTTCATTTCCAGCTACAGACAAGAGTGTCCCAGCACCAGTGTGCCAGAGTGAAACCTGTTGCTTCATACCAGAGGTTATTTAATGTATATGGGGTGTCGCTCACTAGATAGATGAGACTCAAGATTATCTGGAAAGAAATGTAGACGCCTAACACTGGCAGTGGCAGATACAAGGGAAGGAATGAGGAGGCAGGACTGGGTGGTTGTATAATTACACAGTGTTTCCTCCTCTCTATTTTTTTCCCAAGCAGGCGTTCAGCCTGCTCAGTAGAGTCACTCCAATATGTTACCTAATGGCTTTGCCCTTATTTGTAAGATTCCCCATCTGTGGCCTGACTGTGCCACTGCCTCATTCAGCTGAGCGAGTGAACAACATTCATTCACTCACTCAGATCTTAGGAGACAGGTCTTGCTCTAGAGCAACAAAAAATGAGCTGCTCTTTAGTCAGGTCTGAACCTTTGCACTCAAGTCAGCCTTTGATGAAACTTTCCTGTACATTTCAATGCCCTTTTTTATAGCCGGGAAATCCGCTCACTCGCTCTGGCTCATCCCATTTTTTATTCTCTAACGGGCATCATTCTGATCTATGTGGTGATCTCACATTTTCCTCTTGAGATTTCTGTGTCCACCTTGTTTTCAAAGCCAAACACCACCAGCAATGGGGTCTTATTTTGGGAAGGATGGATGTTCAGATATAATCAGTCCATTTTGCTATTTTTCTCACCTGGTCTACAGTTGCTGCTTCTAATATTTAGCTGCTTCTTTACTTACTTTCCTCTTTTTGCCTCATAGTTTACTGTAAAGCCTTAAGTAATTTATAAACATTGGAAAACAATATCACATAAAGTTTAGTTCTCCTGAGGCATAGAGTCTTTTCCTCCTATTTGGTTCATGGTGCCTGTAATGAGGATGCTCCATGGAAGGATTTGACCACCCAGGTGGGCACTGGTACAGCCACTTGCTTTGGTTCCTCAGATGTGGTGTGTCTATCGAAATGGTGGGGGAAAGGAAGGGAAAGACACTGGGCAACATTTCAGTTTCTGTCCATTAAGTAGGAGGAATGCATCTAGGAAAATCAGATTTAGGAACGGAGAGTCATCACTGGCTCAGCTCCTCATCATAAGGCAACAGTAAGATGGTGTAATCAGTTGTCTTCTACTCCATTCTGGTGTCAGCTTCAAGTCATGGGTGTTAAAAGCTCACAGCCAGAAACAGAGCCCCTGGGGTCTTGCTATGGCCTCATTGATGACATCTGAACAACCAGGGGCCATCATATCTGACAGCCTGGCAATAAAGCAGCTCATTTTGAGGATCAGAACTTTGCTCTTTCTCCACTGCAATGCTCTGCAGACACCCAATAGCAATCCCAAGAGACCCTTTTTTGTCTCAAAATGTGTGATGCAAGGATACTTGGCAAACACAGTAGACAATGTGTGTTTGTGTTGAAGTGTTCAATATTGGAAGCAGAAGGGTCTTGCATGAGGACCAGCAGAGTGTCTGCACATCTGAAGCCTCTTGTATCTCCAAGGCATCTGGACTCACAAGTGGGCTAAGTCTAATGGAGCCAGATCAAAGCACAATTCCCAGGTAGCCCATCTTTGAGCACCTATCAATTCATATGGACCTGCAGAACTGCTACAGCTGGCTTCATGATTATCTCATCAGTGGACACGTGTCACCAAGGAAAACAGGCATCATTTGCCTTAATTTACTATTGTCATCTCCTACAAGTGGAGAGAGGAGCTTGAGGGCTGCAAAGCTGAACCGATTCGTTCCGGCATCAGTATCGCAACGTGGCAAGATGTACCTATGACTGTCACACTGAAAATTAGTAGATAGCAAGCTTGCTTTGTGTTTGATTTTTAGCAGGTCTCTCCACAACAAATATTGGAGCAGAATGCATAAGCAAAGTGCCTGGTACTTACAGTTTATCTTGGTGACAGAAAACTTGATTGATGAATAATAAGTTCACAAAGTGGCAAATGTTCAACATAGGGCTAAATAACCTTTTGCTGCCTGTTTTAATTTTTGTTGTGGTTGTTCCCAGCTCAGTTTCTCTTAGCCTCCACATCTCCTGTCTTGAAGCTGCTTTGTTCTAGTGCTCCGTCAGCTGCTGTGGCAGGGGGAGTGTGTGTGCAGAAACAACCCCCGTAACCTGCCCTGTTTGTTCCTTAAATATTTTAACTGATCAAATTGCTTATTGTCAGAGCAAGAACTAAACAGACTACTTTTACATTTCACATTCCTTCTTGTCTCCTCTTTCGCTTTGCTGGGACAGAGCCTGGGACAGAGACATTCTCGCCTGCAAAATGCAAAGTTCTAACCTATCGCCGTTCCCGCAATTCGACAAGAGCTGAGGGGTGCGTGCCCACACACAGATAAAGGTGGCTCAGAGGAGATGCCAGGCCAAGTAGACTGCACCCATGAAGCATAAAAGGAAAAAAACCTCTATTTTACAGAGAGGGTAACTGAGGCACAGTCTTATGGTGAATTATGTCCAGGCTCTTATAGGAAGAGGTGGCAGAAGGGCAAGCACAAGCCCATAGCTCCTAATCTTGTGCCTTAGCAACGAGACCACTCTCCCTCTGCACGCAGGCTCAGAGAGAAGAGGGGGCAACCTTCTAGGAGGGAAATCCTTCTTGGATTAAGTAATTTGCTTGCTTTCTTCTTCTCACCCCTTTCCTCCTTCAAAGCATGGAGGATGGGGATGGGGCCAGGCAGTGAAGCGGTGCCCGTCCCCCATCCTCCCACACCCAGCGAGGTCTCCGGGCTCCCCAGCAGCCCCCAAATGCCCATGTCCCTGGGCCGGGGAGGAGGGCTATGAGTTTTAATTGCAGTATCTTCATTACCGTCTCTAAGTTCTTTGCACACTAATGTCAAGAGCTTTGCCTTTGTAGTGTTATTGGCATTTTTCATCATATTCATGAAGTGTGGGTCAATTTTCTTCAAAAGGCTCACTTCGCCAACTTGCCACAAAGACAGACAGTAATAAATTCTACTAGTGCACAACGAAGGCTTCGTAGCTGCGAGCAACAATAAAAAGCAATGAGCTGGGTGTCACTAAGTAACTCCAGTTTACACTGCATTTTCTTCTTTTATTGAAAACTCGGAATATGAATTTATTAATGAACACACAGGTCTACTTTGAAGGGGCGTGGGGGGGGGTCCGAGTCAATTTATTTGGTATTCACACGGTGTGTGCCTACATTCTATTGTTTCATCATTTTATGGCCAGGCACAGCTTGTTAGGCTGTGGCCCTCCAGAAAAAAGCAGGCTCATATAGCAACACCTTGACGTAGATGTACAGCTGCTTTCACTGTGGCTGTCTCACCTTTAGCCCTGTCTGTCTACTGCCGGCTTTCATTTTCCGCATTCATACATCAATAAGCTTTGCATGCTGACACCTAATTTTGCAGGCTACTTTGGTTATGGAGGCCATGTTTTGCATATCACTACCCACCCCCTTCTGACATCTACTGCCTTTAAAGAGGGAGAGAATAGAGAGAGCACGAAAGAGGGATTCTTTTCTTCTCAGCCTAATCAGAGATTTCTTTATATTTGTCAAAAGCAGATCTGCAAAATCAACTTTAATTGATTCTTCCACACTTCTTGGGGATGATTTTTGAAGGACTGGGCTCGTGTTCCAAGGCACAGTGTTGCGTTTCAAACAAATATGAGGTTTCTACAGCAAATCAAATTTGGATGCCAATTAGTTAGCATTTTCCATTCCAATTAAATTTGAGACCTTGCTGATTTTGAAACACTTGTGTGTCTACGCTCGTGCGGATGGATGGGTGTGCGGGCACCTATCCCTATTTATTTTATAGAGACAGAAAGATATATTCATATAAAAAATGTATGGTGTCCTCCATGGTCTAATAAGCAGGGAGGGGTTTGCACCACGCATTTAAATATGTATTTTTGAGGATTTTTTTTTGGGGGGGGGGTTTCCTTGTTTATTTCACAATTGTCTTACCAGCCTGTTCTAACCTGTTATGTGACACCACAAAGGTTTTTACTTCGCAGTCAGGTGGCTAATGTCATTATAGCATTGACAACTCATAAAATGTTATAATCTAATAGGGCTTTCCCTCCCCACACACACATAGAGACAGCTTATTGTAGCAAAGAAAGGATTAGTGGCAAAAAGCAAGATTAATGGTTAAAAGAATGGAAGCAGGCTGAGTCCAGACAGAATACATCGCAGCTTAAAAACAAATATAATTTGTATATTTAAATGTGTCTTGATCTTGCTAGATTTACTCTAAATAAACCCAGCAGACAATATAGGGTATTTCCTACTGGAGATTGCATATTTCAGCAAAGTCTGTATATTTGTTTTCAAGCCATGTTTAAATAAATTCCTCCTTTTGTGACTGAAAAAAAAAATCACTTTTTAGGCAGAGTCATAGCACAGAGACTAAGATTGAAATCCAACAGTGCAGTGATGGGAAGGAAACAAAAGCTTGCTTAGATTAGCACACACCATCACAGTCAACCATAAAACTATTGTAGATAATGTCTGTGCTGTGGTGTAGACGTCTTTCTGGCGCTTAGCGTTCCGACTGCAAGGTGCAAACCACCCACCAATAGGTTTTTCCTTCTGTGGTGCCCTAAGGACCTCAGGACAGACAGACAAACAAGAAGATATCAGGAAGTGGCAGATCCACCTCTGTTCTTTTCCAAGGACTCAAAACTGTGGTGGTGAAGAATTCACCTTCAGCAAAAGTCAGGTGCAAACAAGCACATGGCTGCATTTCTTCGGGAAAGAGGTTCACTGGTTTCATCCTCTTACAAAATGTAAATTAAAAAACAAAGACCTGAGCTAAAAACTAGGATCGCTGGAAAGTCTTTCCGGCACCAGATCTTCCACAGCTTCATGAAGGGAGAATCTTTATAACGGGTCAAAAAAATGTGCGGTTTAGATTTTTAAATTTTTTTCAAGTCAGCTTCTTTTTATAACTGGGTGAAATAAACAGCCTCTGGCATGAAAAATCGGCAGATTTGCTGCTACCTTCAAGTTTTATTTGACTGAATGGACAGGCTAAGAAATAAAATTTCAAAATTTTACATTTCAGAATGCAAATATTTTGCAGCTCTCAAACCAAAAATGTTTCAAGCCATCCATATGAGATCTCCTGGACTGTGATGGGTTTTAAGTGTCAACTTGCACAAAACCAAAAAGGTTAGACACTGACATGAAACTAAAGTTGAATATCAAATTTGCCTTTTAAAGGCATTTCCTGATTTATGGACTCTAACACTTGCAGTGGAGAGGGGATCACCTGTAATAAAGAATTAAAGCCTCCTGACAAGAGGCTTTTCTTGGTTGCTTTTCAGGCACCCTTTAGAGAGCTGCCTCAGAGGTCCTCTGGGACACATGGCCCAGCTGGAAACCTACTGACACAGAAACAAGCAAGGGGACACGGAGGGTCTTAGTTTAGAATTTAGCTTTGCCATCCCACCGTTCCATTTTTTGACTCATAGTGGAAAAAGACTAATTTTTTTAAGCCTTCATTTTTCTTTCTTGGTTTTAAGGTTGAAAAGGGCTATCAGGTTATCTGCTCTGACCTTTTGCATCTAGAAACCACCACATTCCCACCAGTTTGCAAGTACTTCCATAAAATAACAGTTCCTATTAATTTCTGTCACCACTGAGGGAAGTAAACTGGCTACAGTCAGGGAAGGATTTCTCAGAGGTTCACCATTTGACTCTCTTCACATTCTCATCACCTACATTCTTTCTAATCACTACACAATTTTCCCTCTCTCTATCCATGAACAGATCATCAAAGTACTGGGAATATGAGTATAAATGACAGCAGCATCCCAGTTTGGTCACACTTTGCATAGTTAAAAGGATCCTCAACAAGAATAACCAGATAGACTAACCAGACAAGGCAAAAAAACCCAACCAGCCAACCAAAAAAACCCCAAACACAACAAAAACCACCAAATACCAACCAAACAAAAACCAAAACATCAAAAACTGAGAAATCAATATTCTCCACAGCTCACATAAAGCCAAAGAGATTAAATGACTGATCAAAAGTCAACCCAAAGTTGGTGGCAGAGATGAAGCAGACATCTACTTTCTCAAGTCAAACCCAGAGTTTTCCTTTCCTCTTCATTCATTGTTTCCATTGATCATTTCAGGCTAGACAGACTGCATCGACACAATGACTTTGTGAAGCATAGAAGCACACTTTTATGGGCAATAAACAATACACGGGAACCTGAGAGACACCTCCAGAAAGCCTCCCTACCAAAACAGAGAGTATTTTCCTTCTGTTTCCCCCTAGAAGATGGCTACAAGATTCCCTTGCCCCCCACTGCAGCTCTTTGCCTGGTTCAGCCCACTGGCCAGGTCAGAGTTGCAGCCCTGTGTGGCACGCTGATTGAGGGATGGTGGCGAGCTCTCCTCCTTGCCAAGACGACAGAGTCCTGGCTGGCTCAGCCTCCGCTGCTGCCAGTGTACCAGGGAATGGGTTGTGCGATTTCATTTAAGCGCTGCTAACTAATTATTAACTGTAGGCTCAGCATTCAGGGCGCAGACAATGGGATCAGCCAGGCACCGCTCCGTGGGCGGGGGGCATGGCAGTCAGCACGGGCTTCTTTTTAATCATTGTGCTGTGGAATCAGTCCCAGAGAAGCAAATTGAAAAGTATACAAAATTCTGATTAATAACCACAATGAGGTGGGGTATTTTTAGTGTTCCTCTGAGTTATCACCCACAGAACCCCAACTGACCCTTCAGCTGTACCAGCAAACCCTGCACATGCTTTAAAATTCTAAATAAATTGTTTTGGTTTCCAGGGCTGCTCCACAACGACGAATTATGCAGAGCTGAGCTCAAGCCCAATGTCTGGATCCAGTCTTCTATGTATTTTGCTTGTGGACCCTGATACAAACTCTGAGGAGGACACACATTCTTGTTTTATTGCATTCCCAGGCATCGCATAAACCTTCGCAGGTCGGTCTGGACTGGGGTGCAGGCTCTAAAGTCTCGGGCCTTTGCTTGTTTTGCTTTGAGCGAAGGGTGATTTCATTTCATGTGCATGTTCCCTTCTCTCCTGAGGGATTTGTGCACGGAAGACTTGACTTTTAACTCCGCTGATATTTGTGTCTTACTAGCTCTGTTTCTCCAGAACTGTGCAACTACACACTGGGTCAGGATCTCTGCAAAACAGGCTCCATGCTCATTCACAAACTGGGTGCCTCTCGGCAACATTTAAGATGCTTTTCCAAGACATTTCCTTATTTCTAGGAGCCAAATGATTAAGATATTTCCATCTGAGAGAGACATCAAGTGACTATTTTGTTCCAAAATAGTAGTAGGAGAAAAAACCTAATAATCAGGGTCTTTTAATAAAAATGCTTTATCCTAGAACAGCTTTGCTCCATGCAAGAGAATTCATGAGCACAATCACTGATCACACCTCAGACAGGAGCCAGTCTCTCTTCTCACGGTTTTTCCAGCAGTAGAAACACATAATTTGCAATAGGGACAGGGAACAGTGTCCTGCTGGCACCATCTGAGGGGTTCAGCATTAAAGACACCAGCATCCCCACTGTGCGCTGACCAGAAGCCTGGGGAGGCAGGAGCTCTGCACTAACACAAAGCACTCAGGCAAGTGCTATCATGATCAGGGATAAGGAAAACCAAATGCTTTAGTAGGTCTCAGGGCAAGGATTAGAGAAAACAGACTGCCGTATCTCATGGAGCAAGTACGTGTCAGGGGCTGAAAGAGAGCTCAGTCTTTTGGTGGGGGGGCCTGATGCTGCACCTGCAATGAAGCCTTTCCTGCAAATGGAGACATCAGAAAGAGATGACATTCCCCAGGGCCTGGCAAAATGTTATATGAATCACAGCCGACTCTGCTCACGAAACATCTTTCTCAGGTCTGAGCAGAGCTCTGTACCAAGGACATACATTTTTAAATTAAGAATTTTTTTCTTCCCACTCTCAATACCTTGGTAGAGCATTTTCACTAAGCAGTTACTGAGAAGAAGGGAGGTATAGTTCTTGTACCTGAGTAATGCTTCTTCCCCAACATTACTCATTTTACCCATGCAGAAGTCACAGAACAGAATCATAGAATCATTAAGGGTGGAAGAGACCTACAAGATCACCAAATCCAGCCATTAGCCCACTAAAAGTCCACAGTGCCTACTAAAAAGTGCCTCCTCTTCTTCCTCAAGCCTTCCACTCTCCAGTGTTTACGAGTTTTGGTCCAGTTTCCTGTGCTGTTAACACTCTGCTTTGGGAGTGGGAGGAGGAAAGAGGGCTCTCGAAAGGTGCTGGAAGCCTTTACTCCTTTGCAGACTGTCCCAGGCTCTTCCAGCCACAATACCTCGTGTCCATCCATGGCAAGGCATTGCAGGTTGTTGTGTTTGACTCTCAAGAAACAGCGTTGCTAGGACGACGTTTATTATGATGCACAATGTGAATAAAGGATGAAACTGTACGCAGCGTGCTGATCTGCTATAACTGTCATCTGCAATGATAGTCTCTAGTTTATACCTCAAATGAATTTTGCATGGATTGTACCAATGCTACCAAGTGCTGCAGAGGTGTATTTCACACAGCTGCCTGGGCCTGGCATGAAGATCATGCCACTTTAAACAGCGAATCTGTTATTGTGATGTTTGTGAGAGGAGAACAAGTAGGAAAGTCACTTTCAAGTGCAGCTCAGTGCTCTTTTAATGAGGAATGGGGTCTTCTTCAGAGCCAGCCAACTACTGAGGAGGAGCTGACACCCTTAGTAGTCAACATCCTCCAAAGAGCTGACAGCTCCAGATAAATCAGTTTGTGTACTTCCTCCCCTTCTCATATCACCTGCAGTGACAGGAAAGCACTAATTTCCTTTGAGAGGGAGAGAGATGGATGTATGCGTGCATCCTGGGCATGTTGATCCTTCAGTGTAAAATTAACAAAAACAGAGGCCAGGGAGAACTGGGAATAGGCACAGCACTTTGTCAAGAGGAAGGGTTTGCCACAGTATGTCCCTGTATTCATCATATGGTAATTTAGAAATATGCATACAGCAGAGGCACATGGCATTAGTCCCTGCTAGAAGCATCCATGACAAATACCGAAGCTTCTGGTGAACTGATTGCCCAGTTCACAGCTATAACTCATCCCTCTGCAGCACAGGGCTTCACGCCAAGGGGCTGGCATGTAGCATTAGCCATGAGCACAAGGGGCTTAGTCCTACTCCAGGTGACAGCCCAGTCCTGGACATTCCTGGGAGGTAGATCTTTGACACCATCACCCTTGAATGGGACTGCCCCAAGGAGAGCAAAAGCAGTTTCCATATGCTGAAAGGCTGCAGCTGCAGATTATAATCCCAGTGCCACAGCCAAACAATCACACGGATGGGTCCTGCAGCATGTTCCCAGGCTGACCAGGAGGCACCACTCACTTCATTGTCACAATCAATCAGGAGTCAAGTACTGCCTGTACCCTCTTGCACGGACGATGCTCACTGCACACCTCCTGAATTCATTACCCTGACACTGTCACATGGCTAAATGATGGTATAAAAATTGGGCATTGCAGCCTGTTGCAAGCACGGCATGCTCGTTGAAAAGAAACCCACAAGAAAACGCCCTCAAAACAAAAATATGGAAAAATTTCTCCCCATTTCCCCTGGTTAGGAACCTTAGGCAGCAGTTCCAGCAGGGATGGTGGTCATTCTGTTTGTGTCATTACTTCTGAGTTGGCTCGTCCCAGCATCCTCACCAAACTGCCACGTTTCCAGAGACGGGGTCTGACACAAGGCAGGTGGAAATAGGGCAGAACCAAAAGAAAAGACACCTAACCTGCTTAAACAGAAAAGCGAACAGTTTCAGGGAGGATCTTGCCCAAAAGCCAGATGTGCATGGTCCGGGGCTCGAGACAGTGTGCCTGCTCCACCTGGACTCAATGCACACCCTGTACTTCAGCTGTATTGAAGAGACTCTATCCCAAACAAGGAGAAGAGAAAACCAAATAATTTTTAAAACCCTCAGACAAACCACCTTCTAAAAATACAGATGAGAATCTGAGTTTCTCAGCTCTCACAACTTCTCCCTTCCTAAGCTGGCAGTAACCGCAGTCATTGTCGTGATGCATCAAGTTATGTTAGTTAAATCACTGAAGATTTTATCGTTTATATGACTGGGTCAGATCAGCATGATCAGATGAAACAGGTCACAGCAGTGATGTGTCACAGCAAAACCATCTTAAAGAAGGTATTTGCCCGACAGCCATTTAAAAACACTTATAAATGTACATTTTAAAATAAATAACTACACAAACATAAACCAGTAAATATCTCTATACATGCATGCCTGTGGGTGCACACATATAATCACACACATATGCTTCTGTGGTTTCCCAGCTAACCACTGCCATGCGGTGTACATTAGCCCAGGATGCCAAACAGAAAGCCTGGAACCCTCCTCTTGGGGTAGAGCAGTTTTCATAGAATCATAGATTCATTAGGGATTGGAAGGGACCTCAAAATATCTTCTAGTCCAATCCCTCTGCCACAGCAGGATCACCTAGACCAAGCCACACAGGAACATATCCAGGTGGATTTTAAACATCTCCAAAGAAGGAGACTCCACAACCCCCCTAGGCAGCCTGTTCCAATGCTCCATCACCCTCACTGTGAAGAAGTTCCTTCTGATACTTACATGGAACCTCCTATGTTCCAGCTTGCACCCATTGCCCCTTGTCCTATCACCAGAAGACACTGAGCAGAGCCTGGCTCCATCCTCCTGACACCCAACCCTCACACATTTATAGACATTAATGAGGTTTAAACCATTTTCTTCAGGACAACAGACATTTATTCCATGCCCCTGCATCCACAGTGAGTTCAGGCATGGCCCAATCACAGACAGCTCAGCAGCACAGATCCCTGCAAAACAAATGAGGAGTTTTGGGGGGGGAGCAGGTCAAGACCACGGCTCCCTGTCTTTTTCCTAATTTCTCATGTCAAGCTCTTGGGAGCTTACATCCTGTTCAAACCCCACTGAGGATGCACGACACTGCCCTCACGCAGCCATGTTGCTGTGCTTGTGGCAGTACCTGCTCGGCTGATGCCCAGCTGCACTCAGTTTCACCCTGGTGTTATCCTAGGCTGGGTTGTTCCTGTCTTTCACTATTGAGTATTTCGGTGGAAAAGCTCTTTTGTGTGTAAATAACTATTAGGTGGTGGTTGGTTGTTGTTTTTATTTAAAGCAAAGAAAACAATCCAAAAAAAAAAAATAAAGGCAGAATTAATTTACATGAGAGCTTCAAAATAGCCAATAAATTACAATAAACTGTCCACAGCAAACAATGCCACCAGATGACCATAATGGAGATCCACTGCTCTTGTGCTTTTATTAAAAGAACAAAGCACTGCAATTAAATGTAAAATCTGGTAATATGTCATTGTACCTTAAGCATCCTTTTCTCATTCATTGAACACTGTCCTCTGATTTAATTGAAGCCTCTGGTCCCTTTGAGACAGCAATAGTCCTTACTCTAGGCCAAGTTTAGCATTTCATTATTTAGTAATCTGAGACGGAGTCATGCTATTGACTCTCAAGCAATCCTCTTTGCTTCTTATAACAAAAAGGATGCCCACAGAAATAATTGATACCACATTCTACTCTCTAGTAAATCGTCCCTTAGTGGATTGTGAAAAGAGGTTTTTGATTTAGACTTAGGAATAACAAAAGTTGGGTATATTTTTCACTGATGACCCCCATATGACATGTCCATAACCCCTTTCTCAGCAGGAATGTTGGCCTAAAGGCATTTTAGCAGCTAAAATGAGTGACTAGAGACTTTCCAGGTTTTGTTATATGTATTCACTAGATAAGTGATGCCTTCATACAGGAAGGTCATTTTTTTCTATAGAACAACTCACTGTAGACCTGATCCAGCCAAGAGCTGATACTTTCCTCCCTGGTATCAGACAGCCATCAGTGCTTAGCACCTCATAAAGGCAATCAGCAACTTGCAGATTCATTACAGCTTTGCAGGCTGGGAATGGGGCTGAAGCCATGTAGGGTGTTTTCTTTGTTACCCAGGCAAGTCTAGGACCCAGGGCTGAAGCCCCCAGATCCCTACAGGCTGTGAACAGAATTAACCAGTTTCCCAGCTCTGAAATACCCTTGTCTTGAAAGAGCCTCTGTTACGCCTTTGGGATTTTCACCCATCCCTGCTGTAAGCAGAGCTTTACTCCCTGTGGGTCGCCCATGAATCTCCTCGTCTGGCTGCCCAAGCTTCACTCAAACTGTACACACAGAAAGGCTTTTCCCATCAGCACAGAAATAAGCTCATGACCACCAGCCTGGGCTGTAAGAGAGCCATGGCTAGACCCACAGACACACCCACACACCTTTCCCACTGCCTGTAGTGCAGAATGCCCCACAGGGATGCCCTCAGCCATCGTCTGTCCCAGAGGTTTCCACCAGAATCATCACACTGCAGTCACACGACTACACAGGGCAATAGTCACCTCCTCCTGTTTCTTGTCCATTTGCAGGGGCACCAGAACATCCCCCCCTTCCCTCCAGGGCTCTGTGGTCCTGCAGTGCATAGACACCAACTGCAACATCGTCTTCACCATTATCCAAATGTACTCCTTGTCTTGCACAAAGCTGGTGCATCTAGGCAGGTCCTGCTGTACCTCTGCCTGTCTATCTTGAGGGCAACAGCACTGAGTTCAGCACACTTCTGCTGGAGGCAGCCCACACCGTGACACGGCAAATCTACAGAACGTGCAGAATCAGCGCAGTGATTCACTTCCTTCAGGATGATGAGGTGGGGGCCATGTGCCAGTTTGTAGGATGGCTTCAACATCCAAAAGGCCAAACTCCACTAACTCTTCCCACTGAACATTTAGGGGAGAACTGAGCATAGTTTACAAGAGTTGGTTTGTGAGGGGCTCGTTGCTGTGCATACTGAATGACTGGTGCTAAAAATTAATGCAGGCACACAGAGTCAGTGACCCCAAGTACTGCCCCGTCCACTCACTGGAGGTTCAACTCACTGGCCCAGGCCAGGGGAAAGTTTAAAGTTGGTTACCACACAGAAAAGTTGTATTGATGTAGGGATGCATTCAGGATCCGGCCACCAGCCCTCCCACAAGTCAATCCCATGGATGACAGAGGTCAGACAGCAAAGATGGCCCTGACACATCCTTGCTCTTGTGTCCTGACACCTCTCACTCCACAGAGTTCTGAAAAAGTGAGTTTTCACTAACTTTGGGAAGACATTTGATGGCCAAAAAGCAGCTATTCCCTCTGGAAGTCTGTGCCATCATTCCCAGACAATGCAAGCACAAAGCCAAGCTAGGGAGACCAAGCTCCCCCAGTCAACTTGCACAGTTTCCATCCATATTAATGGGAACGACACAGGTGTATTGGGAAAAAGCCCCCTCGCTGGGCTGCAAATTTCACAGCCCTGACCTGTGGCCATAAGCCTCCACCCAAACTCATCTGTATTGAATTCTGTAATCTCTTTGGCATGTTGAATATTTCAAATTAGGAGAGGTCAGGGTCAGAGCCAAAACAAAGCATTATATTTTAATTCAGATAAGATTTTCGTCTAGTCGATCCTGGGAGGGACGCAAGGAAGAAGGAGAAATCGACACCAATTATTCCGTCTTCGGGGAGAATTATTTGACAGTAGGACCAACCCACACCATGGCGCTTGTCCACGAGTTGTGTTGTGTTTGTTAGTTTCTCTTCTCCCAGTACTCAAATTATCTCCACGTCCTTAGATGCATTAGACTAATTAATATTAAGAACATATGCATATGCAAATCAGGCCACGGTGCCCATATATTTCACTTTACATGACAGCTTAAAGTGTAGTTGTGTGAGTCAATCAAATGCCATAAATTTGTTATGCACGGGAGATCATTAATATTAATTGGGGCATGGACACTGTGCAGTAGCCCATGCCACCATTAGAAATGTACCCCTCACTTTAATTGTTCGACAATTTTTTTATTGTTTTCTTTTTTCCAAATCAGTGCCTACAGCCTGATTAAAATGTGGTTGTTTTTCTTCCCAGGTAGTCTTCAGAATAGCATCAGAATTGTATTAAAAAATACAGTGCAGACCTTTTCTAAGACAGATGGCACACAATGAGGTTAAAAAAAGTATCTCGAGATCCAACCAGCAAGAACAAAAAAAAAAATTGCTTGCATTGTTGTTTTCATTATCTGGCTTCTGTCATTTCATGAGCTTTGTATCTTGCAAGGAAAGAAAGAAGGGAGAAAAACTGTGAAATTAATCTTTTGTGCATGGCCTGATAAAGAAGAGACATGCTCAGACAAAAGATAGACTGAGAGAAGGTACCGTGATTGATGACTAAAGTAAAGGTGTCAGAAGAGTATTATGTAAATTACTGGAGGCACAGACCATTTCAGAGAGAATGAGAGGTAGAGGGGAAGCCAGGGAGAGAGCAAGAAAAAAAGGACTGCAGAGTCGATGTCACCAAGACACTGGTCCCCAAGCGCCAATTTCTTGCCATCTTTCATCTGCTCAGACAAGCTCACCTCACTTTCTATTTGGTTTGCAGAATGTAACAAAGGAGGAAAAAACTGTCAACACTAGCATGAATACAGCCCACGAGCAGGGTTCGAGCGTGCAGCGTCTGAAGTGAATCACTGAGACGGGAACTTTAAGGCAGCCTCACTGCTCATACGTGGGCCTGTGCAATGCGGCACCTCAAAGCCGATTTGTCCTTTATTTGGTGCCAGAATCAGGATTCAGACAGACAGGTCTGGGGTCTTTCTCTGTGTTTAACATCTAGCTTGATACCTGCCTGCCTTGCACGCGCCCGCAGCATCCCTGCTCATCCCTCCACAGAACTCCAACGGCATTCCTCTTTACCTCCAGCCCAGCCCAGACCTGCCCCTATTGCTTCCCCACCAATTTTTAACCCAATTCACGTCTAAGATACATGCTGGGCAGAAAAAAAGTGGACAGAAAGCTCACACCAACCATACTTTCCCCAGCAAGCCTTTTCTCCCCAGCTGACACAACTACGTGCAGCAGCTCACGGCCACACTGACACCAAGCCCCCAGCACCGCCGATGTCTGCTTCCATCTCCTCTGTACCCCAAGCAGTGTGGCCGAGCTGGTGTAGCACCTGCCACAGACCTACACAGGGTTCAGTGACAGCACAGTCCAAACAAATTTATACCAAGCATAAACATACTTGGTCCCCCAGTCCATGTCCTGGCACAGAATTGTTCCTGGTTTTCACATCCCAAGAGAAAAATGCAGTGGATAGGAGAGAAAGTGAAAAAATAACATTTTTGTACTTTCACCTTCTCTAAAAAAATATTTAAAATTCCAAGGAAAGGCACAACAGGCTTTCAGGAATTTTTCCCTTTGTTTCTGACTATACGATTAATCCAGCTCCTGCTTTAAAACCAGTTATTAAGTATTGTCTTTTGAGTCTCACCTCTGCCATATCTTTGCCCCTATTTAATTCAATTGCTGGCTTTTATTCAAAAACTTCATTTTCCAAGGCAAAAACAACTACAAATGGTCACCTATCACCCCCATGGTAACAAGTGTAAGGAGCATTCACGGGGAAGAAAACAGTAGACTGGTGTTTGATGAAATGCACTCCACATGTACTCCTGATAGGCAAGGCTTGAGGTGCTACACATTAACTAATTACCCAAATACCCACCCTACAAAGTGAAACCCTGGATTTAAGAAGAGGGAAGCATGACCTGAGTGGTCAGTAAGTTCACCTCCCGCTCTCTCTTTCGTCTGGTAGCTGAGTAAGGGCATCCCTTTTTCACATCTTTGTCACATGGATGTGTTCCTGTGTGACTTGGTCTGGGTGGTCCTGCTGTGGCAGGGCGATTGGACTGGATGATCTTTCAAGGTCCCTTCCAATCCCTATGATTCTATATCAGTAGTGTGATCATGGGGAGGGACCAAGAAGGCAAACAGCATCCTATTCAATCATATTAACTACAGAGTAACTAGCAGGACCATAGGAATGATCATCCCCCTGGACTGGGCTCTGGTGAGGCCATAGCTTGAACACTGGGTTCGGGTTTGGGCACCTCACTACAAGCAGGTTGAGGTGCTGGAGTGAATCCAGAGAGGGGAATGAACCTCAAAAAGGGTCTGGAGCACAGGTGCTCTGAGAAGCAGCTTAGGAAACTGGGGCTGTTTAACCTGGAGAGAAGGAGACTCAGGAGACCTCACTTTCCACAGCTACCTGAAAGGAGGTTGGAGCTAGGTGTCTCTTCTTCCAAATGACAAGCAATAGGACAAGGATTGGCTTCAAGTTGTGCTGGGAGGGGAGGTTTAGTTTGAATAGTAGGAAAAAATTCTTCCCCAAAAAGGTTGTCAAGGTCTGGAACAGGCTGTCCCAGTAAGCGGTGGAGTCACTGTCCTTGGAGGGGTGTGAAGGACCTTGATGTGGTGCTTAGTGACGTGGATTACTGGTGACCTGGCAGTGCTGGGTTAATAGTTGGACTTGGTGATCTTAAAGGTCTCTTCCAACTAAAATAATTCCATTATTCTCTTCTATGATTCTGTGTTGTCCATGAGCCAAATGCTGAGTCTGGGCAGAGCAATCTCCAGCTCTGCTCTATCAGATTACCTGTGCATACATCCTGGCGTAACAGAGAAGCAGGACTTGGTGCATGACTTGTGCCCTCCCTGTGGAACACAAAACTGCATGCACCCACCAAGTCTTACTTGTCACCCAGCACCAGCACCCACATCTGCAGAGAGGGTGAGGAATTGCCCTACCCTGCTCCCCTTCCTGCTGCATCGGAAAGCAGGGACAGGGTAGGGTTTGGGGCAAAGATGGCAAAACAGGCACAGCTGCTGGCAGGAGCCACTTCAGTATTTCCATGAGTTGGGAAAAGGAGTTGCTTTCCAACTTACTTCCTTCAGCTTCAGTCAGTTATCACACGACTTTTTAAGTTGAAGGGTTGAGATAATCAGATTTAATTGCAAATCATTTCAATTTTGCATCCCTTGTAAGTTCTGTTGGCCAGGCAGGATCATCTGTGGAAAAAAATACTCCTTTCTTCTCAGGGAATTTTTCATTTTTCCACTTCTTTATTTTTTTGCACCACGAACGCAACAGTTGGAAAAAATTTAAAATCCGAAGAGGCAGCTATTTCTGTAGCATCAATTTGCCCCATAAAGAGTGAGATGATAAAATGAGCGAGAAAAGAAATGTCCTGGACACCAAGCTCTGTGCAAATCAGTTTTTAAAGTGTCAGTGAATTCCCGTTTTAAAGAATACTTCAGTTTGCAAGATTGAAATTATTTTTAAGAAGGAACTCTCAGAGGAAGTTGTCATTTTAGGCTGCACAAACCAAAACCCTTCCAAAATCAGGTGCTTAGAAAAAGAATGAAGCACTTTAATAATTTCAATTGCTCCCCTTCGCACATGCCCAGAACCCAAATCCCTTTTCTAACTGAAGTGCTTATATAAAAATTTGACAGCTCTTATAATTTTAAATTGCTCTACACTGAGTATGCCCAGAACCTTGATCACTTCCAAATTCAAGGGCTTATAAAAATTTGAAGCACTCCAATAATTTTAAATTGCAATGCACAGTGCAGAGTGATTTAAAATTATTGGACTGCTTCAATTTTTTTAAAAGGTCTTCAATTTGGAAGTGAATCAAGCAGCATTCTAATACAGTAGTTTAAGACATACTGTACTGATCTAAAATTTAACATCTAAAAATAATGAAAATTAAACCGAATGCACTATTTCAAAAGTGAAAATGGTTTTCCCAAACACACCTAGAAGATTCTGTAAAACCACAACTTCTGACTGCTTGGTCCTTCTTCACAAATGGGTCAAGAGTGAAGAGGAAAGGAGGAGACGCTCAACATTAAGCCACAGAAGTAAGATCAGCTCTAACCTGTGGGTTGGACACCACAAAAGTCCTCTTAAAAGTGCTGGAGGAAGGTGGTGGAGCAGAGCGGGATGGGTAGATACTCACACTGCAGGAACCCCACCAATGGCAATCTGCCACAAAAGGCATGGCCAAGGGCACCTCCATCCCTGGGGTGACATTTGCCCTTCCAAACCATTCCCTTCTATTTAGAGATGTGGAGATGAGTATGCGCATTGGGGTCAGAGCTCACACTGACATCCCAGTTGGGGACAGACATGCCAAACACTAGACAGAACCCATCAGGGCTGTCTTGCAGGGAAAGTGAGGAATGAGTTTAGACTATGAACAGATCTGCTGTTTACAGGCCGACACTTTTTTGGATGGTGTTTCTGTTTCCTCTCAAACCACGCGCTTTCTACTGGGGACTCACAGCACATGTCCCATGCATGGTTTGAAGCCCTGGCTCCCCACTACTTGGATTCGTGAAGAGTGGAAATCCATGAGGTACGCTAGGCTGTGCTAGACGCTGGCTCTGAGTGTGAGTCTTGCTGGCAGCGATTCACTTCACTTTCAAATCTTTCCCTTTTTTGGAGGTGACTTATATTAATAAACTGCTGTGAGTCAGAACTGACACGATATATAGAATCTGTGCCTGTTTGGTATTTCTGTTGTGTTTGCTTAATTTGAATGGTGGGTGGGAAGACGACTAGGCTGGAAGTAGTCTTTTTTGTTTCCTTGCTTTTTTGTTTCAGACATGCAAGTTTCTTCTCAGGAGTCAACTGTAACTACTATAGAGTTTCTTCAAAAAAGACCAGTTTTGACATCCTGAAAACAGGGAATGAAAAGACACTTGAAGCACCATGCATTTGTGAACATCTGCAATGTAAAACTGTTTCACAACAGGACCTAGGCTCTATTTCATCTTCGAACAAGTTGGGAATCTTGTCTATTTGTGGCTTGTTCAGTCCGTGTGATAATAGGGATGCTGTGTCTTCGGCTGCAAGCTTTATTTTGAAGTTGGGGTCTTGTGGCCTTCTCTGTTATCTTTTGTTTCTTGTTAAGTTAGAACTCAAGAAATGACAGAAAGAGTCCTTATGCCTAGCTCCAGGCTAGGAAAGAAGGCTTGTAAAATTTAGATTATCAGACAGTCAAAATAAGCATCCCTCAGACAAGGAGAGATATGGCACCTAGGGCACTGCACTTCCTAATGTGTATTCCCAGAATAGAGAAATTAGCGAGTACAGCATGGATTAGCTGCAGTGGCTCAAAGAAGCACAGGAAACCTGGGCAGGAAAGCCAGGCAGAGAGGTTTTCAGGATAGAGATGTCCATTTTCACGCTGGCACCAGCCAAAAAAGAAGGAAAATTACTGCAGCAGAGGAAAGGACCTAGGACTCGGAGGTAAAACCATTAGAGAACTTCTTGAACAGCTGGGATGCTCCCAGGTCCTGCAGGATTCAGGAGGTCAACGCGAGTCCCAAAGGCAGCGGCGGAGAGAGAGCACTTTGCTCAGACTGCCAGTAGCGTGAAGCTCATAGATGTGTCTGGCAGGACATGGCAGAGCAGCATACAAATGGTGTGACTGAGGATTTCCACCTGAACCATTGGTCTGCGCTCACCAGCAACATGATCTCTTTTATAATCTAATGCAGCCCATTAAAAAAGCGTTGAAACTTTTCTTTTCATGTTCTCAAAGACTTTTTTTCTCTCTTTTATTTTCATCTTTCCGGTCAGAATAATTTGTTCTACAGGACAGGGTTAGGGCAAGAAGTTCCCATTGCGGTGGGTTAAAGATAAATGGTGACTGCCTATGGTCCTGCACAATGAACTTGCACTTTTACACAATAGATTCATGATTTATCATGTAAAAAGTATCTGCTTTAAAAAAAAATGGTGCAAAGAGGCTTTATTCAATAGGCTGTAATGGTGAGCTGTTATGGTCTATCAGGTGGATAATGTGCATCTTAAAATACTGTGTAAATACATATTTCTGTAATAGCCTGATACATTTCCAGAGAAGCCATTGCAGCGTGCATCTGAAGTGAGAAGAAGCTCATGGGAGATGGGCCCTGGCACTTTTTGACCTCAGCAGGAGGTGGGCAATGAGAATTTTTCCTGAATTAGAGAGGAGAAATACTATTTTCTGATTCAAATGAATAGTAAAAACAATAGAAAGCAGCAGAACTTCGGCTGGAAGGAAGAAAGGTAAGCGTTAATGTGATGAGAGTGTCGAGAGAGCTTTGCTCTCTCCTATGCTCAACATATTTCCTTGCTCCCCAACTGAGATGGCAGCATTACATGAATGTTCTCCGTATTTTCTTCCCAAGAGCTGATAGAATTATTTGTTGTGAATAACATTCATAGGAGCTTTGATCCTGAAATTGCCTATGTATGAGAGCAGTCAGACACCAGAGAGGAGGAGGTTTTGGTACTGCACAAGCATATCCTGAAGTCTACAGCTACACTTGTTATTGCAAATTAATTACTAACACGACATCAAACCAGACAGTTTTGCTGGCTTGCAGATAGCCCGATCAGATTATTTGCCGTATGAGATCCAACTCAGACAGAAGCTCATGGTGTCAGCTCCCTGACTGGACAACTGTAAGTTTCAAAGCAATGGATGAATATCCAAAACTGCCACGATGCACAGGTAAAGACGGATGGAATTCCCAGAATTTGCAATGTTTAGACTGGATATCAGGAAAAATGTCTTCACTGAAAGAGTGGTCAAGGATTGGAACAGCCTGCCCAAGGAGGTGGTGGAGTTGCCAGCCCTGCAGGTGTTCAAAGACTGTGTAGATGTGGCACTAGAAAACATGATTTAGTGAGCGTGGTGGGGTTGGGTTGAGGGTTGGACTTGATGATCTCGGAGGTCTCTTCCAAGCTTCATGATTCCATGATTCTATGATCCTATGAAACAAACTGCAGTCTTGCAGGGACTGGCACGAGGTATCCTGCAGCACTGGCCCTCGCTTTTCCTTTCCTCATCCAGACACCACCACACAAGACGCCCCTCTGCAATGGGCTGACAAACGCATCTCTGAACACGAAGACCGGGAAGAAATGCAGGGTGTGAGCCAAACAACGTGCTTCACTCTTCTGCCTCTTTGCCCCTATTTTGGTATTTACACCCTGTGCCATCCCTCACACACAGCACATATATTACCTTTATTGTAGTGCTGGAAAAGGATTCTCTATTATTTGCAATTATTTCCCAATTTGGCCAATATGAGAGGTTATTGCTGCTGAAAAGAATGAATAAAAGCATATCTGAGGCAAAAAAGTGCTAGTAGTAAAGTTTAAAAAGAGCACAGATGAAGATTAATAACCTCAGAAGTCAGGGCCTGGAGTACTTAAAACAAGTAAAAAGACATTAGGGAGCAAGAGAATGGAGCCAGAAGGAACTTTTGTTATGACACCCAACTCCGTGTGCAACTTCTCGGGTCACTCAGTGCCAAAGCTGCAAGAACTCCCAGCAAATCTCCCCCGGTGTCAAGGAAACAGGGTTGGTTTACGACTTTTTTTTTTTCCCCTTGCAAAGCTTCAGGTGAACATGTTTTCTGACTTATATGAAAGTCATGGGGAAATAGAGAGTATGAACACACGAATAGTGGAAGCCTATACTGGGGGGAAAGAATTAGGGTTCACCATTTAAGGTGGAAAAAAGCAGTCTGGCTCGAGACCGTGATCATGGATAAAGGACCACAAAGTTAATGGGAGTCTATCAGCAAGTTCAACAAAGGCTTTGGGGTTAGGGTTTAGGTTAGGAGTTTGGCTTGTGCCCCAGGCAGGTGAACAGCAGCTACACACCAGCACAACCAAATTACGACCATCCAACAGGACAAGTCTAGAGAGAAGAGGCCGTGCTCATGAAAACCAGAGATCTCTATGTGAGTGCTAATCACTGTAACCTGCAAATTCTGCTCTGTAAATATGCAGTAGGATGTTCTGCAGGTGATCAGCAGCTACAGGCAGAGCTACTGTACCTCTCATGTGAATCCCAGAATGGGCAGAAAACTCCTTCACCACAGACACACTGCTCATGAAAAGAGTGGGCATAAATATTTGCAACCCCTGGAACAGTAGAATAAAGCAATTAGGACTCAAGAACAGAGTTAATAAAGGCAGTGGAGAGATAGTTAAGAATACTTTGCTAAGGAGAAAACAGGTTTTAGTCACACGCATGTCGAGATGTCACCATTTAATAAAATGACAAAAACTATCTATCACATACGCATGAACACAGAACAATATAAAGAGGTTAACATAAATTGATGGCATCCCAGCTTTAATTTTACACCGCATCGGAGTCTTTGGTGATTGGAATAGACAAAGATGTATAGGGTTATCTTGTTGAAGAGGCTTTGCTAATTACTGGCACTTGTCATTTCTCCATAGCTTTATCTAAGTCAGGAAGGGTAACTAGCTCTTTTTCCCCAGCGCGTATTGTTTGTTCAGCGGGCTTTGTGCTGAGGAAGCGTTTTTCATAACTGCACGTCATTATTAACGGGTTCATAAATAAATGAGTCCTAATATTTTCCTCAGTTAGCATTTATGATAGGGACATTTGGACTACAAAAGATTACACTTGTCTTTAATAAAAATAGGCACTTGTACATGAAGCCTATTAGGATCCGTGTTAGGCTGAGGAGGAGGAGGCAGAAAAGGGGAGGAGCAGGAATATAAAAACATGCTTCATGGGACAATCATATTCTTCATGTTGTTTTTAGTGGCTATTTGTTATCTTGCATTAGCTAATCATGGTTCTAATGTGAAATGGATTTCTGGATCACATGCTCTGTGTCCTGCAGTGTCCTGCCCACCCTCAGAACAATCCAGCAAACACTGTAAGTTAGGCAAACACTTTCAGACCCGAAAACTTCCAGAAAAACAATTAAAGCAAGCAACAAAGCTGAGTGCTGCACTATACAGCTGATGCTCAGGTGCAGACGCATCCACTCCCAGACCTGACAGACTTTGCTTTTCTCATGACAGAGACCAGGGTCAAGAAAAGCTGAACTGGAGAAGGTCACATTCGAGGAAAGTCAAGAAAGCTGTAAGGTTTTGAGGGATCTCAAAGAGCATAAGGTCTCCGTGTGCCCTCCCTCCTTCTTCTTCTTCCCTTTTCAGGAGGCTCATTCCCACAACACCCACACCCCCACACCAGGAGAAGTGACAGGAGGGTAGAGGCTTGCTCTCCCCACTCCACTTTTTTGCACCAGGGACATGCTGGTGCAACGCCAAGACTGGACCAAACCTCCCCCAGCCCAGACCAGTGTTTTAGCTGTAATACCACATTATCTTGGTGCTTCCAGCTCTGGCTTTGGTGCCTGCTGCAAGCCGAAGCTACATGCCACAGCACATGTGCATGAAGCCTGAAGAGCAAGCAAATATTTGCTAAGAGACTGTATTAGGTCGGATAACACCTTATGGCCAAATCTGACTCCTCCCTTCCAACACAAATACCAAAACGTTTCCATATCCCTCTATTTTTCCAGGAGTGCCTGCTACTAAGCCTCAGGTTTTTTATTAGTGTTACAAAAGACCCCTTAAAATAATTAGTTTGACTCTTTTGAGAAGACACTCTTGACCGTCAGACAGGTTTAGAGTGTGTCCATACATCATTCTCACTTAGTTACTGTCCTGTACATTTTGTCAGCTATTTATAAAATACTCCTTAAACCTCATCTTTTTGGACATAACTTCAGACCAAACGAGATGTAGCAGACAATCCAAGACATCAGAAATGCATCTGCCTAACACCACAAAACTTTTTCTCTTAGGAAGCAATGATCTGAAAGCAAATACATCAGAAAGCTTGTGCTGCAGTATACCTGAAAGTCAGCTAACTCGGCTTGGTGAGACAAGGTTGGAGTCCCAAAAGCATCTATAGCATGTGGGAGTTTGTTTATCTGCTTAGCCATGGACCGCCTTTTTTTCTTTGTCCTTTGGTTTCACTTGAAGCTAAAGTCATTTAAAACAAAAAGTGGTTTATCTGGTACGGGGTTTCTTTTTCGTAAATCAAAGCGAAATACACAAAACCAATTCAATCACAAAAGCACCACTTCCTTCAGGATGTCAGTAATTCTCAAAAATTGCTTTAGATATTTGCTAGATATCAGAAATGGGTAATGCAGCATTTTAAGTGGCAGAAATGCATTAGTACTATGTAAGTACATGATCCTTAATGTACTAATCTCAGCAATATGTGTAATGAGAACTTTCAGTAACACGTTATTTTAAGTGTCCTCTGAGAAATGCTAATTTACAACGAAACACCTATGGAAGTACATGTGACATCTACATGAATACCAAATGAATTCATTTTGATCAATGCTATTACAATGAATACGCTATGAATTCACAATGATAGGGTGTTTAAAGAATTACCACGTTCTCCTTTAATATTACATACGTTTTGAAGATTAGCGTGTGTTAAAAACCATGCCCTGCTTTCATTGGGAGGTTTGTGTGTTTGGATGTACAAGAGATATGCCACAGGACTGTTGAAAACATGTTTGCATGATTTAAAACACAAAGAACGCTTCTTAGCAGTGCATGTGTTCTCGCTTCAGTCCTGGTAATGACATCTGCTGCTTTCAAAGGATACCCTGAGTTGGATTTCAGGACTACATACTACTATATGTAAAATAATGGGCTGAACACCCTGTTCATCTGGGCATATAGAATCATTAGGGATTGGAAGAGAACTCGAAAGATCATCTAGTCCAATCCCCTGCCAGAGCAGGATCACCCAGACCAAGTCGCACAGGAACATAACCAAAATACAGTAGACTACCTAGTGCAGAGAAGGTTAGGGAAGAACAGTTCACAAGGGCATGGAATGATAGGATGTTGAGGGATGGTTTGAAGCTAGAAGAGGGCAGAATTGGGCTGGACATGAGGAAAATGTCCTTTAATCTGAGGGTAGTGCATCACTGGCACAGGTTGCCCAGAGACATGGTGGAGGCCCCATCCCTGGAGACATTAAAGGTCAGGCTTGATGGGGCTCTGAGCAATCTGTTGTAGTTAGAGATGTCCCTGCTTGTTGTAGGGAGGTTGGACTAGATTACCTTTGGAGCTTGCTTCCAACCCAATACATTCCATGATTCTATTCTGTGATTCATACTCAAGAATAATGTGTGCATTAAAGAAAACTGATGAGCACTTCTAAAACCTGACCATTATTGTCATGAAAGGAACTGCATGGATTTGCAGGTTTTGTAAAGATGACTCTCAGCTCAGGTTCCAGAACAGGGGCTGAAGTTTCATAAAGCTGAGCTTTGTTGTCTCCTTTAGCTGAGCAGCCTTGGAGTGATCTCAAGATGCAGAGAAAATGAAAGCCCTTAACGAGATAAGTAGTGGAGAAAAAAAAAATGGTTAAAAGCTATCAAAATAAAACAGCTGATGGAGCCTCTGTGTGTTTGCAGTTCCCTCACTCAAACCTGTGAGTGCTGGTTGCTTTGGTTGCCATTCCTTTCAATCTGGGCAGTTTCAGAGTAGGTTCTCGTGACGGTACAGAAGTGCTCCTCAGGGGTCACAGCTCTCACAGCAGACAGGGAGAGCAATCTGTGACCAAGCACAGGAACTGCTGCAAGTCCATCTGTAAACCCTCTCCATCCTGTGTCAGAGCCCAGAGCTAATTAGAGCTTGTAACTGGTCAGCATTTGAGGAATGAGTAATTGGTAGAGAAACAGATAGGATGACAGTAAGAGAGCCGGTCCCAGGTCTAACAGAGCTTTGCATTGCTTGGAAACAGCAAGAAAGAATGATGGCCCAGACATCTGCACCAAATTCTGATAAGAAGCAACAACCCTGGTGCACTCGCTCTAGTTCTATTCCACCTGAAAATCTTCACACAAACTTCTTTATCTGCATACTCTGGAGACTGATATATATATGGCAATGGTGTCCTTCTCTAAATGTGACTGTTTATTAAAGGTCAATAGCAACTGCAGTGCCATCATCTTCCTTAAAGCCTTAGACCATTTCCCACCACTGTGTACCAACCTTGGCTGCATTTATTTAGGACAGTTTCCGTCTACATCTAACAGGAGCCATGTTTAGCTGTTGATGCCAATACGCAACTGAGCTAATCAAGGTGTGACACCTGCCAGAGTAAAGGCTGAAGCAGCAGTATGTGTTGGCTGAACACTGGAAGATCCTGTTAATTGCAAGCATCTGGCCTTTGGCTGGGCTATCAGATGCCAGGAGCTTTCAGCAGTGATTCACAAGGCTTGAAAAGGATTTGGGAATCCTCTTACAGTGCTGAAGGTCCCTTCGTTCACAATGCCAAATATCTCCTGCTACCCACACTTCCCACTCACATCCCTCACACCAAACAGTGCTCAGCACCTCACCAACAGACCCATTGCATGAGCGACGTGGTTCATGCCACCTCCACATTGCACAGCAGAAATTGCTATCCTAACTCTGCAGAGGACCACATCACCATATTCATCCAAAACACTACAGTCTAGGGTGCATCTGTCTGCATAGATGAACGTCTGTGTGTTTATACAGGGACTCACATGTACGTACGATTGCTTATGGATAAAGCAGACTTGTAGACTTCCCCCATTTAGGCATCAGAGAAGGGACTGTCAATCAGACTGAAAATTAGAAGAGAGTTTAGTCAAAGCACAAGAGAGATCCTGAACTACCGTGGCTGTGACGGCACGGGCTGCAAAAGTACTGCAGAGCACTTCCCTATGTCATTCAAAAAACCCAAACAAAATGAAAAGGAGTTGCTAAAACTGTTTGATGCTAACATTTAGTTCATTCTTTCCATTTAGCCAGGAAAACAGAGAACACATCTCAGAAGAATAATAAAGGAAATAATAGGGTTTCGTTTGTCTGTTGCTGCATAAGTGACCTAAATAAGGAATCGGCTTCAGAAAACTGGTTTAAAATATGGGTTGGAATCCCATTGATGTTATTTCTCCCTTCATTTGCTCACCTAGGCCACGTGTGTTGTAGTATAAAGTTGGTGCTGCAAGATACACTTCAGAATTCATATCTTAGTCAATCACTACAAGCCTGGAATTCAGCTACCAAAAATAAATAAATAAAAGGAGAGAAAAATTGTAAAATTTTCTCAGAATGAAATTCTGCCCTTTTCTTCTACTCCAAAAAGTCATTACCATCTGACAGCTGTTTAGCAGCATATGTGTGTTGGTGGTACCAGTCCAATTCCTAGTGGGCAGGTGTCTGCATCACAAAAGCCACCACCACAATTGGCACTAATTGGCACCCTTGCTGGCAGCCTCCGTAAAGAAAATACGGATTAGATGGCACGGAGACCAAATTATCCTGTCACCATAAAGGTGATCCCCCCTTTAGGGCAGGAAGGCCTCTTGGCAGGACAGTTCAGGGAAGTTTGCGCTCCCAGAGCCTGTGTTGGGCCGGAGAGGCGTGACATGTTGGGTGTCTGACGCTGGCGACTGGCACGCTTCACAGGTGCTTTCTCGTCACGTTTCTAGCTGAATTTCAAAAGGGAGAAAATTTTTAAAACCAAAAAACCAAACCAACACCCAAACTCAAACAACAAATTCCCTCTTAATTTGGACACTTTCAGATCAATACAGACTTGCTATTTTATGCAGATAGTCCCCCCAGTGCTCTGCTGGGGTATCAGTGTATTTGTACATTTGACGCCTGCCTTTGTTTGGGGGGTTTTTTTTTTCACTTTTCTTTTTTTCTTTTCTCCTGGAACAGCATGCAAATTCTGTGATTTATTTTTTTTTTTCTAAGTATAGGGTGCAAAATACCCTGGAAAGTGGTGAGAGTGAGGGGGAATGTCTTACAGCTCAGCAAGCTTTATGAGAATATTCTCTTAGTTATTGAGATGAGTTGAATAATTCTCCACTAATTTATACACCAGCGAAACTGGCCTGTTGGCAAGTCCACAATTAATGTGAATGCCAAGTGGGATTGCAGCTTTGTTCCATCTAGGAAAACACTTAGCTGAACAGCAGCTTTCCCAGCTGAAAATGTGTGTCTGTCTTTAAACTTGCAACAGAAGCTGGCATTTCTTCATTTCCATTCACTCTATCATTATGATGCATTATACAATGTAATGATGTAATACGCTGGGAAGCTGAAGCGCCAGCTCTTTTGCCAAAAATAATAATACAAAAAGTGTACAATTATTTTCATCTATGAAAGCCACTCTCACTATCAGCTCCCCAGTCAAAGAGAAATCTTTCCTAATAGCAGAACATCTCTTTCTCTTTGCGAAGCAAACGCGACTGTTGCGGGGGGTGGATGCCAGCTCATCCGTGCCGCGTTACAACTTTTAAAAGATGTAAACAGATTTATCACTTCAGTGTGGCAGCTCTTCACCTCACATCCCTCATGCTCATGTTCTAACAGTGATTATTTTTTTCCCCCCAAAGGATGAGCCCCTCACTTGCACGACAAGTTGTTCTGTTCTATACTGGGGCTGAGTGTGAAGGGATTACTGGAGGTGAAAAAGGCATCAGGATTATGACCATGGCCAGGGGATCAAAATGCCAGGAATTTTTCAAGCCTGGTTTTACCACTCCTTCATTACCAAAGCCATGAAAACACCAGGTTTGTGTCTGCACAGCGATGCTGCTTCAGTAGGGACGTAACCAGCACCAGATCACAAAAAAGGCAGTGAGGCAGCAGAAGCAAAATACCGATTGCTTTAGGTTGAGTGTCTGCTCCACTGCTCTGTCTCCCACGGACTCACATGGGGTCTACACAGCTTCAGTGCTGCAACACACCTGTGCGAAGCCATGACCTTGGCACAAGGGGCACTTTGCAAAATGCATCAACACACGCGCCCCAGCCACAGAGAGATGGTGGCTGCTACGTATCAGTCCCATCGCAAACAGTGCGATACACCGATGACGCAGGTGAAGCTACAAACAGAAGCTTCGTACCACAGTCGGCCACCAAACTGGTGTGTGTTTTGATCACCAGACCAGGAGCTCCCAGAACACAGTTTGCTGCTGTCAGGGGTCCAAGGGCACAGCCGGTCCCCACCAAAGCTCCTGTCCGCACTGGCTGAAACCCGCGGGGTACGTCAGAGCTGAGCTGAGCTAAAAACAGTCTTTTACGACGAAAACTAAAGAGCAGAATAAAATCAAAGCATTGGGAAGTGGCACAGCAGAGTGGTGGGGTTAGGGTGCTGGAGGATGATGCCGTGCATCAGGCAGGTGGAGAAAAATCCGCTCCTATGGTGATATACAATAGCACAGTAAGTGTATCCTAACACAATAAAGTGTTAGCTCTGATTAGAAAAGAAAGATGAATTCTTCTGCTAAACCAGGGTAACCCTAAAAGTGTGTTAACATGAAATACTAAATAAAATGGTACTCATCTTTAATAAATCTTATTACACATTTTGGCAATTTTACTACTAACATACCAGAGGTTTCAAGCAATGTTTGAAAATAGAAATCTTAAATTGAATCATTGTTGCATGAATATATGCAAAATATTCATTTCTAGCACTGTGAGGGTTGAGTGCTTTTAAATTGGAGAAATCACTCATGACTTCACCTTTTCATGCAAGATAAAGTTGTATGTGGTAACATCATTACAATGTCATGAAAGGAGTGGAAATCATACAACAGTTCTGCCTAAAGCTAATATACAAAAAAGTACTCCTGTATTTTTCAATATTGTTCAATATTTAAAGGTGCAGTACAAGGCTTTAAATATATATATATTTTTTAAAAATCGTTAGACTTCAGATGTCAGTGTGGCCTTCACTGAGTACTGAGACTAATAAAATCATTGATGAGATCTCTTTAATATTTAACAGAATTCATGTCTTAGGTACTAGCCTATTTTCAACTCCAGTCTCAGTGGAGGGAACTAAATATAGAAATAAAAAAGCAAAAGATTTATGTGAGGGTCATTATACTTTTTTTTTTAACTAGGGCACTAGAATTAAACTATTTACTCAATAATACTGTCATAACAACAGAGAAAACACTAAGACATCTAAATAAATCCTTTAGCCGGGGATTACTTCAGAAGTATGTAGTACTTTTACACACATTAACAATCAGTAAATTCAACCAGTGAAAACGAACGAGCATATTTTGCAATGAGTTGCCGCGCCATGAATTGCAAATATAGACTACTTCTGCAGCCTTAAAGGTGATTTAAAATAGTGGGAGAGGAATAATTTGAGCTTATATACTTCTTTGCCTTTTCTTTCCTCTGATTACAAAGAATTAGATTTGAAAGTTCAGCCTCAGAAGTAGAAGTTGCATTTAAAAAGCCCACCCTGTAATTTAACTATATGGTGTTTTACAGCATGTATGTGTGGAAAAAAGAAAAAGGGGGAAAAAAAACAGGGTAAGGCAATTGTACAATGTCAGGCTCAACTTTAAACCCTGGTACACATGAAATTGATAGCTCCATCTCATCAAGGCAGCCAACACTCCAGCACATGGAGTCACAGCAGTGCAAAGCAAAAAATACCTACAAGCTTTGAATTCCAACCCTGCCACCAAAAGATGCTCATTTGTTAAAATAAAAATGCAAATGTCTAAATTACCGCCTCATTTTTATGTTTAAAAATAAATAAATATATAATGTCCCGCCTGCCGTGGCTGGGCTGTTGCTAGGTGACAATGCCGTGGCACTGACTGTTGTGGTGATGAATGGTGTGCTGAGCCTGGCTCACGGCAATCCCCACCGTGCAGCTGCCCCACGCAGCCTTCATGCCCTCCAATGGGTCCGCCATGAAAAGCACAAAGACTAAGGTAATGTTTTATCAGTAGGAGGGTTGTTCTGGCCCACGCTGGGCCAGCCAGGAAGACATCGGTGTAGCAACAGTGGGGCTCACCATGCTTTTGAGCTTTAGCAGTGACAATTGAGCCGCTGGAGATGTAAAACTTTACCAACAGAACATATCGATGGTAGCACTGCAGTTCAGGAGAACCTGCAAGTGACACAGATGCACCAAGGTGATGCTTATGTCATCTTCATGGTCTGCTGTGGCCATCACCAAACCCAGGACAGCACTGAAGTCCCTCCCATCACCAAGCTGGTCCTTACCTTAGATGCTCACAAATCAAGATGAAGGTTCCCCTTGTACAGGTCTTGTAACACCTCTGCCTGCCCACCACTTCACCTTCACGCTCCCCTCAGGAATGCAGAAAGTGAGGGAAAATGCCTTTTTACTGGAAACTACGGTATTTGAGCAACAGCTAAGGGTTCAACACCAGCTGGCTATAAAGACTCCAAGCACAGGAGGGGCAGTTACCCCTCAGATAACACCAACAAGCTGCCCTGGCCCCCAGATGAGGTGCAAGAAGCCCCAGCCGTCATAGGATTCACTTTTCCCACCTTGACCATTAATAGGAATCAGCAATATACAAACCATAACCATCATGAGAGCCCCAGGAGCTGGGCACCAGTGACAAGTTCTGCATTTCCCTGCTCACACCAGTACAAACCCAGCCTTCACCAGACCTGAGCTTACTGGCGTTTCCACATGCTCATTCTCTTTAAAAATATACATCAAGGATATGCCAATGAAGCAAAAAAATTGGTGGTGTCTATCCATAGATTATTGACAAGACAAATGAGCTTCCTTGGGTCTAATGCTCTCTGCTACTCAAGGGCTAGCTAAACTCTCTTTTTTCAAATATGTGGATTTTGAAATGATGGATCATAATAACAGAGCTGGTGCCTATGAATGGGGATTGCAAACACTTAATATTTCAATAGAAGTGTGTGCAACATGATCCAATCACTCTGAAAAATGTACAAAATGGAAATATATAAAGAAAGCAGCTGGCATGAAAGAGAATAAACAAAGAAATATTGATAAAATTCTGTATGGATTAGGCAAAATATATTCAAGCTGCATTTGAATAATCTCATATATATTTATGTGTGTGTACACACACATACATACACTCAAAATACAGAAAAATTTCTTACTTTGTCATTTGAAGGACAGAATTAACACACTCCCCTTGCAAATCACAGGGCTGTTCTCATGCATGAGAAGCCAGCTCCCCACATGCTGCTCATGCCTTGGGAGTGTGCTCACAGGGGTGCTGCTGGGCTGACTCTGTGAGGAGCTCTGCACTCTTGCCCCCATTCAAAGACAGCTCAGGGTGTGTTTCAAGTTCATAAGGGACCCTTTGAAAGATCTATTTTGTCATATATTAAGAGTAATTTTTCACATGTTTTTATACAGCACCCCCCAGCAAATTCAGGATCAGGCCAGCAGAAATCATTTGCATTGCACTTCCACTAGAGTATTTACTTCCCTGCATCTCCGTGCTGAAACCAATCTGATTGCTGAGAATGGGTGTGATATAAGAGCGATGCTAATTTAAAGGCTGGAAACACACCATCCTAATGTGCAGCTCCCTGACCCTCAGCACAGCCCAACAGCCAAGCTGGGTAAATGCCAGGGACCACTTAGCCTCACTGAACCCACCCAAGGGCAAGATACTGCAAACTGGTTTAAGCCTCAAAAAGTTAAATAAAATTAAGCTAGCCTATTGTACTTTACAACTGTTGCAGGCTAAGAAGATGTAAACAAGTGATGAGGATGGCTCAGCTGATAGGTAGGAGCATTTTATGCTGAATCTAAGCCCCAAAATAGTCTGCAGTTTGAGGAAGGAAGTGGTGGGAACAACCTTCTCTCATTCTTCACTGTTTTCTTCTTGCTTGCTTTCCCTGCACTCCTACTTCCAGATAGCCGCCTTGAGTGATGAGGGAAACCAAAGCACCATCCCTCAGCTTTCTACTACCAGTCAGTACCAGCTTGTCATATTTGGGGTTGTATTGTGGGATTTTCCCCCTTTTTAGTCACAGAGCCATCTTCCTTCCCCCCACCACAGCAACACACCTTCTGCTGAGATGTTCATTATTGTAAGCTTTGATTGTTCATGTTCTTTGATAGTTCGTTATTCCATGCACCATCACAACCTCAGCAAGGATCCCCACCAGCTGTGCCTGCCCATGAACAAGACTTCCCCCCTTTGCTGGGGGATCATACTTTCCCCCACAGCACAGGTTGTTGTCTGTTCTGTGGGCACACAGTATATTAGCTGACCCATCACTGCTCTCCCTGGTTTCAAAGTATCAGCTGTTTTGAGAGGGGAAACAAAGCTCGAACTGAGCCCCGTTAGGTTGTGGAGTCTGCATGATGCTTGAGAATAATTGTCAGCTCAACATTGCTACTCATGACCATAAACCCTAAAACCAAGTTAAATCCCGTCACGTTAAGAGGTAGCAATTGCCACCACGTGTGGCCCCTTGCCACCCAGTACAAGTTCGCTAGCTCTGGAGACCAAACCCGTATATCTGGGGTTTACCTGCCCTCCCTGAGCACAGACTCTATAGTACTGACTTCAGTAGGAAGTTTGAACACTCAATCTTCACACAAAATTCCATACTGCCCCAGATTTACACAGAAGTGTGACCAAAACAACCCTGGACTTGCTTCATACCGGACTCGCTTCATACCAGACTCGTATAATGAGCTGAGATACTCGTATCACATGCTGGATTTTTGACTCACGTGATAAGAAGCGGCGCAAGGAGACACACACACACCCCAAGTGGAGGTTCAGAACAGCATCAGCTTTTCTCTTGGCACAGGGCAAGGGCACTTGGGTATCTGGAACAGGTGGGCTACCTGACAAGCAGCAGGTAGCCTTCCTTTTGACTACTACATTTTAAATCAGGGCTGTTTGGCAATTCATTAGTGTCTGCTGTTAAACACAGGAAAGTTCAAAAACGTGCATATGTTTCCCTCCCTGCCTCCCAGGTGGTAGCTGTTTCAAGCAGCAACCTTTTCACTTTGTGCATCAAGACTTGCAAACTTCCCGTGGCTACACCAGTGGTTCCCAAGCAGGTGCCTGCGCCTGAGCCGCAGTCTCTGAAGAGCAGCAAACTCCATATGCTGATCTCCGGCTATGTCTATGTCATTCATTTCTCCTTGAAAGTTTATTGTCAGAGTTACTGAAATGTACACAAATGTCTGCATTTGAAGGTGAAATTTGGTGGAAAAATAAAGATATAATAGGACCCTTTCTTATGTAATTTCCTGGTGTTATGTCTGTCTGAAAAATGAAGTGAAATTACATGATGTCAAAAAATCACGTTTCAAAATGATTGACAACATACAAGTGTTTTGCATTGTGAAATGAGGTGGAAAATTTTAATTGCATGATGGAAGGACATAATATTTATTAGAACCTTGTAACCACACTGGATTTCAGTGAAGAGGACACAGTTTTAAATTTTGTACCAGCACTTCAGGCTAAATCTTAAATGAAGACAAGGGAGCAAAATTCCACCTCAGAATCTTTTTTTTAATCTCTGATAGTAAAACAGCATCTATTTGGGTTGGTATGTCACCATAGTGACAAAAAGATTCCCTCATACACGCACCGCTGTTCCGATCTGAACAATATACAGTGCCTGGCTGCCTGGTCGCTGAAGAAATAGCTGCTCTGTACACACAGCATTTTGATAAGGGTAGGATGAAACTCTAGGAAAGCCAAAACTAACCAATAGTTCTAAGCTCTCCCTCCCAAAAAAGACAAGAAAAGATGGGCTCGCATCCGCACCCAAATGCTAATGAACCCGAGATCCTTGTGGGAATAAAACCCAGAACTGAAGTAATGTCAGAGAAAATCCCAATTAAACAGGAACAATTTCAGGGAGTGTCCTGAGCGGCTGCAGAGCAGTTTTATTATTGAGGCTGGCCAGAGTGGCACCAGCCAGTGGTACTTTTCAAAGAAAGTAGTCAAGAGAAGAAAAAAAGTGCGTTTACTTAAAAGAGAGAAAACAGAGACATGTGTACATGGAGGTAACTGGAAGCAATCAATCTTAGCTTTAGGACATGCCCTGAATAAGTCTTACTTCAGTGAGGAATCTGAGTGGAGCAATGTATTTAAGATCAGCACTGTTAGTTAAACTTCCTCTCCTTTCCTCTTCCCTGGCACAACAGCAACTTGAGGCACTAGGAGATGGCAAGCAGAGCTACCCTTCCCCTCCACAAACCCTGGCCACTTTTCCAAGCCTGTTGGCAACACCACAGGCTGACAGAATGCAAAAGACATTTGAAAATCCCAATTTTGAGAGAAAACAGCAGCCTGACACCAGTCCAGAGAGGTACCTTCAGCAAAAGTCTGAATCTGGGGAGAAGGTTTTTTTCAGTGCTGTCTTTTCACAAGAGCTTTCTCAGCCAGGATGTGACTGAAGCACAGGTAAACTCTTGGCGATTTTACACATCCTCTCCCACCCATTTGTGCAGTGCCAGGTCTGTCTTTTGAGATCATGGTTTAATGTGCAGACAGAAGATTGAGCAGGCAATGTCTGTACTCAGATGGAGCTGAAGACTGCTGTTCCCACCCTGGCCAGGACCCTGAACAACCTGGGGCAAGAAATCCTCAAGCAACAAAGTGATGTACAAAGACCCAAACCCCCACTGTGGTTCTTTCTGTAGGCAGAGTGAGTAGTGATGAATGCAGAAAGAACTTTTAAACACTCTTTTATGGCTCCTGCTTAAAAGAAGAAACAACTAGATAGGCAAAATAAAAAGCAAGGACAACCTAGAAGTCTGTAAGAAAATTCTGAGAGAAATGGAACAAACTCACCAGAGCTGAGTCCTGTTCTGTTTGCATAAGACACAGGGGACTGCATTATAAATGTCTACGTGGAGCTGAAGAGAATGGTTAAAATCATACCCCATCAAGCCTAAATGAAGCACCGGGAAGGGAGAATTATGGAAAGCTGCAGAGGGAAACAAAAAAGCCAGCTTCCAATTCTGTTAGGGACTCAGTATATCAGTAATTCACAGAAATTTGGGCTAGGACATAAATCACAGCACTGGAATCCTAAAGGGTCATTGAATGGGTCTGCAGCTAGTCAAGCAGAAGAGGTCAGAAATTAAAATGGTTAGCAGTAAGTAATAAGAAACCTTAGATCCTTAAAGAATTGTTTGAAATAGATATTTATGCTCTTTGCCAAGGAAGGAAGAGATTTTTCTCTTCTCCATCAAATTAGCCTTGACTGAGTACTGGGAACAAAAGACAGTCCCGAATATCCTCAGCAGCCTTCAGATGGGGTTTTCTTTTGTCTGTGAACAACCTTGCAGGATGCTCCCAGAGAGAGGGATTTACTCATCTTTGCATCTTTGCATGAGAAGTGCTGGTGGTACCTTTCTCCAGACCAATGCAAACTACGGTAAGAAAGGGTTTATCCCACTGACTGTATCAAGTTATAAATTTCCCAGAACTCCAGTCCTGGAAAGGTCTAAAAAACCCTGTGTCTAATCCATGACAGAAGGTCCCGTCCCACCCTTGGCAGCCCTGCTGGGGTCTCAGGGAGGACCTCCCCATGTGCTGCTAGTGGACTAACAACTCAAATTTCTCCTTTACCCTGATGTTCTCCCCACAGCCCACACAGCCTGAGCCAAACCCAGATGCCTGGGAAATCAAATTGATGGAGTTGGGGGAAAAAAACTGTAAAAATGTATTAGATATTTCTGAATAACAAATAAATCTGAGGAAATCACAATCTGCTCACAGCTATTTCATGAGAAGGAGAAAGCAAGCCAAATCAATTATTCATTTCAAGTTACTCAGTCAGCACTCCATCAGGCTCTTTTATAAGTCAAAAATGTTACAGGATAAACATGGCTCTGAAACAAATCTCTGCCCTATCCTCAAAATAAAAAAAAAGACGTTAGGGATGCGCTGAGGAAGCCCCACACTCAGGAAACCCTCCACGTGCATACCCAGCCCTCTGCACTGCTCCATCCTGCCTTCCAGGATCTGCCAAGCATTGCGCTTCCCCAAATTCGTGAGCTGGCTTCTTCCTCTGTCCCCTCCATATACACACACACACTCACATACTTGTTTTGTAGTCTGGGATTCCCTTTCTAACAAATAAGAAAATAGTTAATAAATAAATAAAGCAAAATTCTACCAGTAATTCATACAGAGACTTTCTTGAAAGCAACCTGGACAGGTTATGGACTGGTTTGGCCGTAAAGACCCCACTCCCCATATCGCTCTTTGCTCCGGTCATTGTAAAGGATGTATAAAATGTTTGCATCCCATCTCTGAATATCAATGAAACCTTTTTCAATAACACTACATAAAACACCTGTGTCCTTGTGTACTGGAGAAAATTCTCGCAATCACGTCAAATAAAAATGTTGGAGTCCTTCAAATCTTAAACCACCAAAGACCGATCTGCTCCTTTCCACCTGTTTGTATTGCTCAGCTTTTCTGCTCAGGAAACACAAAGCTGTCTTGGAACAAGCAACTACCGGGTACACAAGAGCATCACAAAGTAATTATGAGTTTATGACATCATGTTAATATTACAAGGGAGAGATGGAAAGACCCAGGAGAAACTCTGGATCTCCCTTTTGGGAAAACATTAATGGATGCTTACAATCTGTTTTCCTTTGTTTGGATGTTACAACCAATAATACACTTTTATGTCCATAAATAAAGACTAAAGCTGAATCAATCCAACAAGAACCTGAGCCTGCAGCTCTGAAACTTGATTCACATTCACAGCAAAGATTTATGAATCACTTGCAGAGAATAAGTTGAAGCTGCAAGATTTGGGATGAAATTATTCAAAGGGGTGATTATTTGGGGAGTGATTATGCATGCACACCTGATCAGGGGATCACCCGGGTCTCCTTGTCCTAGATGACAAAGTGTGGCACTTCTTCCAGTGTTTCCCTTGGCTTGCACAGAGGAAGAGCATGTAAGAGCAATCAAACTGTTTATTTTTACACACACTGGATAAGCCCGTGGATATATTTTCCCTTTGGCTTTGAACACAGGACACAGTCTTTAAACTATTCACATGAATGTACTGAATTCACTGATGACTGCAAAGCAAAGGAATAAAACTGATTGCTGTTTGTTGTGTGGGAGTGTGTCTATATATATTTGAATATAGATACGGATGTATCTGTCTATATATGAACCAAAATACTTCCATATTTAAAATACACAGTTAAGCGCTCAAATGTTGTGACAAGCAGGCAGCAGCTTCTTTCACCTTTCTAGTAAATATTTGGCCTTCATTGCTCAACAGGTTTGCAACCACCATAGAATCATAGAATGTATTGGGTTGGAACAGACCTCCAAATGTCATCTATCCAGGGACATCTCTAACTAGAACAGATTGCTCAGAGCCCCACCAAGCCTGACCTTGAATGTCTCCAGGGATGGGGGCTCCACCACCTCTGCAGGCAACCCATTCCAGTGATCCACCACCCTCAGATTAAAGAATTCTTTCCTCATGTCCAACCTCAATCTACCCTTTTATAGCTTCAAACCATTCCCCCTCATACTATCATTCCATGCCCTTGTGAACGGTTCTTCCTCAGCCTTCTTATAGACCCCTTTCAGGTCTCTTATATTCCCCCTGGAGTCATCTTCTCTTTAGGCTGAACAAACCCAACTCACTCAGCCTGTCTCCATCAGAGAAGTGCTCCAGCCTTCTGATCACTTTTATGGCCTCCTTTGGACACTCTCCAACAGGTCCATATCCTTCTTGTGTTGGGGGCTCTAGAACCAGACACAACACTGAGGAAGACAGAAGGCCGACCTGTCTAAGGTCTTTGGCTTGAGTGCCTCTCTTGCCACGTGGGTTTTGACACCTGTGCACTTGCAGGGGTGTTAAATTATCTTGTCCAAATGAAATAAGCTTTGTAAAGTACACGTGAAAAAGGAAAGTTGGAAATTATACCTTCGTTTATAATCTTCCTCTGCCTGGAGGGTGAGATCTCTCTGTAGCCATCTGAAAGCTTATCAGAAGCCTCCTTTCAGAACATGTTTGTGGCTAAGTCTCAGAAACCTCATCATCACTCTCCTCTCTCTCCATGCTGTTCCTGATAATATGTTTTCTCCCGTGCAACATGTTGCTCTCTTTTTAGTCCTAAAGTCTTTCTGCTTCATTCAGGCAATTTAAACTGGGTACAACCAGTTTCCTCGATCTCTCGGAAAGGTGTTCAAACTGTGAGCACAGTCAGCTAAAGCTCCAGATTTGGTACTGGGTGCTTTTCTCTGGAACTGGCTAAGGACACAGTCAGGAGATTCCTCTCCTCTCTGCATAGACTCACAAACCAAAAGGGACACCTCTACTCCCAGCTATTGTCTTCTTTGCAGGGAGTGTTTTGAATGGACCAAACTTAGAAGCTTTATGATAGCGCTTGCACACCCCTGGTGCTGAGGGAATCATGGAATCATTAGGGATTGGAAGGGACCTCAAAAGATTATCTAGTCCAATCCCCCTGCCAGAGCAGGATCACCTAGACCAAGTCGCACAGGAACACATCCAGGTAGCTTCTAAACATCTCCAGTGAAGAAGACTCCACAACTTCCCTGGGTAGCCCCTTGCAGTGCTCTGTCACCCTCACTGTGAAGAAGTTCCTTCTGATATTTACATGGAACCTCCTATATTCCAGCTTAAAACCACTGCCCCTTGTCCTATCACTAGATGACATTGAGCAGAGCCTGGCTCCATCCTCCTAACACCCACCCTTCACATATTTATAGACATTAATGAGGTCATCCCTCAGTCTCCTCCAAGAGGAGAACCAGGCTGGTAACCTTTTTCCAGATACATGCTATTTCAAACAGGCAGGCCATGCCCTGCAGATACACAGGTAACCCCACCAATACCTCTGGAAGTTCAGCACGCCCCCACCTTTCACATTAAAGATACTCTCACTCTTCCCATTGTATTATCACCCATGCCTTGGTTATGAACCTGGCATGAACTTATTCCTGCAAGAAGAAAGTAAGACACAAGAATGAGTCCATATTCTGCCTCACAACTGCCTCTGATCAGGAGTTCATCTGAAATGAGAACACAAGTGCAGGTGAAAATTTTTCAGAAGACACCCATCTTGGCTACTCCCCAGGATCTGTCATGGCCAAGTCATCTGCACTCTTGGACTACAGAGCTCCAAGTCAACAGCACTGGAAGACCCACCTAAAACCTGTGCTGTGCAGATGTCTGCAGCTGAGTCTTGAAGATGTCTAAAACTCATTATTCTTTCCCACCAAAAAAGAAAAGAAGATATTTCAAGGAATCAGAAATATTTGCATTTTCAGGAAAAGTTCATCAAGTAACTTTGAAAACAACTGTAAAACATTCCGAAAACTCAAGATGTTTTTGAAACACTTTCAAAAAGCCTTTTCTCAGGATACAGCGGCATTTCCATTTCCTATAAAAGCACCACCACAAAAAGCAAAGGTGCCCTATTGGTCTTTCCTCACACCACCCTTTCTTCTTCCAGCACCATCATTAACGTAGTGGCAAGTCCTCCTTACAGAAAATTACAAATGAGCACAGCATCAAAACCAGATCTTCTCTCCCAGTCCTGGGTTACTTCCATATCCCTATACCCTGTCCCTAACTTGTCCTTAAGCTTCCCCCATGGCCTTGAGGTGGCTTCAATTCACTTCTGTACAGCATGTCTTGAGATGTTGAGGGAAACAGGCTCCTTGTGTCCTGTCTTCTTTATGGTGCATGAAAGCACAGACAGTTATAATTTAGTCCTAGGGTAGCATCACGCAGTAAACCACACTACAGTCATTATGAACCTCCGCGGTGTTATTTACGGGACTACCGTCCTTGGGTGATTTTAGAGCGTTACAGATTAATAGTGATACCACTGCCTTCAGTGTGGAGTTTGCTGTGGGTCAAGACCCGTGGCAGTCTGCACCATTCAAGAGACTCCTGCCATAAAAATAAAAGAATCATTTCTAGTAAGTTCTGACTCTGATTAAAAAACAATCTTTATGAAATAGATGCTAATAAAATTGCTTTCCTAATTACCCAGAGCTAGTTCATTTCCCAGCAAATATAATAAAACAGAGTTACTTGGCTCTGATTCACAAAATCTGAACCCAAGCTCATTATTAAGGCATTTAGCAGTGAAAAAGCATGTGTGCATAAGATGTTGTCCCATCAAGCAGAATGCAAGAAATCTTTTGAAGTTAGACCTTTGAAGTCTCAAGTTATTGCTGCACTTTTTTTTTCTTAGTCCAGGTATTTCAACAAGAGAAAATCTCTCTGTGTTATTTACACAGATGGAACAGGGCACCCTATTATACCGTCATATTCAGCAGAGGGTTCGGTTAGAAGCAGAGAGTCTTCATTTAACAAAATATTTAGAGCTGGTACATAGCACTTCTTAATCTGTGGAACCATTACAATGCTGAGACTTTTACATAATAGAACAGGCCAGCCAATGTCCCAAGGCTATTATTGCCATGACTTGTAACACACTGAAATCTCTTTCATCTGCCTAACCTGGGATTTTGATGATTGTAAATGCATGAATGTGTTTTTCGTTTAGGGGGTAATGTTTATGTTTTATTTATTTTTGTTTATGCTCCTGCTCTCATCAATACTTCCTTCAGTTTCTTGATATACAAATGTTCTGCCAAGTTCTCCAGTTTTCCCTCTGCCCTTGTTATCTAGGCGGTCTGACTCAAAGAGTGATTGCAAGGTGTAGGTCCCTATTTTTGAGGATCAAACCTATTGTGACAGGACAGAATAACAGGACAGCAGCTTCCCCATTGTGTGAAGCACATGGAAGAGAGACTGCTGACAGATACAGTCTGCCCAGGGAGGTGTTTGAGTCACCATCCCTGGATACATTTTAAATGCATATAGATGTCATATAGATGTGGTGCTTAGAGACACAGTTTAGTGGTGAACTTGACAGAGTAGCGTTAATGTTTGGACTTGATGAGCTCGAGGGTCTTTTCCAATCTGGAATTGGTGGTGATGCAGAGAGACCTTCAGAGCTCCCAAAGCACATGGAGGCTGGGGTCGCTTCTGAAGCCAATTCCTGAGCAAATCCACCATCTCGCTCCCCCAGAAGCTCTTTTATGAAGGCACATATATACTTCCTAAGTCACATTCACCATCTTGAGCTAGTGGGATAATGTGGCCCATGCAGTGAAGGAATACCCAGCAATCCAAAGTCACAAGCCACCTTATCTTTCTATTCCTTGGTTTCATCACAACAAAATGGAAATGACACTTCCCCCTCCTGTGCAAACCAGCTGGGAGTCTCAAAAAGTGAACATATGTACTTCTGATCAGCAGCATTCTTCTGGAATAAAAAATGCTCAGGGAAGAACCTCCACAAACAACCAACAGGACCACAGGGGTATCAGCAGGAGCAGAGCTAACCCAACGTGAACATTGGCGGCTGCTGCTGCTGTTCCCACGTACGGTGCACAGTGTGAGGTTATGTGGAGCCAGGAATAAGGCACCTTCATCCCCTCCTTCATTTGGAAGGTGACTTTGAACCCCCCGGGGTTCAACAGCGCTATCTCAAAGAAATTAATCATAACCATACCACTAAAGGTTTGGGATTTTCACAGAGCACTCGCTCCCACTCCTGTAGGTGCCCTGAGGATGAGCCCTGATGGCACCCTCACACTGTATCTGCCTGGTGAGGGTTTAAACATGTTACAGACCAACTAGCCACCCTGGCAGATGGGTACATGCCCATGAGGACTGGAAGAAGGGGAAGAAATATTTTCCATAGGGCTGACTATTACAGTTTCTTCCCAGATAACTTCTGGTCTACAGCTTGTGCTTCCACAACGCCCATAACATTGAACCTGGCACTGAAATGTATAAACTTAGCCATTCTAAAATCACTTGTATGCCACAGAAGTATCAAGTGGCTGCATCTTCCCATTTCTTTAAGATTTTTACACTACTCAGCTTTAAAAAACAAAATTCTTTTAGAAAGACATCACAGCTTACCCCTATAGATAGGAACTTCTGCTGCTTCTCCTTGAAATCAAGACATCTCCACCCCCTTGGAACTGACTGCAAGACCAGAACTTGCGTGAACTAATTAGTCCCTTGATGGTGCATGAGACACAAAATAATCCAGCTCCCCTCTATGGCTGTGTAAATTCCACTGAGCTAGCCAGAGCAAACATTAAAAAAAAAAAGGGGACTGAAAACTTATTTAATTCCATGGATCACACAGCTACAACTCAGAATTTATAGCGGAAATGACCTGTGAAGTGAGAACGTCCATCTTTATGTGGTGTGTTTCTTTAACCTTGCAGCTTATGCACACCTCCTGTCCCCCTCCCACCACTTCTGGTGGCATCTGCGATAGTTTGACCCGGGAGGATGCACTGAGGATAAAGTTTCTATCTTAACTTTAGATTGCTTTGTTTCTTGCAGTGGTTAGATCCTTAACATTATCTTAATGCACTTTTTATGGTTTAATTTCCCCTTTTGTGGTGCTGTTTTCCTCAATAAGACTCTTAAATTGAAATCAGATTTCCTCTGAAGGAGCCAGCCTGATTTTCTTCGAAAGCCCAGTACAATACAGTCACATTCCGCTGAGACTGACAATTTCATTATGGCTGCATTTCCTTTTTGCCTACAAATTGTTTGTTTTATAAATAGGCCTTTTTAATTTAATGCAATTTTTCATACAACAGCAGAAACAGTCAGAAAACACACAAAATAGCCACAAAATTTTGGTTTTGTTTTACACGTCTTTCTTAATTTACTTTCTGTTGGCTGGGAAGGGGAAATCAGGTTTTTTTACCTAAGGCAAAATACATGTAAAATTTCCATCTAAAGGAAAACTCAGCTCCCCTGTCTTCAAGCCATATATCACTGAAGATGTGTGCGTAATTAAAAATAGGGGGCTGGAAAAACCCGAAACAACAAAACTACAAACAAAAGCTTACATTACACATTAATGAACAAGACAACTACAAGCAGAAACACGATGAGAACTGTGGAAAATAATCAACTGACAATTGCTTTGACAACTTTTGCACCACTCAGGACTTAACAAGGAGGAGGTTTTTACCTTATGCTTAATTTTCATCGTGTTAAAAGTTCTGTTGGCCTCAGTGGCCTTTTTTTCAAGATTGCCTAATTGTGTAAGCATTTTGTGAAATTACAGCCTTCCTTCAGACAGTGACTTTAAACCTGTACCTGTTTGCTCCAGGAGGGCACAAAGACTCTTGTTGAGAGCTTGGATGTTCCTTACAGCACAACCAGAGCCATGTCTACAGCATGTGGCACAAGCTACTGCACTGCCCCCATGACCAACTTGACAGTGAGCTGGTCCCAGCCATTGGTCCCACATGGAATCATTAGGGATTGGAAGGGACCTCAAAAGATCATCTAGTCCAATCCCCCCTGGGCAGCCTGTTCAAATGCTCCGTTACCCTCACTGTGAAGTTCCTTCTGATATTTATATGAACCTCCTATGTTCCAGCTTAAACCCATTGCCCCTTGTCCTATCACCGGATGACATTGAGAAGAGCCTGGCTCCATTCTCCTCACATATTTATAGACATTAATGAGGTCACCCCTCAGTCTCCTCTTCTCCAAGCTAAAGAGACCCAGCTCCCTCAGCCTTTCCTCATAAGGCAGGTGTTGTACTTCCTTTATCATCTTTGTTGCTCTACGCTGGACTCCCTCTAGCAGCTCTGTGTCCTCCTTGAACTGAAGGGCCCAGAACTGGACACAACACTCCAGAAGTGGTCTCACTAGTGCAGAGTAGAGGGGGAGAAGAACTTCTCTCTATCTGCTAACCACCCCAGGATGCTGTTGGCCCTCTTGGCCACAAGAGCACATTGCTGGCTCATAGTCATCCTGCCAAGATCTTCTCCCTCCCGTACAAGAATGGGAAAGGAACAGATATAAAGGTCTACAGTCAAAACAGTCCTGGGATGCAGCTGACTATGTCCTTGGTCTCAGGGGCTAAGTGTGTTGGTTTAATCAGGAGCAGCTGGAGCAGGGCTCAGTGTTGCTTTTGGGGATCTGTAGCATGGACCATAATTCTGCCAGTGTTCCTGCTTTCCCTACAACTCTAGACAATTGACCAGCACATCCATCCCAACAGCCTTCGAGCAGAAAACAAGAGGAAAAAAAACACTTCCTGACCCACACATCTTCATTACTTTTGTATTTTTGTAGTTTTCAGTAACTAGTCTAAACTGCTCCTCAATGGTTTAAATTCTGGTAACAGTTTTCATATGGTCACTATAACATCTCAGTGTATTAATTAGTTCTCGAGACCTCCAAGCAATAAAAATATAGCCATTCAAGGTCACAGTTTGATTTATTTACAATTGATGTATAACTTGGCAAGGTCTGCATTCAGTTACTTCACACAATAGAAAATATATTGTCATTCAGGTTAACAAAAGAGTCTTTTCTTTGCCACCTCACTACAATGGCCCTGCAAATGAACATCGCCTGAATAAAATCCTAACCACATTTTCACTCTCATTAACCACAGTAGGGTATCACACAATTTGCCTGGCTCCTACTTAGACCACTGTGCACCATTTTACTAGCAGCAGTTTGATGGGTTTTATGGCAGGTGATATATGGAGTGGGAGTTTCAGGAGTCGTAAACAGAAGCCACAGTGTATCACAATGTGGTTTAGGGATATAATGACTGTGTTGTAAAGCAAAGGATGACAATGCTGCACTAGGCTTGAGGTAGTGAACCAACAGACCAAACAGCTCAACATAATTCAAGCGACAAACTGAGGATCCTAGGTGTGTGCTGGCCTTCCTATATCTTTCATTAATTATCCCTGATGAATTTGAATAAGAACTACTAAAACTGAAATAAATCTGCAGCCGGGAGAAAAATTATAGATTATCTCCTTGTATTTATTAGAAGAAGTTCCTATCCCCCAGTGCATATATACATACATTCTGTATTACCAGTTCTTAACTAGCCATCTGTATCTCCAGCTAGACAGTCCCCTTAGCTACTGGCTTGGAGACCTGCCCTTAGCTACGTCTGCAAAATCTGGGCTGAATGGGACACTGAACACAAAGACACCCCTAACACACACACACACACCCACACCCACCCCAAATATTGTGTTCATACTCATCCATTCTCTGAAGTCCATCTTTTTTCCCTGGGGCACCACAGTGCCCCTGCTCTGCCTATACTCTCAATTCCCATCTGAGATGGGTGAGTTTTGAGGACAACCCATTCACTCCTGGTTGATCCCAGCTGCGAGGGATTCAGGTAGAGATTTCTACAGTGATGCCATAGCGGTCAGTCTCTGCAATTCTGGCACAGGGCTTTTTGTTGGGTTTTGTGGGTGGGTTTTTTTATTATTGATATTGGCTAATTATGGCACACAATAAGAAAATTGTCTGCCTGGTTCCCAAAGCTGAGTCATTAGCCACACCGTGATAGATTAGTGTCAGTGACAGAGCTCTCTCCCAGCATTCAGAGCCTTTTCAGCTGCATTTAAACTAAATAATAATACTTAGCACATATAGCTCTTTGCATATTCAAAGCGCTGTACAAACATCAATTAATTAATCCTCATAACATCCCTGTGAGGTAGGTAAGTATTATCTCGGTTTTACAGATGGGGAAACAGACACAGAGGTTAAGTAAAATGAAAAATTAAGGTGGAGGTGTGCTGGTTAATTTGGAATTGCACTTTGTCCTGTTTGAAAAATTAGAAGGTGCTGTACCAGATCTCCATTATTCTGCTAGAGAAAGCAACATTTTGATGTGCTGACTCCCCTGGTAGGAGCTATTGCCGCAGTCAGGCACCCTGAAGCTGAACCTTCATGTTCACTGGCTGGGGAGTGCACACATAAATTTTCCCCCTAAATACATCCCTCTGGCTACAGTAAAATATAGGTAGATGCATCCAAGTATATTTAGTAACTACCAGAAAAGATTTTGAGACAAAGATCCTTTTTTTGGTAAAACTGCTAAAAAGGAGCTAAGGAATGACTTGCTTGGAGGACCACTAACGCTTTGTGCCAAAAGCTCAAGATAATTGTTCTTTGCCCCTTCATCGGTATTGCCCAGTGATGGATCAGCACCAGGGAGGAACAGACCCTGGTCATGTCACACAGACTCACAAAACCATAACTGATGACAGAGACCTCCAAGAATGTCAAGTCCAACCACCAACCCAACACCATCATGCTTGCTAAATCGTTTCCAAGTGCTACATCTACATGTCTTTTTAACACCTCCAAGGACAGCAACTCCACCACCTCCCTGGGAAGCCTATGCCAATACCTTTTGGTTGGCATAGGTTAAGAGGTTAACCTATCCCACTCTTTCAGTTAAGAGATTTTTCCTGATGTCCAATCTAAACCTCCACTGGCACAACTTGAGGCCATTTCCTCTTGTTCTATTGTTAGGGACTTGGGAGAAGAGACTGACTCCCACCTCTCTACAACCTCCTTTCAGGTAGTTGTAAAGAGTGGTAAGGTTTCTTCAGCCTTCTTTTCTCCAGACCAAACAACCCCAGTTCTATCAGGCACTCCTCATAAGACCTGTTCTACAGGCATTTCACTGGTCTTATTTTTCTTCTTTGGACATGCTCCAGCACCTCAGTGTCCTTCTTATATTGAGGTGCTCAAAACTGGACATAGAATTTGAGGTGAGGCCTCACCAGTGCTGGCTACAGGGGAGAAAGCCAAAAAAATCCAGTATGTTTTGTCTCTGAAACAAACAAATGCAAAGTGCAAAGAACACACCAACTTGAGGGGAAATTTGCTAAAGAAATGAGAGAAAGCTTACATTTCTTTTCCTGTGCCTTAAGTGCTTTTGATTTTCATAGGAATAACCACTGATGATAGCAAAGTCCAATGTTTGTCTACCTCAACCCGAACCTAGGTACTGTTGCTGGCTGCTGTACACCTGCCATGTCACTTTATCTCTGCTACTTTAATACAGATCTCTTCCCATCCATTTGATATTCAACACTCCCTCAACACATGGACTCTGGACTCTGCATTAAGTGGGAAAAGTGTAAAATTAGCATTAAGTGGATTTGGGGGCAGGGGAAGATGGAGTAGGTGTTTGCTCCATCCATCCTGTGCATTAACCTATACAAGCAGCAAACAGGATAGCAGCTCTGCTGCTCCGCTGAAAAGAAACCAGAGGATCAAGGGCTGTGGAGCACAGGCTGAACGTACACTGACAATACCATGCAGCTGAGAAAAAGGCAAACACCATACCGAGATGTTTAAACAGCAGAAGAGTCTGCAAGACTCATAAAGCAATGCCTACACTTTGCTGAGTGCTAGGGAGGCCACATCCGGGGCACTGTGTTCTCCTGCAGGCATCATGCTTCAGGAAAGGCATGGCCCAACTGGAGAGAGTTCAGAGGAAAGGAGGAGAACAATCAGAGGTCTATAGACTGTGGCTTGTAAGGAAAGATTGAACACAGTGGGGTTCACAGTTCTTCTCCACAGAGAAGACTAAAAGGAGACATAACAACAATCTTCCAGTGTGTAACAGGCTGCAGCAAAGAAGGGAACAATCTGTTTTCCATGCCCATGACCAAAAGCACAAGAAAAAGCTGGCAGCAAAGAAGATTCTAATCACATTTTAGGAAATGTGACTAGATTTCTTTCCAACTGCAAGAACAGGGAAGCTCTGGAAGAGATTGGCAAGAGCCACGTGGAGTTTCTCTTGCTAGAGGTGCAGATGTTCCATCAGCATGGAGGGATATCACAATGACCTTCCTCAAGGTTCCTTCCATCTCAGTGTCCCATGTTAGATGTGAGAAAGAGGAGGTGCTCTAAAACTTGCAACTTCTACTGCCACAGCACTAAGTGACTCTGCTGCACAGCCTGTGGCTCAGCCAGATTCAGTGTACAGTCAGGCCATGGCTCCCTTAGCTATTACGAGAGCAGCCTGGAAAAAGCTGTGCTGGTGTTTTAAACTGGTCATGTCATTGGTGTGTGTAGCACATCACCATTTCTATGTCATTCTTCCTGACCTTGTATCTTACAACTGCTAGATGCCAGGTTTTGAGTAGCCAGCATGAGCTTAGGTGGGTTCAAATTGCAACCAGTAGGATGATTGCCAGGGGACCCCAAAGGGTGGCAAGTGAGGTTAGGGATCACCTTTTCCACTGACATAGCAACAGGCACATGCCCGTCAGCACCTGTGCATCTCTCTTGGCTTAAAATGTTTGCTCTTCTCAATATCTTCCTCTTTGTGTATTGACTTTCCTTCTCCCTTCAGCTTCCCTCAATAATTCCTTTGATTACATCTTTCCTCTCCCTTGCTCTGTTGGCTTCTTTTTGTAATCTCTTTCTTAAAAAAAAATTACATCCAGTACACTTCGAGTCAAAGTCTCAAATATGCAGCATTTATCTGGAAACAAAACAGGAGAAAGGAGTCTGCCAACCCTGGCAAGCGTGGGATGCTTTATCTGCTTTAGATTTAATATGCTGCTCCGAACATCCCCTCTAGCCTCTTCTGACACAAAACGGAGATTTGTCTGAAATCATTTGGAGGTTGCTGATCTTTTGGTGCCTGCAGAGACCATTAGCTTTTGGAAGTAGATGCCTGATCCTAAGAGAACCAAGTCTGTAAAGGAACTTCCCTCTCTGCTTGCCGTGGTCTCTTGCAGGGCAACCACATCACATGAAAACGTCTAAGATCACCACAGTTGAAGTTTGGCCAACAACAACAGAATTCAGTTTAAATATATGAAAGCAGGTTTACTCTTTGACAGTTTTCAGCCCTTAGAAAGAAAAAAAAAAAAAGATGCAAACACTAAACTCTTTCTTTATAAATATTGTAGGGTTCTGAGTAAAACAACCCACCCTGTGCACTACATGCAAGAAGCATTTGGCAGCTTTCCCCTATAGCTCTTCCCTTACAGTGTTACTCTGGACAGGCTGCACCTTTCATCTCCTTTGAGCAGCTCTGTTGGTTCTTGCATATGACACGAGGTTCTACCTTCTTGTCAGATACCTGTAAACTTTGGAGGTTGCAATTGTTCAAGATAGAATATCCTTTATCCTGTTTTGAACAAAAGGTGAGTTGTTGACGTCTTACAACAAGAATCCTGCTCCTGAAAACCTAAGGGCCTTTGGTGCCTTTACATGTCATAACTCACACAGCACCTTCACATCCTGTCTCTCAGAAAAAGAGGTCCTCACACATCTTGGGTGATGGGGGAGCAAGATTTGATCCAGATTATTTTATCTATGGGCATGCTGAGTTAGTCGTAGAAATGGGAATAGAATGAGGGTGCCCTGCCCTCCTGTCTCCCACAGAAATCCTAGACAGTCTGCCCTCCAATTTAAATGAACAAAAAAATGAACAGGATTTAATTAATTTGCTGCAATATTGATATGACAAAATGAAAGCGGCATGTGAATGACAAAGGAAAACTCACTGTCATTCACAGGCTAAACAAGGGCCTGAGTAGTTAATAAAGGCTTACAAAGTAAACCCTTGGCTTTCTCTGATGTTAGACAACTCACATAAAACCAACTCAAAAGACAAAGACAGAGCCGGTAATATTTTCAACAAACCAATTTAGAGGTGATAAAAAGGAGCAGTAAAAGTCTTGTATAGCAAAAATTAATTCAATAGTGAAAAAAAACCCCAAACCAACCTCTGAGAATTACTACAGATAGACACCACGTACAAGCACGATGCTCAACAGTCTGAAGAGAAAGCCTATTTCTTTGAAACTTCTAGTTTACAAGAACTTAGTTCAGGTAAGCAGTGGAAAACTCAAAACAAAGCTCAGCTCTTCTGGTTTGTCTCTCTCTCTCATATTAATTTGATTCACCCAGAGTGTCTTTCACTTGCTACTGTTAATTTTCTATCTAGCATATACACAGTGTTCCCATCCATGACTGACTCTTGATGCAGCCATCAAAAAACAAGCATTAGTGTTTAATAGCATTGGGGAAATGCAATTATTACTAAATTAACTCAAACCCATGAGATGCAACAAACATTCTTTAACACTGCAACTTTCTTTGACAGAACTCATTGGGGAAAAACCCCAAAACTCTTAAGTGAGGAGTTGCCATTGGTTTATCACATCTCGTTTCTGAGAAAGGAAGAGGCAAAACGACATCTCCACAGGGTTTGTTTCTTAGTTGACAGACAGCTAAAACAGATCCAGTAAAAAAATGTCAGATGCAATGTTACAGCTGTTTTCAAACCTTGCAGGTATGTTTAGCTTGAAACACAAAATCCCGCTCATCATATACTTCAAGGCGGACAAGGACAAGAGTTCTCCTTATGCTATCACAGAATCACAGAACATTAGGGATTGGAAGGGACCTCAAAAGATCTCCAGTCCAATCCCCCTGCCACAGCAGGATCACCTAGACCAAGTCATACAGGAACAGATCCAGGCGGGTCTTAAACATCTCCAGAGAAGGAGACTCCCCTTCCCATTAGAGGGTCTTTGGCACCTGGGTGTGGACATACACATCCTGTGAGCAGAGCTCCTCTGGGGAAAGCATTATTTGTTATACCACACGAAAAATTAAACGTCTCCCAGGTGGACATCTGTTGTATCCAGTTTTTCAATTCCTGCTTCACTCTGAAGAAAATGATGCTGCTTCTGCCACATTTTGACACAGACCTGACTCAGTATTCTAAACAGGACTATGCAGAATTGAATTACATTTCGTCTCCTTAGCAATCCATCTTTTCCATTTCTGTTCATTTGCTGTAGCTGCAGAAGTATTGAGTGCTTCAAGATATACTTAGTTTTTCAAACCATGCAAGTCATTATGAATGGCCTTGTGTCCAGGTAAAGGTTAAGGAGGTCCTTTGTTGTTCTAGTTTAACTTGTCCCTGACACTGCAGCCTAATCATTCCACATAATAACAGTCCTGATACACAGGCCTGAGTCAAAGTCACAAGTCAATAAATCCATTCCTTCCTCCCTTTCAGGCAAAGTGTTGAATAGCACTGAGTGCGCAGTGACACAAAACCCTGCAGTCTATCACATCAAGGTCGTCTGGTATCCAGCGCAAAAAACTTACTTTCTTTAAGTGCCTCACGCATTCAGAGGGAGACGATATATTGTATGGACTAACGAGGATGGTTCAGATCATCTGAAGGAGATTAAAATAGGAGCCTGACATAAGAAGAGTTTAGTTACACTTGCTTCGTCTTCTGGCTGTCAATGCTCTGGGTTTGTCAAGCCTGGGGAAGGTGAGCCATGCGCTGAGAGGACAGCAGGCCAGGACTATCTTCTCCATCGAGAGCCCTCACACTTGCAAAGACAAGCCATAAGTTGAAAGTTGGTGGGTTTTATTTGCTGAGGATCACTGTGCTTTTGAAGCTTATTCTAATAGTTTAATTCCAGTAATGTGAATCGTTTGCCCCTGAGAAAAGAGCCACCACACTCTATATTGAATCACCTCTTCCCCTGTATTTAAAAAAGACAAAAACTCAAAACCAAACAAAAAACCACCCAAACCCTTAGGTGGTGGGTCTCTGGAAGAACACAGGGCTGAGTTACAGTTTGTTTACTTTGTTAAGGGACTTATAGCTCTTCCAGGCTCATAAATTCTTGTGGTGGGCTAGGAGAGCAAGTGTAAATTAACTTGAATAATAGGACTACATCCACTTTCCAACTATCTAATGGGTTTCCTGAAGAAAAACTAGTCAGGCCTTTCAACTATCTTTTTTTTCTTATTATCCTTAATTAGTGGGTGCCCTTGGTGTATAACAAGTGAGGGCTTATTAGAAATATCTAGAGAAAGGTGTTGTGCACATTCCTCTACACCTCTCTGCCTTCTACTTCAGCTCCATTCAGTGACAGATTTCCCATTCCCAAGTCCTGGGCTTTTTTTTTTTTCCACACTGCACAGAGGTTTTATGATATTGCCAAATGTCCACAAAGGATTTAGAATGAAACTATTAAACCTGTTCTCACATTTGCTCGAAGAAAGACGCTAAACCCCAGACTCCAGCAGTGAAAGGCTAATGCACTAACTCACAGCTCTGTCCCACTCCCCTTTCATCTATCATTTCAACCTGTTTGCAGTGTCAGGGAAAACAGAGGATACCATATCCCAGCTGATTCAGGGAAGCAAGAGGCTGTGAGAAGGCAGTCATATACACTAGGATTTCAGAACATCGATATTCTTGAAAACCAGCCTCTCGCAGAAAATTTCACAGAGCTAATTCATCTGAGAGGACACTGTGCAGGGAAGATCCCGCTGTCCTCCCGGAGCTGCAGCTCATATGCTGTTATGCTGTTCCGAAAAAAATCATACCAGTCTCCATCCACGGAACAATTGAGTTGCCTGAAACCCAGCTAATTCCCACCCCCCTGGGGAGCGCCTGTTTTCGCCAGGAAGATTTCCTTTCTCATGTCATTTCCCAATATGCCTATTGACTGGCTGGTGTCTAGCACAAAGGCCCAGAAACTTGGCACTTGTTCAGCCCTTTTGGCCATTTTAACCAAGTAAGTCAGCAAGACTGTACCATGAGCTTTCATCAGAACCCTTGCAATGGTAGTTTGAGATGGGATTCACAATGCATGCTGCAAAATGCCTTGCCGTGCCCTGAAATCCAGAAACCATCTGTGCAAGTAAAATTTTCAGAGCAAGTGTAAGCAATGGAGAATCTGATCTAACTGGAGACAGAATCATAGAATGTATTGGTTTGCAAGTGACCTCAACAGGTCATCTAGCCCAACTCCCCTACAACAAGCAGAAACATCTCTAGAACAGATTGCTCAGAGCCCACTAAAGCCTGACCTTGAATGTCTCCAGGGATGGGGACTTTACACCTCCCTAGGCAACCCATTCCAGCGATCTAGCACCTTCAGATTAAAGAACTTTTTCAGCATATCCAACCTCAATCTACCCTTGTCTCACATAAAACCATTCCCTCTCATCCTATCATTCCATGTGCTTGTGAAGAGTTCTTCTCCAGCCTTCTTATAGGTCCCTTTCAGGGACTGAAAGGTCACTGTAAGATTCCTGCTCATTGCAGGGGGTTTGGACTAGAAGACCTTTAGAGGTCCCTTCCAACTCAAAGCATTCTATGTTTGTATGAATTTATGGTCTATTTTCTTCTAGGAAATTCTGGTCTTATTTCTTCTATGAAGTTATGATCCAGGTCACTATTCCACACCTTTTTTGAAGTGACCAGACTTTGAACTAAGTTGTAATTGTTCTCAACTTAAGTGCAACCTGCAGCCTGCAGCTCTGAAAGCAGAGCACAGAGCAGGAATTTATATCTGTGCTTATTACTATTGGTCATAATTATCACAATGAAAGCAAAGTAAATCCTTCCCAACAAATACCAGAGCTAAGCTCTCACATTATTGAATGATTATGGATCTTGTATATTATACCTGAGAGAACGCCAGTATAACACAGTCAACTGTCTCTCCTCTCAGTGGAGGAGGTTCTATAGAGCAACAAAAAATCATAGACATTATGGAGTTGCCATTCTGCCTCAGAATGGAAACCGTGGGAAAGAAGCCTGTGTTGTGCCTGCGAGACCGTTTGTCATGCTCTCGTCACCAGTGCAGTGCATACTCACTGTATATTGCCTTCTGTTGGACGTGACACTTCTTGCAGTTGCTAAACTCTCAGGATTCAACGCTTACTTTCTGTTTTATAGCAGCCTATCTTCACTTGTACAGATTTCTCTGACATGGTTGGATGACTGTGCTAGTCACATGCCTCATAACAGGAAGAACGTTTGAAATGCCTTTCCTTAAGAGCTTTGAAGCCTTCGACTGTATGCGACTGCAAACAAGGTACAGCAGGTAGGCTTCTCATTTTGTTGGAAGAAAATGGAGTGACAAACTAAATGAGGTGTCATGTGCCCCACTCCTCCTGCCCCAGTGTGAAAACTCATCTGCACCCACTCTTAATCATGTGTTTTGTTGCTGGCGTTTGGGTAGGGAGCATGCTGAAGATCAAAAAGTAAATATTAAGAGCACCTATTTAATAGCACTGGGGAGAACATCTGGAGAGAGAAGTACGATGACTCTCCTTTTGAAATGTTCTCCCTGCAAAATTATGTACTTCTCTCACATTTCACTTCCACCAAGACAAGCTGCTTGGTAGCATACTGGGGTGCCATGCCACAAATACACTCCTGCTGTCACTCAAATATCACTTCCCAAAAGTGCCTATGACTGACTTCAGAAGATTTGTAGAGTTAACATCTAGAGTGAGAAAGTTTTTCTAATGTTATCTCCTGCTTCTGCTTCCTACTCTTGCTATCGTGCCATGCTTCCCTGTTACTATTATTTCTTCCATGTCCTGATCAGCCTCCAGCTGGAATCACCTCATTCTGCCCCACTGTCTGTAGACAAAATTTTCATTTCTAGCTCTTTATATGTTTTTGAACCCTTTGGGTGAGGGATACCAAAGAGGTCCAGGCTCTGAAAATGAACTTCACTGTAGGAATCTGGGCAACAGAAACGCTCATGGACAGACCATCGTAATTCCTAACAATGAGTCACTCACAGTCAGACAATAGTGACAGTGAGATGATGATTACTCCTGGAGGTGTCTGTCACTTTTGTCACACACCTGGATACTGCTCTAGTACATTCTTAATCATCACCTGTTCCAGCAGGGCTTGTGTCCTTGTGCTATTCAATCCACAGAACTGAATCTACAGATTCATTGAATCTACACACAAATACACTGAATCTACAGCTTCTCATTTAAGCAATCAACATGCAAAATCATTTCCCAACTTACCACCAAAATTATCAATGTGTAAAGTCATCTCCCAAATGGCTTGGCAGGAACATTTTTATGACTATATTCAGTCTAAAGTCAACCCTGCCTATCACATATGCACAGCTGAGGCAGAGCAACCTGCTGCAATCCAACTTGCACCAAGCTCTTTTTTTCAAAAAGACATAACCCCTAAAGATTTTCTGTAATAATTTCTCTCCACTAAGTAGGTAAGGAGACCAGGGTGTCAAGGCCTCTAGCTCAGGTGGCTCCCAAAACTGGGTGAGATCTTAGCCTCACTGAGGTTGGAAGAAGCATACTGTTGAGAGCAATGGGAGCAGACTGTGGAGCAAGCAGTGACTCTGTTGGCCCAAAAGGGCCTCAGAGCCAGCTCCTCTACATGGTAGCACAGAGCACTAACCTCAGGGTCATCGGGGCGACTCTGAGTTTACCTTTTAAAACACCTCTAGTATTTCCTTCAGCAGAATATTTAATGAAGAGTGTCAGTTTGTCAAATACCATCTCTGACCTCCAAAGCTTTTATTGATTACCTGCAAGTCCATTGTGTTGCATTACACTCAGGCTACAAGACAGTGGAGGCTAAAAAAGTCCAATTTTAAAAGGAGATAAGAAATATTGAATTATACTGTATGCAGTGCAAGAAAACTTTTACCAGGAGGGTCTTTGAAATCCTGAAACTCAACACAAAGCTGAAGGAGACAACAGCTTTTTGCAGATTAATAAATAATGTCTGTGAAGACTGGTGGGGTTTGCTGCAATTGCGTGTCAACTAATGTTTCCCACAGTGAAAAATAATAACAATGGGCTATAGCTTATAGGATTCTGATATCAGAACCTAAATCTCACTCTCTCCTAATTAGCTGTTACCCACCAAAGACAGGGGAAATGGGAAGTGAGACGTGGAAATCCTTTCATGAATTCTTCCACCCAAAGAGAACAGGTTGTTCAGTCCTTGGCACAAGTGCAGCTCATTCACAAACCCCTGGATGTCATAGGGAGCCCCAGGAGCAAAATGATAAACTTGAAGGAAAAAATGCAAAACTCTGCTGTCCGGTTGCAAAAGGCATCAAAACATGATATTTTTCAAATTGAATGTAGATTAATTCATTTCGCCTAGTTTCTACTCTACAGCTCCAGAGTACTTCCAGGAGGTGGAGTCACCTGGAGAAACTCCTCACACTGACCTGCAGAGGAGGTTTTTTCCTTCCCTCACAGTTGGTAACACTGAAACACATCTGCATCTATCCTGTGAAAACAAGAAGGCAATGCAGATAGGTGGGAAAAATCACCTGGGGCTTCAAACAGCAGGAAAGAGCGTTTTGTAACCAGGGAAGGGGGAAGGCAGAGACTAGAGCTGTGAAGTTGTCAGGCACCATCTGTGAGGATCCTAAAGGAGCTTGAAACCCCTTTTCCCTCCTCTCCCCTTGAATAGAGAACCTGACTTTATTCTGGCTGAAAGCTGTGCTGACCAAGTGTATTTGGTTTAACAGGTATGGAGCTGATGCTCCCTGTGGCAGCTCTCATGGTGCTGTGCTGGCGGTGGTAGCTGAAGTGGTGTAGTAACCAGTGTTTTGGCTACTCCTGAGCAGGACTCGCACAGCACCAAGGCTGTGGGTTTGGTTCTTCTCTTTCCTAACATTCTCCCCAGCTGAGGAGGGCTGGGCCAGCTAACCTGGACTGGCCAAAGCGATATTCCAGACCATATGACATCAGCCCAGCAAAGGGAAAGCAAGAACGGAGGGAGGATATTTGTTGATGGTGCTTTGTCCTCTGGAGCAACTGCTATGAATATTGAGACTTTGCTTTCAAACACCTTTTGCGGATGAGAAGTAGAGAATAACCTTTATTACTTGTCTTTGTGTGGCTTTTGATTCTGCTTTATTAAACTATTGATGTCTTCACCTGTTGGCCTCTCAAAGAATCACAGATTGGATTGTACTAGGTTGGAATGGACCTCCAAAGGTCGTTAAGTCCAACCCCCCTACTACAAGCAGGGACATCTCTAACTAGAACAGACTGCTCAGAGCCCACGCAAGCCTGACCTTGACTGTTTCCAGGGGTGGCTCTCCACCACCTTTCTGGGCAACCTGTGCCAGTGATCCACCATCCTCAGATTAAAGAACTTCTTCCTTAATGTCCAGTCTCAATCTACCCTTTCCATCTTAAAACCATTCCCCTTGTCCTATTGTTCCCTGCCCTTGTGAAGAGTTCTTCCCCAGCCTTCTTATAGGCCCCTTTCAGGTATTGGAAGGTCATTATAAGGTCCTCAGGAGTCGTCTTCTCTTCAGGCTGAACAACCCCAGTTCTCTCAGCCTGTCTTTGTTAGAGAGGTGCTCCAGCCCTCTGATCACTTTTGTGGCCTCCTGTGGACATTCTCCAACAGGTCCACATCCCTCTTGCATTGTGTGCACAAAATACTCCAGGTGTGGTCTCAGCAGGGCAGAGCAGAAGGTAAGAAGCACCTCTTGATCTGCTGACCACACTTCTTTTGATGCAGCCCAGGGCTCCACTCTCCTGGTTATTAGCTAACACATAAGAGGAGACAGTAAGGCCAGCTCTGCTTTACAAGGGAAGGAGCTGTGACACAGGCAGCAAGAAATGAACCTCTCAAGGTGACAGCACAAGCCTGTTCCAAGAGCAGAAGTGAAGCTATAGTTCTGGTACCCAGCCATGGCCAAGCTCCAAGCTGAAGCAGCTGCATCACAACTTCTAATAAACTGGTATAGTGTGCTTCACCTCTGCTGCCCTCTTCTCCTTCCCCACCCCACAGACTGCACACTGAACTTTTTAAACCTGACACTAATTTAGCAAAAGCCTGGACAATTTTTTTTTGTCCTCTTTTTATTAAAAAAAAAGAGACAGAGAAAAAAAAGAAAGAAATTAGGTTCTTGTTAAAGGGAATGGAAGTGATACAGCTGTGGCCGTGATTAACATAGTTCAGGGTTGAACAGAATATTGCTTCTTCCCTGCAGTATTTTTAATTACACTCCTGATTTTATATTTGGAGACTGTCATAGACCTGTTCTGGTAAATTGTCAAGCAACCACAAGTCAAATATGTGTTAAATATGAGAATATACTGCCATTTTTATCTGATTTGTGGTTCATTCACACTATGTTATCTACTTTTAATTAAATACCATAAAATACACATGGTCAGCAGTTTGACTTTTCATTTCCTTACAATGTCAGTAATTCAGCTTGATTGTTGCCACCTACCATAGAATTGCATTTTAAAGATGTTACCCCTGCACGGTGCAGATTCAATATCGGAGCAATTTAAACTAGTTGCTAAAAATAACTGCCACCTACTTAGTAGAAGCTCTGCCTTTCGCCGTCACATGCAGATTCATGACTCTTTGCCTGCCTGACGAGGACAGGCAGCCTTGGGAGGCATCACAGTGGCCTTGATTTTTTTATATTGGGGCGGGGGGGAGGAGGGAGGGTTTTCTTTTCTTTTGTTTTTGCATGAAATGCTTGTGTCATCTCTGAGCTGATTGATATGAACCTTGTCCATTAAAGATAAGGCTCAGATTTTGCTCAATTACTGCGTGCACTGAAAATAAGAGCCTTCCTATTGGAGGCACGTTATGCATGGACTTGAAGTTTACCCTTTCATTCATAACACTCCTCAACTGGACATTTTACACGCTGCTCTGATATATGACTGTTTAGGTGCATTTCACCGCTCCTCATATGACTCCTTTAAAGGGGACTGAGGTTTTTTTTCAGCCTTACTGTGTATTTTACTTCTACATTTTACTGTTACAGTCCTGAAATTGCCAGATCTCATTATCCAGGCTGGATTTCTTTGAGACAAACTGGACAATTTGCTTTGACCACTGAAAACAATCCATTAAAACTAGGAAGAGCTGCAATGGCTGAACATCTGTAAGAGTGACAGAGTGAATGTAACAGCAACATATAACTACCTTTAATAAATCTTGCCTCCTATAATTCTGAGCAGCTGTTTTTTAAACATCTAAAAACTTCCAGCATCCATGACACTCTGCAGAAAGGAGTTCCTCATGTACGCTATGTGTGCCAGGAAGCAGCAACACCAATTGCTCTGAAGCCTTACTTGATAGCTTCATATGACGTTCCTTCACTTTGTGTTAGAAGAAACAATGGACCAATATTCCCTGTTCTTCACTGCAATGCTTGTACTTATTTTACAACCCAGTCCTTTGACTAATCACTCAGGATTTTCCATGCCTTTTCCACTCCTGCTGTGTCTGAAGGGTTGGAACTGAACCAAGTATTTAAGATGTCGACAAAGCACGGATGTCTGAAGTGCTGAAGAGTAGCTCCTCTTTTGTTTTGTATTATAGAATCATAGAATCATTAGGGATTGGAAGGGACCTCGAAAGATCCTCTAGTCCAATCCCCCTGCCACAGCAGGATCA
>JAOXOE010000256.1:2130093-2155961 GCA_028565055.1 Phoeniculus purpureus | reverse complement strand
ATTTTCCCCCTGTCCCTGCTCCTCTCCTCCCCACTACAGCCCAACTCCTTTTCTTCCCTCCAGCAGCTCATTTCTGGATAATTTACTTTTGTTTTGTTGCGTTGAGTACGTGTCTGAGGGGGTGGGAAATAAATAAAGAGGCTGAGATAGCAAAGGAGAAGGAAGGTAAAGACCTCTCCGTTTGCGTGGCTGTCTTGTGCGGGGAGGAAAAAAGCCGGGGGGGAGCAGAGAAGGGAGGGCTTTGTGGGGAGTGGGCTAAAATATCTGTCGTGGCAGAGGCTGGATAACAGGTTTTTTAACCTATTCACAGCGCACTAATTTGATTATGAATGCAGCGCAGTAGGAGCATGCAGCTTCTGGGGAGCGGGAGGAGGGGGCTGTGGGCTCTAGATTTACAAGGCTGGGCTGTTCAAAACTTTGAACGCTCAAATGCGCCTAGAAAAAAAAATATATAATAAATTATCCAGACCCCAAACTCCCCAAATCTTCATTAACCCGAATTACTAGCCCACCCGCCCCACCAAAGCCCTTCGAAGCAAAGGGTGCCTTGAGTGAGCGCACTAGCACCCCCAAACAAACGATGCGGTTCCAATTGTAAGTCAAACAGAACAAGGCTGCTTCCCTCTCTTCCTTTTTTTTCTTCTGGGGGGTGTGTTTGCCTCTTGAATGATCTGAATGAATTAAAGACTCCCTCACCTCAGGAGGAGGATGGAAGAGGGAAGCAACATCAGTTTGATGGGGAAAAGTGAAAACGATTACCTTATGCTTGCTTTAAAGATTTTTTTTTCCCAATTATATTTTAAGTCCAAAGGAATAACCACAATTTATTTTTCTTATATTGCTCAAGAGAAACAACATGGGGTCCTTTGGTAGAGGGAACCCAATTATTTGGGATATTATTTTGTGAAACATTTTATGAGTCTACCAGAGGGTTTCCACCTTGGCGGGGCTGACTCCTGACTATTATTACTTTTTTGGAAGAAACGTCTCTTGGGGGCAATTAATTTTATACATTAACACCAGTCACTGCTGCGTCGCGCATTTGAGACAAGAGAAGGGAAGGAAGCTTCTCGCACGATTTATCCTTCAGTTCAGAAGAGGTTCACCAACATCAGCCCAGGTAATGGTGCAAAAGGAGCTTTTCCAGGAGATTTTGCTGTGCAAGAACTTTGGAAAGTCCTGGGCTGTACCAAGTCTCCCAGCACTTTGAGAAGGGGCTGCCAAAGGGAGAGCAGAAACGTGCCCTATCTGCTCTCTGGAAATCACATCTCACTGCAGCAATTTTGCTCCTGAGCCTGGTGAGGCTGCACAGGGAAGGGCTGGCTGCTGTCAGACGAAAGGCTGAGCCAAAAATTATTGAGATAAGCTTATTGACATTTTTACTATACATTATTAATCTTATTAATAGTGCTAACAAAGGCTAATTGAAAACTGCATCATGTATAATCATGTCAGCCTTCATTTTAGAGCGTTTCTGTCAAAGTAAACTAGAGAGGAGATCTTAATGCTCTGCCGTTATTTACCTCTGGCTCTGGGGCTCAAGTAGGGGCAGGAAGGGGGACAGCCTGAATTCACCGAGCACCGCACAGCCTGAATTTGGTGACAGCAGAATTAACGGCTGCGGTTTCCGCTGGTTTCCGCTACCGTGAGTCTAAAGATAAAACCAGCTTTAATCTCGCAGGACAAATGTGCACAGAACCAGGGTAGCGAAGGTGCCAGCTCTCTTGTTGCATCCAACAGAAGATCCCTGATCCTGTCACCCCACACTCAGCCACAGCCTACCCTCACTACCCTCACACTCTTCCTTTCAAAAACAAACCATGAAAAGAATGTTCTTGTAGGACAACAGGCAGGCACACATGTGGGAAAGGCAGAGACACTTTGGTCCCCACCAAACAGAAGCATCTGGAGTGAAATCCCAATGGTGGCCCTATGCTTGACGTGGGACAATGACACCCCAAAGCCTCTCCCCCAAGAAAATGGTGCCAGCTTGATCCCCAGCCACATGCAATGCAAATGGCCAGCAGCAAAACATCAGCCAAATCCCTCCCAGCTCACCGAGAGGAAAAGTAGCACCAGTGCCACAGCAGCATCCTTGTGCTGGCACGGTCTCCAAGGTCACCTCAAAACAGCATTCACGTCTAGATGAGAGCCGGCACAGCCCTAATCCATGCTACAGCCACCCCACAGCTCTTTATGTGTCCAAACAGCACAGAGAAGGGTGTTGGGTGCACACTTGTCCCCGCTCCTCTCACGTGGGAGATGCACCATGTGAGGTAAGTAGAGTTGGGCACTCGGACCCTTAGACCTGTTTCCTCCTCTGTAGGCTCCACTGCAAGTTTCCTTCTCTCTCTGCTTTGGAGCAGCTTGGGAATCCCCATTAAACACCCTGGCACAAAGCATCAATTTCCACCTTGTGGAAATTCAAGACCTTTGCAAAACCCACCGGCAGAACATGCGCTCCTAGACCGGTCTCCGCTGCAGGAGTAACATCCCACACTCACACAACCCTCGGGGTTTGGGTGCAGCTCTTCACACCTCAGAAGAGCTCTCCACTCAAAGCCAAAAAGAAGTCTGCAGCAAGGCATAAACAGCCACTCCCATTGCCCCTCTAGTTATTTATTTATTTAACGTTGTCTGCAACATCCACTTTGGCTCTCCCGTGCCGATAAATGACAGGGAGGTGCACGAACAGCTAGCACCGGGCCACTGGGGAACTGGGGCAGCCCCGAGGAGCAACTGCTCACACGCTTTGCAGTCAGGTATTGCTAGGAGCAGCGTCTCTGATCCATAATCTCTGCTCAGCGCTTCCCTTGTGCTCTAATGAAAATCATGGCATATTGGTCGCTCTCGCTGCCAAGTGATATGGCCATGCCCTCTCCACAGTATCCAGCTCCAAACACGCTTGATGGGCGCTCTCCAGGGGGACTGCCTGCGCTGGTTTTACATTGCTAACATATGTAGGTACACCTGAAAGCTACAGCCTGCCACGTCTTGTGGACCTCGCTGGGGTACCTTTGCTCTTTTGCCACCAAGGGTTAATTTTCTAATGGCTGCTTTGCTGCTGAAGCTGGCCAAGTTTTTCATCGCCTGCAGAGCACCACAAGCTGTGATTTGGAGCCAGAAAACACCATTAATTTTCTAAATAGGAAGGATCACATATGTAAACTGTCTGGGTCTATAACCAGTTGGGCAGGTAGAAGGCAAAGAGAAGGAAAGAGGCTTTTCTTTTTTTTTTTTTCCAGGCACCAAAGCAAAATGAGCCTGAGGCTACCAGCTGCACCGAAGTTCCTCAGTGAAGCTGGGCTCCCCCTTGCCTTACCCCCCACCAGACACACACTTGGCCTCACCTGGGGCAGTGCTCATTTTAACTGGAAAAGGTCAGGTTGATGATTTATCGAATAGTTATTGAAGGGTTTTTTTACTTGAATCTATATGATGGGGTGATGATTTATCAGTTACTGAAGGGGTTTTTTTTAAATGAATCTATATGGAAAAGTTACTGGAAAATTCAAGGGAAGACTACACAAAGGTAACGTCCAATCCGGGCCAGCTGCAGTTCACATCCTGCCCTGCACATCACTGCAGACACCCTGTTTTTGCTAATCGAGGGTGGTGGGTAGCCAAACTCTTATTTGGGGTTTAGACCTTGACTTGGACCTTGGACAGAGTCACAAGAGTGGGGTCTGGGTGCTTGCTACCCTCACCATCCTACTTCAAAACACCCACCACCAGCCACAGAGCTCTCTGATCTTTTTCACAGACAGGCACGTGCATGAGAACGGTGTTTTGGCGGGGTGGAGGGAAGGGATGGGGCCCCATGAGCTCTCCTGCCCTGGGCAGAGCTGCCTGCACCTCCTCCCACGCCTCGGTTTCTCTATGTAGAACCTGGTGTGCAGACACTGACCACAAAGGGGTGCTCTGGGTCTTAATTAATTAATTAACACCTTGTACAAGGCATGTTGTACGGCCTGACTACCAAAATGCACATTATTAAATGTTTTTAAAAAAACCAACAAACAAGCCTCCAAACCTGTTTTCTTTCTCCAACCATTTCGTGCAACGCTCTGCACCGTACTCTGCCTTCTCCTTGCCTCTCCACCAGTACCTTGAAAATACCTTTTGCTCACTTTGGGAGCTGAGGGATGGGAAGATCTGCCAGCAGGACCATGGGCTGCCTTGACTGGCAGCTATTCTCAGCCCCAGCAGGATGCAAGGAACACCCCAGAGCTGTACTGAGTAACTAGAATTCCTCTGCCCTGGTCCCAGCCAAGGATGGGGCGCAGAAGAATTCTAGTTACTCAGTACAGCAAGGACACAAAGGAATGTGGTTTGGTGCTTCCAGGGCTCATGCAAATACCACAGCAATCACTGGCTGCGATTGGGCTGCGATGTCCGGGGGCCTGATCCTGCACTCATTCACCACCGCAACAGTCAGTCCAACCGGATGCAGTAACCGCCGCAGGATCGGATCCTTAATTAGTTGAATATTCTTCCCCTGCTCCCACCTTTTATCACTTTCCCTCCCAAGGAAGACTATTATTCATTAAGGGCTCAGCAGAGCCCACCAGAGCTCATTTTAGCCAAGATCTCCCTATGATCTTCCCAAGCCTTTAGCAGAGTGCGAGCCTTCTACTCGCTTTCACGGGTTGCGTTGTGACCTGGCTTCAAAGTGTGCAAAGAGGTTCCGCAGCTCCCTTTGTGCAGCACAGTCTCTTAATTGCACTTTTAAACACTGTAATTTTTGTAATTAACATTATGGTTTCAGAGGGCAGAAAAGCCTGCACTATGCTAATTGCAAACTGGAGTAGTCGGAGTAGAAATTCAAGGCTCTGGTTGCTGGGGCCGAATGCAGTTTTTATGAAGGATTTCAAAGCTCCTCCGTGGGCTCTGTGTTCTGAGTTATCATTAGCATTTGATAACATAAAGAATTTTTATAACATGTGACAGATTCCGATGTGAAGATTTTACCTGATAACTGGAAAATTTACATAAAGACCTTCATTAGCTCTCTGCTCACATTACTGCGAGCAGAAGAACTACAGTGTGCTGTCTCCCTGCAAGATGGGGCTTGGGAGCCAAAGAATTTGTACTTTATAATAAAATTTATAGCACGTTACGAAGGAAGGTTATAATAATCCTCACTGATGGTAGGAATTTGAGCAATTCAGAGTGAAAGAGCACCAGAGGTGATGGGAAGGGATATTTCAGTATTGCCATGGGGCAGAGGACCGCAGGCTGCAGCAAATGCACTGCAAGCAAGATCATAAACCATCCCAGAGCTAATGCTCAACCAACCGCTGCAACACCAGCATCAGGACCAGTTCCTGAGTATGGGCCGGGACCTGTCTGGGCTTACCCTACCATTACAGCCACTAGGAGCAAGTTTCCAGGTGGGATAAACGGGAGTTTATCATCATTCTTGTCACCTCCCTACCTGCTGCTGCGCGTGAAGGAGCAGTGCATCTGCAGGATGCATCATTCTTCACGAGGGAGATGGTTTCCTTGCTATGCATACAACACATAGCTGTATAGCCACATAAGCACATCATCCCAGAATTCAGGCTACCCAGGAACCATTAGTAAAGTCTTTCAGTGTCTCACTTTTGGTCACAGATTCAGAGATCATAGAATCGCCTGGGTTGGAAGGGACCTCCAAAGGTTATCTAGCCCAATCCCCCTGCAGTAAGCAGCAACATTCTCAGCCAGATCAGGTTGCTCAGAGCCTTCATAGAACCATTAGCATCACAGAATCATTAAGACTGGAAGAGACCTCCAAGATCAAGTCCAACCATCACATCGTCCTGTGGCATCTCCTGGGATAACACAGTATTTCCTAGATGCCTGCAGAGCTTCAAGACCTTTCCACCGCTGTTGAAGTCTGCCTGGCTGCATCCTGTGGGTTTTCTAAGTGTTTCATATTTAGTATAATCTCCACTGAAAATGCTCACCAGCATACTGCCTCACTGATAGCAAACTTCCATATGAAAAAAGCAAAATACCAGCTCCGTGCCACACTCCTGCCATGCCAAACCAACCCGAGATCGCTCAGACAGGCACCTGAGCAAGGGAGGACATGGCCAGAGCTCAATGAACTCATCACACCAACCCAAGGCAATCGGCTTCTTCAGAGCCTTTTGATGCTATCAATACTGGTTTCTGAACTTCCCACACTAGAAAGCCTCTCCAACACGTCAACTTTAGACAAAACAAAGCATCTAGCTCTTCCTTCAGCAAATCCAAGCAATCTCGCCAGCTGACACAGAAACATCATTCCTCAGGTCGCCAACTGGACCATTAAAACCACATGTTATTTTTGACAGCCCCCGTTAATCCTGTTGCACGAGGAATGGCTGCAGTGGATTTTCAGAGCTGTTGTTGGGAAGGAGCCTCCCTTTCCTGTAGTTTTACAAGCCCAGTGCTTGGAGGAACCAAAGAGCGACCTTAGATCAATGATCAAACTTTCGTTGTAGATGGCTTTTATTTTTGCAAAATATTTGCTTCCAGCAGAGTGTATCTTAATTTACAAATGCAGAAATCTGTCATTAAGCTTTGACCCAGCTTCACGGCATTGTCAAATGCAATAACGTATCTTTTAATAGTTTTATATCAAGTAAGGATATAACATATCATTAGTTTAAATGTATTTGCAAGCAATTACTCCCACCAGGATATTTGTGAATGCTCATGCAAAATTGATGAAATTCTGACATGCTTAAACATTGTTCATTTAGTTCTATTCCTTATGTATAGAAAAAATAGAATAAATAATTCCGCTGCCACTTGCAAACTACTGTTCAGCGTTCTCATTCTGTTGGCGGCTCTGTCCTGCCTTTAAACTATAGCCCTTGGTGATCATTTGGAAAAACAGTTTCATATATGTTTAATTTTAAATAGATGTACTAGATTATTCATTCCTCTTATTATTGTTCAGGGCAGTAATTTAAACACGGACTAGATTTACCGTGTGTCATCTGCCTTTCTTTTACAAAATGGGATAAATTATTAAATGAGCAGAGGTTGTTTGACAACGGGTTTTCCAGTACTTCACAAGAGAAAGACCTTTGACATCCAGCTGTCTTTTGAAGAGACTAAAACGTAAATCAATTAAGTCTCTAGCCTCTTATTCAAAAACATGCTGTTGTGGCACATTCTTGCTTACCTCTAAGTTGACTTGGGAAGACTCAACCCGTTGCAGTTGTAGCGTTAAGTAAATTATTGATTTAATCCTCCTGTCGCCTCGCAAGCAGCTCTCTCTAGCCCAAGCACCCTCAACACAGCCATTTCTATGACTCCTCCAGTCATTCTCTGAGTTACAGAAGACAATTTTTATCGACCTCTGATAACATTTACCACCAACCTTTCTATAAGCTTTCTATTTTTTTGGCTGCATCTAGTCTTTCTAAGAAATATCTATCATAGTATTACCAGGGTTGGAAGGGACCTAATAGATCATCAAGTCCAACCCCTACCACAGAGCTCAAGGCTAGACCATGGCACCAAGTGCCATGCCAATCCTGCCTTGAATCTAGTCTTTCTAAGTCTAAGAAACATCTTCATTGACAATGTCAAGGAATATTTGTGTCTATGAACCTTGATGTGAGAAGATTGTCATTAAACACCCTTGATCATACCATCTAATTTCTAGTCTTTCTAAGAAACATCTTCATTGACAATGTCAAGGAATATTTGTGTCTACGAACCTTGATGTGAGAAGATTGTCATTAAACACCCTTGGTCATACCACACGTCTTTTTCATCATGCTTTGCCACTGCTGAGTTGCACAAACATTTTATACACAAAGGGCTGATCCAAGATACAGACAGGAATCACAGAAAGTACACGTGGAAAGAGACCACTTGGTGCTGGAGTCTCCCAAGTCTGTTCCTCGCCCACAAAGGATGCTCTTCTGCTGTCTTTAGATTGGGACTTCATTCACTCAAGGTCTTACCATCCCGAGTGATGAGATCTGCATTAGCTCTGCTGGGAGGCTGCTCCTGCCAGGAAGCCTTCAGTACTACTCAGCTCAAGTTTTCTATCTCTCACTTTTCCCTTCAGAAGAGCTAGAACAGGGGGATGTCAGGACTGTGGGTGCTACCATGGAAGAGGGAGATGCATGCAATTTTGAGCCAGAGATCAACTTTAAAAGTTAAAAAAAACAGAAAAAGAAAATTAAAAGTTATGTCTTCTGAGAAATCTTTCCCAGGCTGCAACATTCTGTGCTGTGGCAGGAAAATTAAAGTAGCAGAGGTAGGGCTTGCACCCACATTTTTACTTGTGGGAAGCGTTTATGCACCCCACTTGGCAAAGAGCACCAAAGAGCTCCCAAATCCTGCTTTAAAGCGTTGCTGCCCAAGAAAAGGTTAAGCGAAGTTGAAGTGCAACATAATAAAGCTGCAGTGTTCATAAAGTTGTGTGATAAATGCACGTGTGGATACTCCAGATAACAGCACTGGGGTCAGCAAATAAGCCTGGGAGATGACAGCCCTGAGAAGCTGGATCCTAGCACAGAGCTGGCCATCCAGCAGAGGTGTGAGATGCTCCAGCTCAGCTCCAGCCCATTCCAGAGACACCAGGATAACTCCTCGCCCATCACCGACACATCTCTTGCACAAACTAAGGAACATTTGGCATTTTCCGTTCTCTTTCAACCCGAATTGCCTGGCTGCTGCCTTACCCCTGCACACAACAGGTTTGCAAATGGACTTCTCAAGTGTTTGGTCCTGATGGGCAAGTGCCAGTACCACAGTTTCTGTGCTCATTTTTAAACAGGACTTGGCAAGACTCCAAAGCAAGGTAACTGCACTGAGGTCAGACCCTTCCCGACACAATATAACTTTAAGTGCCTAAGAAAAATAAGAGTCCTTTTTAGGGGGATTTCTTCATGCACTGTATCCATCCCAGCCCATATACACGGAGGGCACACACAACGCTATGGGGTGCCTTAACCATGAAATGTCACAGTGTGGGAGACCAGCCACCTTCAAGAGGACTCCTCTTTCCTCACCGTGTGGTAGGACACCTGTGGCAGACAAGCCATAACCTCACACGCTATACGATGGCTGGCAGAGGCTCACTTGCATACAGCAAGGCGCTTGCTGGAGTAAGGACCCAGACTGTGTCTTTACAGTAGTTTCCCTCAAACTGGATTGTCAGCATGATCAGAAAGCCATGTACTGAAGGCAATTGCTGGTTGCACACAAGTCCCCTGTAGGAAGGATATCCAACAAAATGTGCACTTTGGGGGGAGTGTCCTGCATTTTGTGCCTCCTACCATTGCATCAAGGGACGTTTTCAACAAGCCAGGTTCAAAACTTCTTCACGTGACTTCAGCAGAGTTTTGGCTCAGCACAGGCTGTATATGTTTCAGTCAATTAGAAACAAGCCATGAAAACAAATTGTCCTTGAATCACTCTAAAAACCCTGTAGGGCACCCAGTCCATCCCGCTGCAAGTATTTTCCTTTCAGTCTGTTCTCACCACAGTGCTCACTGGTCAGCATGGGATGGATGTCCTAGATGCCTTGGGAGACCTGTCCACAGATCGCTAAACCATAATCTATCTCCTGGAATCACTTCAAAGCTTCCTTAACTCAGTTTCATCCCATTCCTCTTTCTGCTTAACAAACACTTGCCCTTATTCGTATTCCCCACATCAAAACTTCTCACTGGAGACATCTTGAATTCCTCTTCTCCTAAATAACTCAACAAGCCAGAGCTGCCAAGGATGGATTATGGCACTTTGGTGAGGAGCTGTAAAGAGGCACATTCACTCCTCATTTCAGGTCCTTTACATTCATAGCTGAGGCAAGAATCAATCCCTTGGATTGCCAAAGAGGCTCAGCATAAGCCCAGCTTTGTGTGGAATTCACCCTGAGCTCAAGACCTTCTGGTTGCTCCCCTCAACATCTTTATGTGTGTGTCCAGCACTGACAATTCTGAGGTACGTACCTATAGAAAGTAAGTCTTTTCTCCTTCACCTATTACAGAATAAACCAAATCATGCTGATAATTACAGCAACACACTTCAGGACCTGCAGGAGATACCTGCAAGGACAAGAAATCCTTTGGCTGTGCATTTGCCTTGAGATACCTAAAGAAACCAACTCCAGTAAGAACAGAGGGGTTACATTTATTCCTGGAGCAAGTCTTCCAAAGGCACTGAAGTTATCAGTTCAAATTAATCTCTGGAGTATCTGTAGTGCTGACCAGTTGCCTGGCATTTCCTAGCAGCAGTTAAGAACTACAGCAAGCATCCCAGGCTCCGGAGTGCAGCACTCTCCCTCTACAGCTGCCCGGGATCCTTCCCATAAAGGTATAATAAGGAAGAGTAGCCAACATCATTATTTTGAGGCTTGGGAACTTCAACAAAGGTTGGTGTAAACCATTCTGCATCAGGGGATACTATTTTGTCCGATAAGAACTTGATGCAGGAGCCAGCACATTCCGATAGGATCCTGTTTAGAATAAAATTGGACCACAGCGTTTTGGGGAGAATAAAGTCTAAAATTAAATTTCATTGGAACAGAGAGAGTCAATTATTCATCGCAAAAGAAAAAGTTGTTCTGAACTGCTACTTTACATTATATCCCTAATTATAAAAGAAAAGAAATACATAATTGGAATGAAACCTTTTGATTTATTGAACTGGAACGTTTCGACTCGTTCAAAATAGCACGTCCTAGAAATGTGTTTTTCACAGGCAATTTCAACGCTGTGCTTTTGTTCCAGTTCAGAACAAACCTTTACATTTTGAAAACACAAATTTCTCAGTTAAATGGAAAAAAAAATGCTTGAGAAAACCAAGAGGCTTGCGGAACACCGACGACAATACTCCAGCAACTTTTGAGCAGCTTTAGACAAAACAGGGTGCTGGGCAGCACAAGAAGCTGGATGATACTAGAGATGCAGAAGTCAGATACGAAACACTGCTTTTCCTCGAGGCAGGTATTATCAGAGCGGCGGGTGTGTTTCTAAGGCTACATAACACTCGGGGAAACTAGGTGGGACTCAAAGCTCATAGGAGTTCCTGGTTGAAACAAGCCCTGAGCGGTCCTAATTGACCCCATCTTTATGCTTGACTCTTGATAAAAGGAGGTTACTTTATGTTACACTGACTTTGTTTCCTTCGTTATGTGCCAGAGATCTTGTGGTTTTTATTTCACCCACTCTTAACCACAGATCAAAGGTCATAAGGGTCTTCAAATTCCTGACTTCTGACCCTGAAGAACCTGACTCAAGGTCCTGAATCAAAATCTTGACTTCAAGATCTTTGGCTCAATGTGATGGAGAGCTCTGCTATGCCATGGGGATGCCTCCAAAAGCCCTGTTCCTCCCAGTAAAGGTGTCGCTACTTCCACTGCCGCTCTCCAATGCCCAATGCACTCCCCCCATATTTTGCCCCCTTTGGAGAGCAGCTCAGAGATTCCTCAAGCAAACATGTGCTGGGGAAAGATCTGAAGGAATCCTTTGCCCTTCAAACTAATGTCAGCTCCAGTGTGAAGGAGTTGTTCTGGGGCTCTCTAGGCTGCTCCTCATCCTTCCAGACCCCGCAGCTCACCCACCCCTTTATTTGTTTGTAGCAGCAAAGAAAAGCAGTGACCAGCCTATTGAGCAGTTAACTACACAACTGTTACCTAACGATCCTAATTTTCATTATTTTAATAATAACGAGTAAAATCAAACTGTTAAGTTGCACTTTCTACCTCAGCAAAACTGAGCTATAATTGTATAGAGAATAATTTTACGGGTGAAGTGTGCCTTATATTATAGGAGATTAGAATAAAGTGCTCTGATATTCAACGTCTTAGCAGGTGCAGGCACTTACCTGGGCAATTAAAATCTTTTTAATACACAAATCACAGCCAATGGGACTGCTGGCATGACAAAGTGCATCTTCCAGGACGTACTGCCGTTGTTGAAAATAGATTTTTGTTTGCCTGTGATAATTCATCTAACTTTTGCTTGAAAGAGGAAATGACTAAACACAGGCTCATTTGCAGAAGAGCCTTAAACCCGTCGTTTCTGCGAAAGCATTTAACGTGTCTCTATCTTTGTGTAAGATACACATTAATGCCTTTCACTTAATACCTCTTTAATAATATATTTAATGCGACAATTAATATCCTTCAATATTACATCCGTTAGGGGCTACTGGGCTGGGTTGAACAGAGTTTGGCCTTGAAATAACAAGCAGATCAAGGAAAGCATATGAAATTTTCTTTAATTGATGGATTCATTAAGTTCATTAAACACTGTCTTTTGTGCTCGCAGCCTTCTATAAAAATGAACAGGTAGAACAGGCGCAATGTTTCCTGTCAGCTCTGCAGAAGAGTGTTTTCCAGTTACTCCTGAGCAACTCTGCGGCTTCAAAAAATGAAAACTCAGCGCTGCCAGCACCCAGCTCTGCACACAAAAACAGGGCGAGTTTGTTCGGTCTTTGCTGCCTTTCCAAACAGCGTGATTTTGCATCCCAGTCCCAACCAAAAGTGCAACAGAAACACCTTCCACTAGCTTTAAAGAGTGAAGCGAAGGCACTTCTCCCACCTGCACGCAGAGCGCAGGGCAGCTCAGCCATAGGGTCCTGATCTACAGGAAAAAGGCAGGAGAGGCTGGATCACCCATGAATCCACTTCTCAAATTGTTACACCCAAAAATGCTGTTTGGGTGAGGATGTCAAGCTGGAGTTGGCAAAACGGCCACCCCTTTCTCCTTCTTGCCTCACGGAAAACAATCCGGGTAGTTTCCCATCAAAGAACCAAAGCCTGGTGGCTTCTCACTCAACTCACACCTCTTTCTGTGCAAATCAGCACCTCCTTGAGCTGCCTCCCCAAGGGGTTTGTCTTAATGGAGGTCATCAATCGTTTGCACACCTACCCTTTGAGCAACCCCCTTCTTGGAAGGCAACCTTCATCCAGGAACAGTCCTCAAGCCCAGTTCCAAAGCCACACGCTGGGCCACCCCAGTCCCAGAAGGATTGCCACAGCTCCAGGATTTGCAGTGATAGGGGCCTGCCCAAGTCCATTCTGTCTACACCAGGAGGGATCACAGCTTTTTCCATCTGGGAAATAGACTAAGAGAACCACTAGGCACCTGGAAGAGGCTGGAATAATTTAGAGCTGAATACAGATTGACAGCTGCCTGGGACAGACATTGCAAGAAGGCCAGCAGGGACATACTGCAACAACGTGAGCAACCACAGAGCAAGTCAAATGATAGGCTTCGTGCAAGATCACCCTGTTGGAAAGTCATCTAAGGCCCCACAGTGGCAACAGACTGACATCAGTTTATGCACACGCAGAGTGCATTCAGCAAACACTAGAGAGATGAGTATTTGGCTAGAAACCGGGGGCCAGTCTATTAGTTGGCAGGTAACCCTGTAAGTGCCAAGTGAGAGTTCCTTTTTTTTGAAGAGGCTGGCAGTTTTCACAGAGTTTTGTTTTAGCAAGTACATGACAAATACTCAAGAGCAGGGCTACAAAACCATTTTGCGATATATGGATGAACACAGGTTCTTCCATCTCAAGGGAGATTTCACGGCAGTTTAATCCACACACTTTAAAAAACACAACCAAAAAAGGCTGTGTCTGTCTTCTCCAGTCTACAGAGAAAGGCTGGCACCTGCAAAACCTAACATGCACAACCTGTGGTGGAGACTAACTCAGTAACACAGTCACTCCTCAGATCTCTCCCCATATATAACACCCAAGCAAGGAAGAGACTAGATACTGTCCTATCCTGGATACACAATTCTTAGAGAGCTAAACTTGAGCAGGAGGCTTCACTTTGTGTTAGCAAACACATTTTTGTTAACAGCAACATCTTCACTACCACACAACTCCACCTCCACTACAAACATCAGTCCCACCAGCACCTTTCTTCACGAACCAGGTCTCACTATGCAACTGGAAATGGGCAGCTTGTGCTCTCCTCTGTACTCTGGGTGATTCTAAATTGTCTTCCCAGGGATTGCAGTAACACCCAAGAACCTTCTACCATACTTGGCTCTCTTCTTGTTAAACCATAAAGATGGGAATATCCCTGAGGTTAACAGTCAGTTGAAAAATAAATAAATAATGCAAGCTCTGAGCATCCCTGCTTCTGCTGCAGGAACCATTTAAAGCAGAGTTTTGGTTCCTACCCAAGCTACTGCTTAACGAAACTTGAAGCACTTTAATGCTCACACGTACTTGCAAACCCAGTATCAACGTTTTGCCTTACGGCCTCTTCCAAGTTCACTGAGAAGTGCACATCTGCAACTGCTTTACATGACTTTTGCATTCCCATTGCCTAGCCTGCCACTACCAAGACACAAGTTAACCACATCGGTTTGATATTACGGCCACTCAGGCACATGTCAGCGGGCTGTTAGACATGTGTCTAATATTGCCCAAGCAGCGTGACAGCGGGGAATACCTGAAGGTAAGACGGTGCCTTAACACTGCACTGCATGAAGCCTTAGGGTCCTCAGGAGCGGGCTTTAAACAAACCAGTTCTAGGCAAGTCAAGAACTGATTTTGAATAGAAGAACATGGCAATGGAAGGTATTTACCAGGTGTCCCACCTACCCTCTGAATGGAATAGATTATTTTTAACAAAATATACTCAACATACGGCCAAAATACCTGGAATAATTACAAGAATGGAAGAAAACCAAGAGATATGTTTGTAACTTGTCACATGCCGACTTAGGCTAGTTTGAGGAGATGCATTTCGCCACCCGCCTTGCCTTTTAAGAGGCTACTCGGTGATAAATCAGGAGCTTTTTTCCCCACAGCACGGACACAAAGGTGCTGCTTTCTGCAAGGGGTGAACTGTAGACCGCTCTTGCCTTGATCCTCTGGTTTCTCTGGCCTCAAGAAAAGCGATTTGCAGAAGGGACCTGTGGCTGCAAATGAAGTAGCACGAGGTGTGCGATCCCATATGAAAAAGATAAGAGTGAAAGCAAGGAACTCTTCCCACTGCAGTGCGTGCATTTATGTGCAACGCTTAAAAACATCTAAAGCAGCTACATTGCATGGCCCTGCTGTCCTGACATGCAAATTCCACACACAACTCCAGAGGAAGTGCAGAAACATTACACCCTTCAGGGACCACCCTGCGATGGCAGCCACAGGGCTCCAGCAGGGCACTGAGCAGCAGCAGGGGTAGTTCTGGGACACCAGGAATAGACAACCAGGAAAGAACTCAAAAGGGAAGTTACGTGGTCCTGAAACACCAGTGGAGCCCTGGTGCTGCAGAAGGTGGTGAGCCAGAGCCTTTGTGTGCCAAAAGGCGCGCTCCCTCAGCGGACAGCGGGACTGGGAACTCCTGCACCACCTTGCCACGGCTCCAGCCTCCAGCAGCCACTCACTGCATGAACCCGACAGCGCTCATGATCTATCATGCCGTCACCCTCACCGTTTACAGCAAAAAAGCTATTTAGCCAGTGCCTGCAACCCTTCAGCCTGCAACGCCTTGACAGCAGAGGTTATAGAAAAAAAAAAAGAGAAAGAGAGAGGAAGAAAGAACAATGTGCAATCGGCACTGCATTAGAGATGGAAAAAGTACTTAAGGCCTGCAACATTCATCAAGGCTGAATACATAAATGCCACATTTTGAATAAGCCAAGCAAAAGACAATGACAAAGGAAAGGCGCGTTGCTTCAGGAATCTCTATCATTTTCATTTGCTGCTGTCAGGAACCTGTTTTTTGCCTCTCACTCTATCAGCCATTATAGCATTAATGAAGTAACCTCACATAGTTATTGACTGGCTTGTCAGAGTCCCTGCCTGATCCCTTAATAGAAACCATTGGTCTTCAGTTAAAAATGGGGTGAGCTGGGAGGTGCTGTGGGCATGTGCTGAATTTCAAGTGCACTCCTGAGGTTATCAAAAGCCATGAAATGCAAATTATTATATTTTTAAACACACAGATTTCATGCAACCGAGCATATAAAATTGACTAATACTGTACTTTATGCATTCCTAATAACATTTCCAAATATGCTCTGCACATGATCTTTCCCCAGAAAGTTGTGGGTGGTATTTGAATAAACAGAAACGGGCCGAGTTTTGTTTTGTGAATCAAGTAGTTTCCTGGATGTTGCAAGTCTCTGCTCCCTCTGATACAAGGTGATGTTTATGCACTGTCTGTTCAAACAACACGGGTAATCCTTTGTCTGAGTTCCTGTCTCAGATCAAAATAATTTTTTCCTTCATCTCTCTTTCCCCCCCCTTTCCTTTCATAAGGCATCCTAAGTCCCAGAAGTAGTACATTCTCATTTACTAGAAATTGAGGGTTGACAGAAGGTCTAGAAATAAGTTCTTCTCCCATAAGATAATAAATCCAGGGAGTAATCTGAAACACCAAGATGTTAATTCCAGTACCACCACAGCATTGCCTGTGCTTTGGGCACGTGGCTGAATCAGCCCTGCTTGACGAGCAGCCAGTGCCTGCACAATATCCACGTGTCCTCGTGCACCTGCTTGTTGAGGACAAGGCATCTGCCAAGGGTTTGCCAGCTTGGTATTTGGAATGACACACAAGCATGGAAAAGCTACGGGGTTACCTTTCATGAGCTCCTCTAGGGAGGAGCTGGGGCCCATGGTCTGATGGTTTTTGTTGTGGCTCTTAGCATGATGCCCAGGTGTGCGCTTTGCACATCTGTAATCAGCTAAACTGTGGCCTCAGCATCACCGAGTCCTCTCGGTATACGGCACTGACAACCCTCCTCCACGTGAAACCTACTTCAGCAAATTCAGACAGCCTTCTGGAGTCAAGCTTTACTCACAGGTCAGACTGTAAAGCCTTTCCTCCACACAGACAAACACCCTTCTCCCATCTCTTTCTATGAGGAGAGCCACAAAGGTTAAACATTACGCCAATTTTGAAAACAGCAGCGAGAACTTTCACGTCTCAGTCGGCACAAACCACAGCAAGAGGAAGAGTCGTTCAGTCAGACCTAAGATTGTTCAGACCTCTTGGGTCTGCAAATCTGGGTTGGCATTCTCAGAAGAACGGGCTCCCATAGCGATTGCGGTCTTCCCTCGTTTCTGATTGGGCTAAAATGTCTCTGAGAACAACTCTCATGGCACTTCCACATCCCCAGCCTGAAATTAAGCCGGTTTTTCATAATGAGCACTGTTTGTTGATTTGGTGACACTCTTTCTGAGCCTGAAAGAGTATGAAATTCTTTAATTCCCACCCTCTTCCCCACTTTCCCCAATTAATTATTTGCAGGCTGTTTCCCTCCATACAGGACATTCCTTAGGTAAAAACATTTGGTGGGTATCATGTCAGGAATGTCTTTCATTTAACCTAGTTCCAAAATATTCCCTTAGCCGTGTGTGCAGCACCAGCAGCACGCTCGCTCATCCCCTCACACAGTCCTGAGAGAACCACGGGGCATCACAAAGCTCTGCCTGCTCTGAAACCAGGGGAAGGGTTTGAGGGGATCGCCCTCCATCCTTGGACTTCCCAACATTGGCTCCCAACAGTTTCCTGAACTCCCTGTAGTTGGTGAGCATCAGCACATACTGCCAAGGCTTTCTTCACAAAGGAGTAGGACTAGGCAGAAATCCTTGAGACTAGTCTGAGCCGTACAGCTCTCCCAGACGTTGGGCTTGGGGACCACCTTCTGTCAGAAGCAGGCTGAAAGCCACAACTCCTCCCCAAAGGTTAGCATCTCAAGTGCTCTTGGATGAGAGCTACATCCCAGTTATTTTCATGTAGGACAAGCTTATGTGAGGTGAAAAATAAACAAGTTTGTGTTTTTGGTGTCGGGAAGAGCCCAGCACCACACTGCTTTCCAGTTGATTCAATATCCACAAGAGAATAAACAGGACCACAACCCCTGTGCTCGCCACCAAAACCCAGACAAGTCTTCAGTTTCAGGATTTTAGTCCAGTGCAAAGTCCAAGTAGCCAACAAGGGGATTTTCAGATTGCTCTGAGATCAGTGCTTGAGTGAGCTCCTTGCTCAATCCAGAAATGGGCAGAGGTGGGAGGTCAGGGACTAACCTTTGTTCAGGTTTTTGCTTCCCAGAGTGATTTGTCCATCCCTACTCAAAAAGTTCTATTCTCTTTTTGGGTATTTTAGCTCTTTTTTGATTTATTTCCCTCCAGGATACACTGATGTCATGTTTGCAGCATCCCTGCTTGCCCACCGGTCCTTTCTGTGCAGCAGTGATGCAGTGAGTGGTCCCTATATAGAACATCACAGCCAGGAGCTCATAAATTCTCATCTTCTAATTGTGCCTAATGATTGCTGAAAGGAATCAAACACTTGCAAGTAAGCTTTAGCTTCCTCAGCAGTTAGTATTGTCATTGCAGAACTGTTAACAACCATCAGATTCTGGCAACCTAGGAAACAAAGATTCTGAAGGCCATTTCTAAGAAGACCTAGAGTCCACCCGAGTCTGTTTAATGGTTTCCAGCTTTGTCCTTATTTTGAAAGTACCTCTGACTAATACCAGCATGAGCCCAGAGAAGTTCCCAATTGCTTTTGAGAAACTCAGCTCAACTCAGACACGCACAGACTCAGCCTCGAGACAATCTCTGCTTTGGGGACGCGCTCTGCAGTCCAAGGAGAATCACACACGGCTTTTTGTGCATTGGGCAATACCCAAGCGACCGCTCCATGGCCTTGCACACGGCAAGTTTTCACACGAGCAGTGCAAAATCCAAACTCTTCATCAAGGTTGCTCAAATTTGTAGTTGTCACACGCGGATCAGAGAAGAGAAAGGGAGTAACTCAGGTGTACGGAATCGCTTGGGTTGAATTCAGAAGACTTACACCGTAGGTCCACATAAAAGTCAATTTTACTAGAGGGTAGTAGATGCTGCCCTCAAGAAGTAGAGAAAAGACATGAGAGAAAATAGACAATAGGCTAGAGCACCACTCCAAACTGCAGTGGTGTCCACCATGCTCTAGCCTCCCTCTCACTCCACAGCTTCACAAATTCTCAGCAGCTCTGGCCATCACCTTCATCAGTCTCTCAGCATACTTGGCTCCGTGAATAAGGGGTGATGCTGTTCAATAACCAGTCCTGCTTTGCTTCCTCAGCGTCACCACCCGTCAGTCCCTTTGTCAGTCTCTGACAGTCCCCCAGGTTGCAGACTGCGGAGGGGAGGCTGATGACTCCCTGGCACTGCTCAAATTCCCCTTTTTATCCCCCATTTGCCAGGGGCAATTTTTTCACCCCCAATGATACAGGAAAACGTTCTTGGGGATTTGGGCAAAACAGCGGCACATAAGTTCTTGAGATGTAGCAGCCCATCATAGAATCATTAGGGACTGGAAGGGACCTCAAAAGGTCATCTAGTCCAATCCCCCATTCTAACCACATTAACACACTTCTGCAGATATCACGATGGTGTCTCAGGGCCTGCCCCTTCTGCTCTCACCACAGACCACCTATCTCTTAGCCAGGGCTTCTCTGGCTCCCCTTCTCACAAGTTATCCTCTACTCACTTACAACCACTGGAGCCATCCTCCCTGTTGTTGGTCTATGTGACGGTAGTCCGCTGACTGTATGCAAACAGGCCAGTTACTTGGTGTGGGTTGTTGAATGCAGTGTACTTGGCATGCAAAAGCTGTGTCTTCAGGGAGGGCTTGGTTTTTTTTAACTAAGTAGTCTGGATGTATTGTAAGAGACAACATAATCAGCATTCACTCAGCCCAGCAGGGCAGCAATTTAAACTTCTACAGGGAGTCAAAGTTCAGGATGCTGCCCTGCCATCAACTTTCTACACGGGGAAGCGATACAGACTTGGATATCCAAACGTTTCAAGCTACTCCAGGTTAGTTGAAACTCCAGCGGACACCCCTTACTGTGGGGTTTCATCTGCTTCGGGGTTTATCGCTGTTGTGTGCTCGGTGAGGAGGTCTTGGAAGATCAGGAAGGGCCATGCTCAGCGCGAGTATTTCATACTGCTTTAAAAAAGTTTCTGACCATGCTTGTCACCCTCAGAACCATTGCACTTATTTTTAGGCAGATGCACGTATGCAAACTCTCCACAAAACACATCTGCATTCACCCCTGACTCACAATAATCCCACGGCGTGGGGAAAGCAGGGAGGCAAAACACCCTGTTTCTCACTTTGGTAGAGGAAAAGGCGAGTTTGTTGTTGTCCAATGAACAGAACAGCCAGAAGAAACCCTGCTTTGAGCCCTACTGCTTTGGATTCATTGAAGAGGAAGTGCATGCTCCCAGAAATACAGACTCCCCCCCATCCTGCAACAGGCAGTCATTTTTACGAATGTATGATGTGAGCACTGACCAGAGCTCCTGCAGAAAAGATCTCCTCCCTCTGTTTTTTTTTGGTGTGTTTACCTTGCCCCTTCTCTCCCTGGCACAACTCCACTCTGCTAGGCAGCCCCCATCTGCTCAGGATCATTGTGAGAAAGGGAACCCCAGTCTTTGTCCAGTTTGAAGAGGAAAATCCAGCACTGAGGCTCATAGCAGGGGGTGTTTAGAGAAACCAGTAATGAATTACTGTTTTTTTTCCATGCTTCCCCACCCCAGTCTTTCACTTGCAAGAGCAGATAACACTAGCTAAAAAGAGGAGATGAGAATGAGACATCATCACAACACATCCGTGTCATGATGATTCACAGCTGGCGAAAGCAAAACTTGAGCAGGAAGAAACCTGGGGACCTAAATATGATAAAAAAAAACCTGTGTGAAAAACAGTCTCATCTAATCATCCCCAAAAATACCGTCGTTATTCTGCTGGCTTCACTGGGTGAAAAACGTTGGGAAAGTTTCATTAGGAGGTTTCACTGCATCTTTGCACCTCAGAGAAATAAATTCAAAAGCAAAACGAGTAGGGATCAGCACACCAAGATTTTTAGCCTCTTTCAGTAACAAGCATCGACGTCGTACATCCCCCCCCCCACACCCTTTACACTGATGTCAAGTTAGCAGGAAAACACAAACACCTTGTTTGAAAACAAAAATGTCATCTCAGGTTCTGCTGCTGATTACTCGCCAAGCAAAACAAACTCACAACACAAACAGTTTGGCTTACTCCTGCCTCCAGAAAGACCTTGTAAAGGCTACTGCGTAGAGAATTGAGGAGAAACAAACCTCCACCTCCCCACCATCGCTCGAAAAGGCATCAGTTTTTCTTCCTGTGCTCCGTAAGGCAGCATAAGGCATTAGGTAGCTTCTCTGTGCCAGTGCCTCAGGCTGCCTCACAATGACAAGAGGAGATGGGGATGGCCAGATGGGTGTTTCATTTCATTAATGTACCCCACAGTGCTTCCTCCTAAAATGAGAGCAACTTGTCCATTCCTCCAGCCCCAGTGCAAAATCTACTGGATTAGCTCATCAAGAGGTCCAAAGAGTTCTTTCTTTATCTTCCTTACTCTAAGCCTACCAGATCTCTTCTTGCAGGAGGAGTGTGATGAAAGATTAGATTTCCTAATTACTTATGGACCAGCCCAAAGCAAGCAGAGAGAAAAATAATAAACATTACTATGAGCACGGGAAGGGGCTGCGGAGTTTCCTTCTTTGGAGACTGGACATGTTCCTGTGCAGCTTGGTCTAGGTGACCCTGCTGTGGCAGGAGGATTGAACTGGATGATCTTTTGAGGTCCCTTCCAATCCCTGTGAGTAATTTTTACCTTTTACTATGAGTATGAGATTTCCAAACTTAATGCCTCTGGGAGGTTTGAAGTGCTCATCTTGCTGCCAACCCTTTGCAATCCATGAAGAGATCCCCTGCAAAAATCCCTTAACATGCCACAGCCAACCACTGCCAAACACAGGCTATTTTGCCTTCATTAAGGCTCGTTCCTGTTAGAGTTTAGACAAACTCCTTACTCCTAAACCTTCTTTTTCCCCTCTGCCACTGGTACATGTTCCAGTTGAAAAGAGAGGTAACTTGTGTTAGCGTCACGGGCTTTAATTAAACCTAGTTTGTCTAGAATAGCTTCAGGGTTTATTTATTATTTATTAAAGAAAGGTTGGTTATTTATCGGGGGAAAGGGGAGACATCTGTAGTTACAGCTCCACGGAATGAATCACAGAGCCCAGTCTACCTGCTGTAGGACATCAGGGGGTCACTATCAGAGTCAGGAAAAGTATTTCTTTAACAGACAACACGTTACCCAGTTAGGACATTACACCAGAGGGAACTTCTTCACAGTGAGGGTGACAGAGCACTGGAAGGGGCTGCCCAGGGGGGTTGTGGAGTCTCCTTCACTGGAGACATTTAAAACCCACCTGGAAATGTTTCTGTGTGACTTGGTCTAGGTGATGCTGCTGTGACAGGGGGATTGGACTGGATGATCTTTCGAGGTCCCATCCAATCCCTAATGATTCTATGAATTGAAAATGCAGCTTTAGTGGGTTTGCCTGAATGCCACAGCTAGGATAACAAATGTCGATGGCAAGATTATGCTCCCCAAGAGCAGAGTCTTTGGGAAGGTGATGCTCTGAGTTCCCATCACTGTTTTCCATCCCAAGTGGCTCCACAGAAATCAAACCAGATGCTGTGCACAGGCACCAGGTAAGTGCAGTCAGGCTCTACACCTGAAAAGTTACAAGCATTTGCCCCAGTAAGAGATGTGGCAAACGAATCCGAAATAGCTTATCCTATTCCTCAAGCACAGGAAGGGAAGAAAGACGAGGACCCACTCCCTTATTGCTTTTCTGCATTGCTGTCAGCAACCATGTCCTGAAAGTTCTTCAAAAAATAAATTCCAAACGTCTATTGCGTGAAGTTCTCATCCATCAAGCAGCATTAGAGATGCTCCAGGGACTCTGCCTGGGCTTTCCTGTGATTTAACATAGAGATTCAGCCCGCTCCCCACACAAGTTATTTTACATTCCTGGGCAGCATTAAGCTTTGAGGTCCAATAGCTCCAAGTTAGGCTCCTATCTAAAACCACCTTCGCTGCAGGAAATAAACTGAAGAGAAAAAGAAATAAAGTCCACAGCTGCTGGAGAAGAAATAAGGGGAAAGGACAGAGACTGAAAAGATGGGAAACACCTCTTCATTTGATGGGTGACATTAAATACGCACACAGACACACACATAATTGCACACAATAGATTCCCCTGGGAATCCCAAATTTATGCCTGGTCTGCACGAGAGGACTGAGCAGCTGTGACAGAGAACAGGCCTGTAATTAGGTCTCTTTTGTGCCGTCAGCAAATACTGTGTTTGTGAACACACACCCTGGAGGGGTGAATCCCACGCTCACACAGCAGAGAGCTCACACATCTCCTGTTTGCAGCCCTGGCACCTTCTACATTTTGTTTGGGGTTTGGTTATTAGGTGCCCGCAAGCACCTGTTATGTAGGGGGAAGAAACCGTGGCAGAGCAAATCCCAGCTCTGCTGTTCGACAGGTCCAGGAAGCGAGGTAGGTAGCACACGTTCCTTGTGCCCCCTGCCATGGTGTGCCCTGACCCAGGAGTCAAGGTTGGGCTGATTCCTCTAGGAAAGGACAACACAACACTCACTCTCCTTGATCACAGGATCATTCAAGGTTGGAAAAGACCCTTGGAATGATCAAGTCTGACCATCAACCCTACTCTACAAGTTCGATCCTAAACCATACCCCCAACACTACATCTAAGCATCTTTTAAACACATCCAGGGATGGGGACTCAACCACTACCCGGGGCAAGACACCACTCTCTCCATGAATAATTTCTTCCTGATGTCCGATCTAAACCTCCTCTTGTTGGAGTTTGAAGCCACGTTCATGCTTCAAGCTTCAATGCTGAACATCACATCCCCGCTTCAGTGGGACTTGGGAAACAATTCTCCATCACTGCCTTCAAAGGGGCAAGGTACAGACCTGTTATTGCTCAGGGATGCTACATCTACTCCAATGTCCTTTAGACAAAGGGTGTTTGAGGGGCAGCCCAGTCAAACCAGCCTCTTCCATAGAGCTCCTGGGGATACAAAGCTGGTTTTCAAGATGGAAAAGTAAAAGCCTACCCTCGTTGCAAACCTGGAACTGAGGATGAGGTACAGGAGTGAGGGACTTCCTCTGTGACTTGGTCTAGGTGATCCTGCTGGCATTGGACTAGATGGTCTTTTGAGGTCCCTTCCATTCCCTAATGACTGTATGATTCTATGAATGTCACAACCCTTCCAAAGCAGGGGAGATGCCATCTGTCCCAGGAGCTTGTGTGGGAGCAGGAGTGGCCAGCGCCTAGTGTCTGTTAAGATGCTCATTGATCCAGGCCAGGTTCACACCTCACACCTACAACAGGAGCCTGTCCCAAAGCCGTATATCCACACTGCCAACAGCTACAGACCTCCAGAAGACAGGTATGAACAAGGGAAGTGCATTTTCCACAGCACATTTAGCTCTTCCCTACACAGCAGCAGCAGCAATGCAGTGGCAATTCAAACGCTGATTTGATGGGTTGCTCCTTCCCAAGTGCCCTCACTGGTTCAAAATAAGGCAGCCTTGGCCCAAAACCAACCCTACAGCAGGTGGGTTTTCCTTTGTCTCAGCAACACAGAAAGCAAAACAGCTGCTAGAAAACCCAGAGACCACATCAAGATGGAGATGGGGACGGTGCAGAGGCTGAAGGTGGAAAGATTAATCTGTAAATACCTTGACAGCTTCTGAGAGCCTAAAACAAGAGGGTAAAGAGGACGCTAGGGTGAAGATTGTAAGCAACAGGGAAAACAAATGGGAAGAATTCAAGCGAGGGGCTCACTGGAGGAAAGCAGAGCAGCTCTGCTCCCACAGCTGTACTCGCCATGCCCGGCAGCAGCAGCAGCACATGCTGCAGCCCAGAATAATGTGGTCGTAACTCACAGAAACATCAAATGACAGTTTCCCTGCTCCCTGCAATAGCTCCTTGTATAATTTAGCAAAGGCTCAGACACTGGTCTATCATATTTCTCTTCCCTCAAAGCAGCAGCATCACTTTTCCTAGGCTTATTTCAGAGCTGGATTAGATTTCCTTTAACAAAGCACTATAGATTCAGCAACCTTTTTATGGAAGTAGCAGCCCAGGTTCCTTGCATCAGAGCAACCCTGAAAGCCAGATAGCTCCAAAGAGTTTCAGGTTTCACCGAGCACTTTGGATGAGAGCACCTTGGCACACCTCCCTGCACCAGAGCATCGGTGTGCCTGGAAAGCCTGGAGAATTCATGCTCCGTTCGACAACAGCAAGTGTTTAACCACCAGCTTTTGGAAACAGAGACAGCAGGAGACCGTCTGCTTACACCTAAGACTATTCCATCACCACAACTGCCTGCACAAGTGGCTGTTTCTGGGCCCTCCTGGGGAGCAGCCCTACAGTTATTCCTGCACACAGGCACACTCGTGTGTGGACCCCATGCAGTGGCTGTGCTGGGCATCTTCACCTCAGACACCCCCATAGTAGGTGTTTCCCGTTAAAATAAGTGGTCAAAAAGCCTAGGGCTTAATCCTGGCTCAAAGCCTACATTTAGAGCCAGCAACGTGCCCTTATGGCCAAGAAGGCCAGCGGCATCCTGGGGTGGATCAGAAAGAGAAGGGACTCTAGCAGATTGAGAGAGGTTCTCCTCCCCCTCTACTCTGCCCTGCTGAGACCACAGCTGGAATATTGTGTCCAGTTGTGGGCCACTCCATTCCAGAGGGACACAACTGCTGGAGAGAGTCCAGCACAGAGCCGCAAACATGATGGAGTGGAGCATCTTTCTGGAGCTGAGGGAGCTGGGTTCCTTTAGCTAAGCAAAAAGGAGACTGAGGGGTGACCTCATTAACGTTTATAAATATCTGACAGGAGGATGGAGCCAGGCTCTGCTCAGTGGCATCTAATGATAAAACAAGGGGCAATGGGCGTGAGCTGGAACATAGGAGGTTCCACATCAGTATGAGAAGGAACTTCTTCCCAGTGAGGGTGACAGAGCACTGGAACAGGCTG
>JAOXOE010000256.1:2108731-2120159 GCA_028565055.1 Phoeniculus purpureus | reverse complement strand
TGGAGCTGAGACAGGAGAGAGAGAGAGAGAGAGGAGGGACCCTGGAGGAACCTTCCCGGCCGTTCCCGCCGCGCGGTTTGGCGCCAATTTGGACTCGGCGCGTGACCAGGGCCAGGGTCACGTGACCGCCGCCGTGATCGAGAGGCTGTTGGTCACTTCTGCCGCTGAGAAAAGGCTTGGAAAATGCTGAATAGTGGGGAAAATCAGTCCGTGCTTGGCTGGAGAGAGCAGCAGGACTTGAGAATCCTTAAACCCTTTATCATGATGAGTGTGTTCTTCTACCCCTTTATTCTGCTTCAGTGAGGCTGCACCTTGAATACTGTGTCCAGTTCTGGGATCCCCAGTTCAAGGGAGACAGAATTAACTGAAAGAGTCCAACGCAGAGCTACAAGGATCTGAAACAACTGCCTTGTGGAGAGAGATAGAGTGGGAAAATTGGGACTTAGTAGTTGAGACAAAGAAGGCTACGAGGGGATCTAGTCACTGTGTGTAAATACGTGAGGGCTGGGTGCCAAGAAGAAAGGACCACTCTCTTTTCAGTTGCATCAGACAGGACAAGGGGTAGTGGACACCATCTAGAACACAGGAAGTGTCACCTCAATATGAAGAAAAACTTCTTTACAGTCAGGGTTATTAAACATTGGAAGGGGTTGCCCAGGGAGGTTGTGGAGCCCAGGTCTCTTGAGATGCTTCAGACACGTCTGGATGTTTTTGTGTAGCTTGATTTAGGCTTCTCACAGGTGGTTCTGCTTTTCAGCGATTAGTGTCCTGCTTGAGCAGGAGGGTTGGACCTGATGGCCTTTGAAGGCCTTTTCCAACTGTGTGTAAACTGCGTGTGTAAAGTGATTCACTCCAGCCTCACACACTTGAGACCTTCACTTGGGATTATTTTTTCCTTTTCTTTCCTTTTTTTTTTACTTTTCTGGAGGCTTTGAGTACTCTTCATCTTTCTCTGACTTTGCTGGGCACTGTAGTGTCTTTGCACCTCTGGAATTGAGTAGCATGATTTAAATACCTAGTTCTAGTTGCCTGGTGACCAGGGTTGTTCTTGTAGCGTTAGAGATTAAAATGTTCAATTTGTTATCTGCAAATCTTAGCCCTGCTGAGTCTCCTTGGCTGGTACCTAGCAGACAGCGATGCGATCAGATAGCTTTTTCCCCTCAGCTTTTGCCTCTGCGCCTGAGGTTGCACATGATGTACCCAAATAACATTTTTAAAAATAATGGGGTTATTTAGTAATTAAATCAAGTTGCATTTATTTAAATCTACATTTTAAAATAATCGTATGAAAAGTGTCGCAGCGATTGCCAGAGAGAGTCATTTCACAATGAGCAGCTGCTTTCATGCCCCTATGGATAGATCTGCTTCTCCATTGGAAATACCCAAAATGTTGGGGAGCAAATGCAAAACATGACCCACGGCTGCATTTAGTGCACAAGCTGTCACACCTCTGGACTCTGTATTGACAGCTTGCTCGTGATTCTGTCTTGTACTGGCCTGAAGTGGAAGACTTTTTGCTTCCCCTTATCTGATGAGAAGGGTGTCTGTTGTGGTGTGGTTATTGCAGCACAAAATACTGCCTCAAGCTTGACCCTAAACAAATTTGGGACAAGGACAGTTTACCCTGGAGCTCCAAAGGAGGTAAAATCCTCCTCGTGCTCAGGCTAAGCTTGTCTGGGGTATGTTCAACTGGGGTGATTCTAAAGATCCTTCACTGAGCCTTGATTTCCCAATGCACGCAGCTGCTGATCCCGGCTGAACCCGCGGTGCACCTGGTGTTGCTGCTCTGAACCCAGCCCTGTTTTACTGGTGGGCAATTGAGAGTTAAAGTGTAAAGAAGTGCACGTATGAGCCATCGTGTGCCTTGGAAACAGCGTAAAGGTACTTCTAGCCTTATCCGATGATGCTGGTCTAAAGCCCTGTGTGGCACGGCGTTTACTGGAGGGGCTTGGACTGGTATCCGGGGGCTTACACTGCTCAGCACTGGTTTTCGCTGTTGCTCTTGCTGGCTGCAGCACTGACCTGCCTCCTGTGCGTTCAACAGCAGTGCAGAGACCTTGACAGATGTTTGGCTTCAGGAGTTGGAGGAAAGGAGGGGAACAGCATAGCACTGTCAAAGCTTTTTGGGGAGGGCTCCCCAGTTCAAGAGAGCCAGGAAGGGGTACAACTGGAGGGCTAAGAGTGTGATTAGGGGACTTGAACACCTCTCCTGTGAAGAAAGGCTGAGAGAGCTGGGGCTGTTTAGTCAGGAGAGAAGAAGGTAGGAAGGGGACCTTATTAATGTCAATAAATACGTGAGGGGTGGCTGCCAAGAGGAAGGGGCTGGTCTCTTTTTGGTGATGCCATGTCATCCAGTCCAACACCCCTACAACAAGCAGGGACATCTCTAACTAGAACAGATTGCTCAGAGCCCCATCAAGCCTGACATTGAAAGTCTCCAGGGATGGGACTTCCACCGCCTCTCTAGGCAGCCTGTTCCAGTGATCTACCTCCCTCAGACTAAAGAACTTTTTCCTAAAGTCCAGCCTCAATCTACCCTTTTCTACCTTAAAACCATTCCCCCTCATCCTATCGTTCCATGCCCTGGTGAACACTTCTTCCCCAGCCTTCTTATAGGCCCCTTTCAGGGATCAGAAGGTCGCTATAAGGTCCCCTTGGAACCTTCTTCTCTTCAAGCTGAACAACCCCAACTCTCTCAGGTCTTCTGTTTAAGAAGCCAGCAAGCACAAAAAGGTAAATAAACATCCACTGTGCTTTTCACTGGTGCTGAACAGGTCACACAGCATGAGCTGCTCCTCCTCCAGCTGCCTCCCCAAGAAGTCTGTCTGCCTTCCTCTCTTCTAGCCAGGCTGGACTCTTACTGCCCTTGATGTGCATCCGCTGGCCATTGCCAACCAAGAAAAGGGAATAATTTACAGTTTATCAGTTCCTTCACAGAGGTCAGATCCCTCTCCAGTCGTATTTTCCATGAACAGACAGTGGGTTTTACTCTTCTCTTTTTAATCTCTAGACATAATTATTCCCACAATAATTTGTGTAGGGAAGATAAATCTTTCCTCCCTACGCAGATAGTTCAAAGGTAAACGGTGGTATTTGTGCTGTAGACAAGAGGCTGGGTGATTCGTTCAGAGTTTCTTTCTGCAAATATTTGTAAGTGTTCTGGTTCACTCACCATATCAAACATCATTCGTATTACATCTCCATCTATTAAACCAGCTATGAGAATAGCTGGAGAAAGTGAAGGCACCCTCCTGCTCCCTTAAATGCATAGGCAGTCGTTCGTATGCAAGCCGCGGGGTTATTTTTTCTTTATATAATACAGAATTCTCAATTAAGGGCTTAATTATGAAATATTTACTCATTCTGCTGAGTACTTGGCTAATGCTCTCGGGGCCCTCAGGAGTAGTTACCTGAGTTCACGATTGTAAAAAGGAACCTTCACTCACTACCTATTTTAAGAGTTGTAATAAAAAAACTGAAGCAAGGTAAACCCTGTCCCAGTCCCTCTGAAGCTGAGTGTCCGAGGCAGCTGTACACACACAACCAGCCATAAGCGAGGGCTGGCAAACCAGACCCGGTGGTTTGGGGTTTTATCTCTCGGTGAGAAATGACACTGAAAGGGTTCTGGCTGCTCCTGCTAACGAAGCCCAAGGTGACAGAAATTTGGCAGTTCCTGATCTTATCCACTTACAGGCCAGGGTGTAGAAAGGCCAGGGCATGACATTTAAGCATCACTGACCACAAACCTACAGCCTAGCCTGCTTAGCATCATCTGAAATGAATCCAGAGCCCTCTTCATAGCCCATCTATTTACAACAAAGCACGTGGTGAATAATTTGATAAGGTAATGATCCAGTGTCCAGACCCTCAACTATTTCCTTCCTTTCCAAAAGATGTTTGGGGCTCCCAGGCTGAACCAGCAGCTGCACAGAGCAGATGGTTTTAGCACACGTGTGCTCAACATGGTCCTCAGACTTTAACAATGTTGGCGAACAGAGCTCCAAGGGAAAGTAAACCCAAACATCAGCACGGACTACAAGTGAAGAGCTGTCTTTGGCTTATTTGCCCAGTGAGCTTTGCCTCAGCTTTCCCACAAGAGGATTCACCGAAATTTTCTGATGCCAAACCAAGTGTCCTCTGAATTCTGGAGCTGTCGTGCGAGCTGAGTCAACAGAAAGAACAGGTGCTGCAAAATAATGTCGAGTCTATATTTGCACTGCGACACCAAGAGTAAATGTTGCAGGAGCAGTGTCTTGGTGGTGTTGGCTTTGTCCTGGGTGGTCCCACTCAGCTTTATTGGGTGCACGTGTTCATGGTAAGGTGCGTCCACAAGGAGCCTCCTCCAGAGAAACCCAAAGGGTAGGCACAAAGCTCTGCCAGCCCAAGCAATTTGCTTTCAGCTGGAGAACTGCTGTTCTTCGCTATCTCTTCCTACTTTTGCTGTTTCTTGCTAGTCCTACCTGCACAAGTTTTCCGCTCTGCGTTTTAACAGAAAATCCCTGATTTTAGGTGGAGGGTGTGAGAAACTTGAAGACCATCAAAGTTACTGTGAAAGCAATCAATAAATAAACACTGGGTGTCATATTCAGTTCCCAGAAAAGCAAAAAGTTTCCCCAGAAAGCTGTTTCCAGATGGATTGTCCCCGAGATGTTGATATTGTGCTGTTTTTAACGCCACCTGAAGCAAGGTAGCAAGCGGTTATTACAGGCTTGACATGCCCATTCTGCCAAGAAACAGCATGAGCTTTCAACTCGGAAAACAAGGTGAACTTTGTTGTTTAATCACTCTGCTGCTGCCTGCCTTGGCCAGGTACACGCATTCTAGCGCACAACGGGGATGGCTCTTAATTGATGATCAGGTTGTTTGTGTTTTTCTTAGTCAAGGGCTGATTCAGGAAGGCTGGAAACAATACCAGGGCTGGGGAGGGAGCTTGCCCTGGAGAGATTAGTTTGCTGTTGAAGAACTATGTCTGTGTGATGCTGCGATTCTATTGCTCTGCTGGCACAGGTCCTACCCAGTCTTCCCTTTTTGCTCTGTGAAGGTGCCCAAGCAGCTCACAGTTCACTGTGGTCAGTGCCTCAGTCACTGGGAGCCCGTTGGCCATGGACTCCTTGCTTGAGGAGCTGCTGCTAAACTGGATGAGGTTTGGGGCTATTCTGAGTGATTTTCATGGTAGAGGAGTCGGTCATATAGCTCTTGTCTCAGTGTTCTGGCTTAAACCCTAACGGAGAAGGAAATCTGTCATTCACCTCTGGTCTCTGTCACTTTTTCCAGCAGCGTGACTAGGTAAGAACTGGCAGAGCAGTGTTCTCTCGGTGGCCCGTTGCCATTCAGCGTGCCTGACCTTCCTCTGCCCCTGCAGAGTATGAACCGTCAAGTGACAGCTCACCCTTTCACATCTAGGTTGCTTCCTGGGCAGCCTTGCCTTGGATATGTGGAGTAGGCAGTTGGTCTGCTCATGGAGTCTGTTCCCTGAGCATGAAACAAGGAACAGAAGCATTTTAGCTGGAGCCAGACAAATGTAATGTTCCTGGTTTTCTGCTTCTCAGGCTACCTGTGTGAACGAGAAGCAATCTTCAAGTGTTCCTCTTCAGCATGAATCCCTGTTCCATCCACTTCATTACATTAATATACTGTGATGCAGAACCAGCGCTGAAAATGGGGTTTAAATAGTAGGACATGTTAATCTGCTGGATTTTTGCCTAAGTGAAAGCCGTTAGGGAGGTGGTTGAGTTGCCATCCCTGGATGTGTCTAAAGATCGTCTGAATGAAGTGTTGAGACACGTGGTTTAGGGGTGAACTTGTAGGGTAGATGGTTGGGCTCAATGACCCCAGGGGTCTTTTCCAACCAGAGTGATTCTGTGACTGTCTCTCCCACCAGAGCAGGCAATATCGAGACTTTCCAAAACCAATTCATGCGTTGGCAGAGGATTCCTGCTTAGATGTGTGAAAACTCCGCAGCCTTAAGGCTCAGTAGCCTTAAGGAGAAAGTTTCTACTCGTTCTATGGGCTCTGTGTGAAGACAGACCCCCTAAACATTGGTAGAACACTCGCAGTCCCAGAGCAGATTCTTGCAACTATCTGCTACTATGGAGACAAATACAAATGCTCGTCTTGATGACGACCAGAGTAGACCTGGAACCACTTTCTGGTTTGAACGTCTTGCTATTGTGGCATCACAGCAGCATTAGCTTTCCTCACATCTAGAAGCCAGAGGAAAGAGCTCTGAAGGGCTAAAAGAAGCACATGAAATGCATTTGTGATTCTGAGTGACCTATGGCGTGCAGTATGTGAAGCTGTGGGAACCGTACGTTGAAGCGCTGACGATAAGTACGGTGATAACCAGCAAGACTGCGCTGAACTACTGTGAAACAATTCAGGTAGTCAGCAAACAGGGCTAATTGCTAGTTTGGGGGATATTATGGGTAATTTACTGCCCACTGAGGGCTTCTACCTAAAAATAAGCGCCTTTTTATTTTCTTTGGGCAGGACTTGAATGTTAATGTAGAATTCCTGATGCCATTATGTGTGAAGAGGATATTCAGATGCTCTTCCATAAACGCCCTTCTGCTTCTCAGTTGCATTAACTGTCTTTGCAGATCCTTTGACAGAAACTGCATTCTCCTCTTGGTTCCCCAAAATAGCACACGGGCATGAAGCTGGGCTTTGCTGTTACCCAGCATGTCTTGATCAAAGGCCTGGGAATAACACAATAAACACGAGAGAAGAAACTGCTGCTGGTTTCCAATGCAAACTAATGGGAAAGTGTCAAGTGAGCAGAGACTGACAATTCAGCCCCAAACCCAAATGTTCGTGTGTGGAACTCCACCTCTGAGAAGGAAGAATAAATATTCCTAGCATGTTTTGGCTATAATTACTTCATTTAAGGGGGGGAAAAAAAAGAGGGGAAAGTGCTGAATCCAGTTTGCTGAAGTCAAGACATTAATATTTTTGGCACGTGAAGATGTAAACCAAATGTTTAAATGAAATGTCATCCCCTGGGTTCACATTTGCCCACTGAACTACAGCACAAACCCTCCACAGACCTTCATACAATACACATTTTTCAGTTCATTGAAGAAGGCCCCTGCTGCTTCTCAAGGAAAACTAACTTGCAGAAGCAAAATAAATACTAGAGGCGCAGCGTAACTGCGGAGCCTCGTGAGCACAGATGTGCAGCATCGTCGGCTTTTAAATCAGATAAGGGGTATTCAGACATAATCCACCCAGTGTCTGGGACATGGTGCACGCTGCAGCGCTGCCCAAGTATGGCCCGACAGACACACGCGGCGCGCACTCGGGCTAAATGGCAGCAGGCTGACAGTATTTCATAACAGTCCTGTTATGTCTAGATAGGCAAATGTTTGTGTAATTTAGCGCCGGCTTTGAAATCGCTTCAGAAATTGGGGCACAGGCAAAGCTTTGTGATGGGTTGACAGTGATGTCATGCCTGCCAGTGACGATGATGCTGGCCCAAGGGATGTCCTTGGGGTGCTGCCCTGCAAGGGGCATCAGCACAGAGCCTCTGTCTCTCCCTCCTTCAGCCTAACCACCCAGCTGGGCAGCTGTAGGGCTACTCCTGTAAAAAACAAAGTCTATGGGTGCATGTTTTGCCGCGGTCCCCATGAGGTGTGGCAAGCGAAGGGTTCCTGGTGGCTGCTTTTAGATGTGATACCTCAAAAAAACCAGCAGAGAGGGTGCGTTTAACCCTACAGCACTAAGGTTCCCTGCTGCTGTGGTAGTCCTATTAAGACATACAAAGCGCCTCAGCAAGGGAAAATTTAACTTACATAGAGCCGTGATTTTAAGTGCAGTGATATTGATGGGGCAGGGGGGAACAAGTATTTTTTTAGCTCTAATTTATGGCTGAGCAGCTTCGTTTTAGTTACTTCATGAGAATATTTTAAACCAAGCCTGCATAATATTAAAATAAGTTAAAATGTATGTAAAATTTATGAGAGCATGTCAGGTGCAATGCTTGATAAAGTAAGTTTAATGCTTCCGAAGGCTGAATCCTGCAATTCTAGGTTACAGTATAATTTTAGAAACTCTTTTCCATTAGACCATTCTTTTATTAATGAGATCCAACCCAATTTGACAAAAAGAGGTAACTTCTTAAAGAGTTTGTGGGAAGTCCTCAACAGGTTGAAAGCCAGAGGAGTGTGATGAAAGAGGTTATTTTCCTGCTGGTCATATGATAGATCCAATTTTATAAAACTATGGAAGAAATCAATTTGCAACCAACTTTCTGAGTTGTGGCTTTTCTTCTGGAAACGCTGCCTCACCCCGTGAGAAACCATAAGCTTTGGCAGCTGACGGGGCTGTACATCACGTCAAAAACTCTTCTTCTGCCAGGGGTGTGTCGTGTCACTTCACTGCGTGACACTCCCAATTATCGTGACAGAGCTAAATGACAAAGTACCATCACCCCACTGAAAATTCAGAGCAGCTTCTTCCCGTTTCTCTGCCTGCACACAGGAACGTCACTGGCCTGTCACAAAGGAGTGGCGCGAGCGGCAAATGGGGGGACGTCTCTACGCTGCTCCAGCAGATTAAAAATTCAGCTCTTTGGCGATAGCGAATCTGAATTTACTTCCATCAAACAGAAACTCAGCATATCTCATCCTCCCATTATAAAATATTGACATCAGAAAGAGTGGATCCTGAAAAGAAGATTAGAGATGAAAACGATGTGCTTGGTAATTATCTTTTTTTTTTCCTTATGATGATCCCTTTCCTCTGAGGATTGTGCAGGCAGTTGCAAAGAGTAATGAAGTGAGCGTGCATTGCCCGCGTAAAGCCTGCTGCAAAGTTATCCCTGCCCTCATTACTGATGAGAGAGGCACGACAGCAGGAGGAGGGTTATTTCCCCAGCCAAACTCGTACACAAGTGGGACAACCCTCCGTCTCATGTCTTAATCATCCTTCCTAGCGCTGAGGCCCTCAGTGCCATCTTGTTCCTGTCTTCTTTTGTTCTGCTTTTTTTTTAGATCTTTACTGGGTCTCAGAGCTATTAATATGAACAATTTTGGTCATAAGCTAAATAGACAGTTCACAAGTGCTTTCACTTCTACAGATCCGCTGCCTTGTCTTGTAACGTCCTCAAATAAACACAGCACTGAAAACCACAGTGACAGGGGTGGAAACCTACAACCCTTTCATTGCTTCTGCCTCTTCTTGAAGGGCTTGACACCAAAAGGTTAGGAAAAAGTTCTTTAATCCAAGAGTGGTAGATAACTGGAACGGGTCACTTCAAGAGGTGATGGAGGCCCCATCCCTGGAGACTTTCAGTATCAGGCTTGATTGGGCTCTGAGCAATCTCTTCTAGTTAGAGATGTCCCTGTTTGTTGTTGTAGGGTTGGACTAGACGACCTTTGGAGTTCCCTTCCAACCCAATGTATTCTGTGATTCATTGATTAAAACCAGGAACAGATCAATGGGTTGGGCCAGCCCAATGTATTCTGTGATTCATTGATTAAAACTAGGAGCAGATCAATGGGTTGGGCACCCTGCTCTAGAATAACCCTCGGAGTTCCTGAACTTTTACTCCACGTACACCTGAACTCTGCCTTGTTGCTACAGATGTTCTTGAGGCGTGTAATATATACAGTGTGTGACACCTGGTACCGTACCTGTCTCATATGCTTCTTATAAAAATCAATCTAAATCAATAAATTGTCCACCCTCCTCACAGAGCATTTGCAGAGGTTCAAAGACAGCACCAATTACTCTTAAGGTTGAATTGACAGGTGTTAGGTGAGAATATAGAAGTTGAAGCATTATATCGAGGAACAGATTTATTTAAAGGACCTGAGGAATTTGCTTTGCTATCAACAGGCCTGTGAATGGAGCGTTTATAGTATGTTCTGGTAGAAACTGCTGCCTTGCTAAAAGATAGGGAGGGGTTGTGTTGGTGTCACAGGGTTTTTTATGTAATTCAAATCCTAGAGGTGCCTGAAGAAGCAGGTGAAACAACAGCCAAGCTCACCGAAGCCACAGTAGTGAAGCTCCTGTCCTTGAAAGGCTTTTGCTCCTGACCCTCCTTGCCAAGCCCATTGCCTTTTCCTTATCTAATTTCCTAAGGAGCCTTTTCATCCCTGCCAAAACCACAGCACAAAAATACCACAGCTTGTTATAATCACACAAGATGTTCCCAAGTTTAAAAGTCCTCATCCCAGAACACCCCCCTTCTCTTGACGCTCCCGACAAATCCATATGCATTATTATTACGTGCTCGGATACTACCATGATACATATCAGATTTCTGATCATGCCAAAATTTCCGCGAGCTGCTCCCCTGAGTATTGATGCTTGTGTGCCGTATTTATCAACAGCCCGTTCAAAATGCTTACAGCTCCCAGCAATGAAATGCACATAATTTAGGAACCGCTGCCTGCCTGTTCGGGCATCATGCTGTGTCAAGGGAAAATTAAATCTCTGACTCCCCACCCCATTCCCCCACTTTTTAAAACAAACCATCGTATTTTGGGGAGCCGCACGGAAATTCCATAAAGAGAAAGCGAGCCCGGCTCTTTCTCCTGTTTAATGGCAGTGCCTCCCCGTTAACCATCCAAAATGATGCGGTAGTTCAAAAAAATAACTGCCTCAGCGTGCGTTAAGGAGTCGGGATTTTCTAGGCACTGCACAGCATTAATTACACTGAGCATGCTGCAAATTTAAATTAAATGATATGCCACGTTCTGTGGTAAATATCAAAACGGATCGCAAGGCACAGCCCCACAGTTGCCTCTGATCGGCATTTGTGCACTCGACAGGATCAAAACCACCATGGCACAGAAATGGGGGTTGTTTCAGGAGAGGCTGGTGCGAATGCACTTTGTGTTTCCAGGGGTACCCAACGGCACAGCTAAGGTCAGAATGCTGCGCCAAAATAAACCCTCCCTTAATAGCAACAGCAATAAGTAATGATAATAATAAATAACCATTATTAATAATAATAACAACAGCAAAGCCCTCTTTGCCTTCATTTCTGCTCTGAACAATACAGAAAAAAACTAACGTTGATCTTCCCCCAGCATGTATTTGTGTGGTGATGTCGTTAGGTCACAGGCTGGACTTGATGATCTTAGAGGCCTTTTCCAGCCTCAATAATTCTCTGGTTCTGTATTTATGATCTAGGGAACATGCCAAGAGGAACACGGTCAGCATGGAGTGAGTGGGCCTGGCTTGGTGGATCAAGTACCCAGGATCCCTCGTAAGCAAATACTGTGTGGGGTGCAGCTCACCTCGGCAGAGAAGTGCTGTGGTCACAGCTGGAGCTTCAGGCAGGAATGATGTACAGGGTGTGCTGGACTTGGGACCATCTCACTCCTGTCAGGAGAATCATCGATTCATAGACTCATTAGGGATTGGAAGGGACCTCGAAAGATCATCTAGTCCAATCCCTCTGCCACAGCAGGATCACCCA
>JAOXOE010000256.1:2019680-2108631 GCA_028565055.1 Phoeniculus purpureus | reverse complement strand
AGGAGGTTCCACATAAATATGAGAAGGAACTTCTTCACAGTGAGGGTGACAGAGCACTGGAACAGGCTGCTCAGGGGGGTTGTGGAGTCTCCTTCACTGGAGAAGTTTAAGACCCACCTGTGTGACTTGGTCTGGGTGATCCTGCTGTGGCAGGGGGATTGACTAGATGATCTTTCGAGGTCCCTTCCAATCCCTAACAACTCTATGATTCTAAGTGGGCCAAACCTAGTTTTCATCTCTGCTCACTAGCAATGAGACAAGGATACGCTGTGCTGAAGCAGGCGCCAGCCACACCATGCCACCAGCTTTCTACCTCCTCTCAGCAGCAGGTGGGCTCAGTGATGGCAGCTAGAAGCACCAAGACACATCACCACGCTGCTGTGAAAAACACAGTGCAGGTACTGTAAGCTCCTCCTGACAGAAGAGTGAGGACTAACTTGGCTGCCAGTGTGGCCAGGTGGAGGTCCAGGCTGTCAAGCTGGATAGCCTGGAGCAACCACCCATCCTCTCCCAGCCTTGGCCTCTGCTGACCAGCCCCACAGCCTCTGCAGAGGGTCCATCCTGCCAAACAGCAAGTATGAGCTGGAGCTGCCCAGCTGTCAAGCCACGACACAGACTTTACCATGGGGTACGAGTTTGCAGAACATCTTTTGGCTTTATTTTGCAACGTGGTGACATTCACAGAGAATTCTGCATACAGGTGTGTGACGCTGACCTGACAGTGCTCAGCAAGGAACGATAGCGACAGCTGTCAATTAGAACTGACCTAAAACAATCACTGAAAACTCGGCCTCCCTTTCTCAGAGAGACTCGTGATTAACAGCACTAAGACACCGGAGCAGACGGCTCTGCTCACAAGCTATCCAGCTACAGCAGTTATTGCTTCCGTGTCGTTAGTGTGTGCAGAACTTTGCAGCCCAGCAAAGCGGCGCTTCCTCTGCTGAGGACACGGTTCTGGGAGGAGAGAAGCAGCAGCAAATTTCCAATGCACACACCACTGGGACTCTGCATCTGCACTGTGTTTCACTGAGGGTTTGCTCTTGGTAAGTAGCTTTCAGTTCAGCAACTGCAGCCTGAAGCCCCACGGGGCAAGACGTGTAGAGGTGGGATGTGGCGTCTAGCAGAGTACAGCAGAGCTCTTCTGGGACGGTTTTGTAGTGCAGACCGCATTGGGCTGTCCTGTAGCAGAGTCATCTATTCCAAGAGGCATCCACAGTGGGTCCCAGTCCTTCCCCAAACGCCTGGCACTTTGTTCCACGGGAAAGCCATGTGTGAAATGTTAAGATACTGAGATGAGAAATAAAACCCTCGGCTTCACAGGATCTCTATCTCGCTCACAGCCCAGCAAGGCGATGGTCTCTCTGTAAATTCCCATTAGACTCCACATTTCCCTTTCTCCTAGTCCCTGAAAACCAGTTGCTGTAATGTGCAGTCCTGATGTCGTACCTCTACCACCGCCCCCCCCTCTAAGGGGTTTGATAGAATTTATATTCAATTCCACTGCATCCCAAAAGGAAGGTGTTTCTCCTTCCATCAGCTAGTAGAAGGGTAATGGGAGAGCCCTGAGCTGAGGTGGGCTTGATGGCAATGACCTGTGCCTGGGAAACTGTGGCTCACTGATGCTGAAGCAAAAACGGCTCCACAGGCTAAGGTTTGCATTGAACCAGCCGGCTTTGACCACTGTGCAGACACATAACCAGGTAAATACGCTGCAAAGCAACGCATAAAGTGAGAAACAAGAGAGACTCAATGCATCTAACGAAAAAAGTTCACCTGATCAGGCAGTCGCTATGAGACACTACAAATCCAGTCTGAAATGATGAAAAAAGGTGCTCTCGGACCCAAAGGGGATCAAGAGCTCTCACTCATCCTACCTGTGACATCCTCTTACTTCTCAGGGCCCTCACAGGGCATCTTGTGAGTGCTGGCAGCTTTCCCCCAGTGATGCTGGAAGCTCCTCGATATCACACTCTGCCTGTAGCTCCTCATGTTCTGCATCAATGCACATGATGTTTCCTTTGTGCTTGGCAGCCTGGTCTGAGTGAACACATTCAGCAATCCCATGAGGTGGGTGCTGCAGGAGCAGTGCCAGCACCAAACTGCCCTGCAGACTGTATTTTGTACCCCTTCCTGGGTGGCAAAGAACAGTAATACAGAGGCTCCAGTAGTGGCTCTGGCACTTGCACATGATCACAGTTTCTTCTCCAAAAGGTTTCTTACACATTGCCAGCTCTCAGCAGAAAACAGAGACGTGTTCCTGCCTGGTACCTCAGAGCTTAAGAAACACCAGTAGCCTGATCTAGTCAAGCTGTCCCTGCCTATGCAGGGGGGTTGGAACCAGATGATCTTTAAGGTCCCTTCCAACCTTGACCATTCTATGAGCCTGTGATTTCAATCAATTAAACAATTACATGGCAAGCCCCGGAGGCACAGAAGTGCTTCCTGCAATCACATACACAAATGCCCTTCTTCTGGATGGCAGGACCATAATAGGTTAGGCTGAGAAATAAATGCACACGTTCCCAAGCTAAATACCCTGGAGTGCTTCAGAAGCGCATTTCACACCGTGCATACACTGCTGACCCTAGGCTGGAGGCCGACTGTGTGAGCAAAATGTCCTACAAGGCAATGGAGTTACGTCCTCTTGCACCACAGCTTTTGGTGGCCCTAGGAGTGCAAAAATAGAAAAGGGAAATGTTCACAAAGCTGTGGGCCAGAGAAAGGGACAAAAGTTGGCACAAGATGAGCAGGTGCAGTACCTGGCTGGCATCACCTAGAGATAACGTGATGCTGCAGTGACTGAACCTGCTAAGAGGGATGATTAGCGTTACAACCAAGCCAGAAGAGTGCATTCGACCCAGAAGGCATGAGGGCATCACACTTTCCAGAGCAGTCCCTGTAGCAAAGCCTCCCCTTTCTCCTACATTCAGTGAAATGAAAAGTCTCGAAAGGCAAGGCAAGGCCATCGCACGACAGCAAGGGACTGACCCTAGAGGGCACCCAAAGCCAACTAATCCTCAGCTGTGCCCCTCCTCCTGTCCCTTGCCTGGGCTGGTCTAAGCAGGGGAACACCGATGAGCAACTTTCTCTGTTACTCCAAAGTCACGGATGTCTTTTCCTGTTTAAAAGACAGGGAAGGATGTGAAGGTGTGGGGTAGCAATAGGCTGTGTCAAATGAAGCAGCATCTTCCTGGTGGTCCTCTTGGTATCTACTGTATTTAATCAGGGAAGACAAGGTAGCAAGTGAACTAAGGATTGATATGAGCCCCCAGTGCAGCAAAAGCAATTGCCAAGGAACTTAGGATAAAGCAGCTGTTGGTCACATTCTAGGGTTTTCCTCTGGATCACTTCTGTTACATCAGGAACCCTGTCTGTCCTCAACAGCTACCATCAAAACTCCTTCTCTTCCTCCTCTAGCACGCACCCGGCTTTGCATGCAGAGGGGACACAAGAGGGTCCAGCCCTCAGTGCCCCTCTCGTGCCTTCTACACCTCAGCTAGAGAACTGTCTGTTTGGGTTCGATGCATTTCAGTTCTTCTTGGCACAGAACCACGAGGTGGAAAACAGAGACAGAAGCACGGTGCCGTTTCCCTCTGGCTGGTGATAAGCAGGTCTCCTTGTCATCCTTGCAGCTAGTTTAAATGAAACCAGCGAGACTTTTCAATTGCGCCCGGATAACGTCACCTTCCGCTTACTCTTCATTTGAATTTACATCGCAGCTATAATCTGGCAGCAGTTCCCTCTCCTAGAGGAAACATTGATTGGACAATTAACTGTGAAAGCTCCATGAATCAGTGGATGAGCCACATGAACGCTGATATTGCTTTTAATTTTCCATCATAGCCCTACTGCCTTGTGGTGCCTCGAGTGTAAGTCCAGGTTCGTGAGGAGAGTTTGCTCCTCAGACTTCATTTTACACACGCACAGACCATGGCTTGAAGGTCCCCGGCTCGGCAGAAGGGCACTGTAGGGAGAAAAATGCTAAGTTAGCAACAACTGAGGATCCAGGCCTGAGCTTGGCACAGCCCAGCACGCTCCCTTTGAGAGGGGTGATTTTGTGCCATTGAAGATCTGAGCTCATACCCACGGCCTGAGCTCTTTCAAGACAGAGATGTCTGTGCCATAGCACTTGTGCAACGGGAGCCCTAGCAGTGCTGGCCTGTGCATACGTCTCTCCAGTGTTGTCTCGTTCAGTGAAGGATAACACCCATGGAATAAGAACCATCTGCTTAAGCAGGGTCACAGCCTCCCCATCCTGCCCTAATCCCAGACCTGGGCCACAGGGACAAGTACACCAAATCCATTGTGGGGTAGAGGCTGGGTAGGGAGCAGACTGTGCAGCCAGAAGCTGTTACCATTTTGGTGAAGATGTCTACACAAGCATTGCGGATCCTCTCTGGGGTGGCAGGGCTGTCCAGCCTGAATGGTTCAGTCACACCAGAGTCTTTCCTCGCTGAATAGATGGCTTCTTTAATGGCATAGAACACTGAGGCAGACAGGAACAGAGGTGGCTCTCCCACAGCCTAGACAGAGCACAAGCAACAGTGAGACTGTAGCTCAAAACAGTCCTGGCCCTGGAAAGACTGGTGAGGTCAGCACGAAGGTGAGCAAACTCGACATGACAATCAGGAATTACTTGCATTTCTCATCCTTTCTTTGCAACTTCTCAATCTCACAAATGTGATCAGGAAGGAAAGGCCAAGCCAAAAGAGCACCTTGCCTTCCATAAGGTGAACCTCAGTCTACCAGGTGCGATTGGTGAGGAAACACAAAGCAACAATAGCTTCCGTTCTGCCAGGTACGATCACTGAGGAAAGACTGGGCTAGAACAACCCCCAGACCGTTGGAAAAAGGAGACAGCAGGGAGATAGAAGCTTTCTGACACAGCAAGGCTGTTACAAAGGAAAAAGGGACTAGTCTGTGATGTTGCTAAAACTGTAGTAAGGGAATTCCAGTGAGGCAGTGGTGAGCTGCCTGGGCAAGGAGCATGATGCTGCTTCACAGTAGCTCACTGCAAATCAGCAGGAAGGACACCCTCAGGGATTATGCAAGTGCTATCTAGGACTGAAGTCCTTGCCAGCTCCTTTTTGCTCAATTCTGTCATTAGCACCAATCACCCAGTAAAGTCCTCCTCATTGATAAAGGCCTTTCTGTGAATGGGGGCAAGTGGGAAACTGAGGACGCAAGCCAGATGTATACAGATAGGGGTGCTGAGTGGCCTTTCTAAATGCTTGTTGAGCCATAAGTAAAGCACATTCATTGATGCTGTATGTCCAGCCCTGCTCTGTGCAGCCCTCACCACCTGCAGAGAACAGCAGCCACTGCAGCACAAACAGCTAAGGACGTGTGAATTGATAGCAGACCTTTAATGGTGACAGGAGAAACAGTTAAAAAAAAGCAAAACATGAAAACTCAGACACGAGGTCTCGGTATATTAGATCCAGGGAAATGGCACTGCTGGAAATGTTATCACAGTGGTGGCTGTGGTGCCACAGAAGGGCAGCCAGGGAGCGGACATGCCCCAGGAGGCTGACAGCTGCTGTTGTGGCAGAACTGGCACAGCAGAGCCACTGCAGTTCTCCCTTCCAGACAGTCAGGGTGGCAGTGTTCAGATCATGTCAGTTCCTTCTAAACACAGAAGGATGCTAAACATATTTCTGGTAAGGAATGGGAAAACATCTTGGCCCCAGGGTAGAGCCAGAATAACAAGATTAGCTGTTCAGACACACACATCACCATCAGCCTCACAGAGCTACAGAGCAGATGCAGAGCCATACCTTGGACGAATAGACAGCCTTGCTGTTCGGGCAGTCTCGCAGCAGTGACACATAGAATTCTGTTGGGATGTCTCCGAACGCAGGGATTTTGTACATCCCAGGCCCTCGGGTGTACAGGTTCCCCTCGGGAGAGTAGCGCAGCTCCTCCATGGTGAAGAGCCCAATGCCTTGGACGAACGCTCCTTCTATCTACAGACACATCCAGACAAGGTGACCTTTTTTTTGGGTTGTTGTTTCTGTTCTGCCTTGCACAACAACAAAGAGTAGTGATTCCCACCAGGGTTTGCAGCCCTCTCCTCCTCAATAATTTCCCATTTGTGATCCCTAAACCTTTGTCCTTTGTGCCGTGCACAGCCAGGCACCTCCGCACGGTTCTTGTGTTCCTGTGTAGATGCAGCTGCATTTCTCCAGCAGAGGAAGCAATTTACAAACACAGGCAAATAAATTTACTGCTAACACAGGACAGGAATTCTCTGATGAAGCAAGGAAAAAAAATTCAATGCCAAAATATCGATTCCTTCACAGGCAGATTAACCACAGAGTGAGTTGTGCTTGCTAAAGGCTAAAAGAACTGGAGATGACCTTTATGGAGACCAACTATCTTACACTTTCTATGTCTGTATAAATGCCTTTTGTAAAGTACTTATAACCCCAGGTCAGCGGCACAGACACCTGCAAAAACACTCCCATGTCCATTCAAGTACTAAAGATCTTCTTTGCATAGTTTTTCTACTGTGAATTCTGTAAGGAAAAAAAACAACTGAAAAAAGGGCAGCAGCTATGAGAGGAGAATGTGCTTGAACAACCCTTCCTGAAGGAGCTCTGCTCTCTGTGCCCATAGGGCAGGGTGACTACTCGGTCTAGGTGATCCTGCTGTGGCAGGGGGATTGGACTAGTTGATCTTTCAAGGTCCCTTCCAATCCCTGATGTTCTGTGATTCTGTGACCAGTTTGGAGATTCAGCACAAACATCCATTAGCCCAGCTCTGTGTACTTGTGTTTCTGTGGTGACAAAACAATTCATCTGCTGGTATTTTCAAAAAATCCTGTGTTTATTCTCATAGAATCAAAGAATCACAGAATCATTAGGGATTGGAAAGGACCTCGAAAGATCATCTAGTCCAATCCCCCTGTCACGGCAGGATCACCCAGACCAAATCACACAGGAACACATCCTTGATCTGCTGAGAGTTATTATCATAGAATCACAGAATCACTCTGTTTGGAAAATACCCCTGGGATCATCAAGTCCAACCATCTACCCTACCTTACACATTATTTATGATTGTTATTGTACAGAATATGCAAGAAAGCTTCTCCTGGGCCAAAGAGTTTGCAAGAGACTGGTCTAACCTCCTACTGAGATGCCTACACAGCAGCAGCTGGAGGACCACATTTATCACTCTATCTCTTTAGCCACAGAAGAATTTTCACTGAAATAAATGTGACCTGATACTGACAGAAAAATCTGTTGCAGGATTTAATCTCACGTGCTGCACTGTGATGAGGTTATTCCATCATATTAGTATTGTCTGGACTCACCCCTTAGGCAAGGCAGATGCTGAAAAAACACCAATGTGGTGGTAACTGGAGAATGTCTTGTAAAATGAATATTCAAGGGAAAAAAACCCCTCGGTGGGATATTTCCCTACATAAGTCAATGCCTCTTCTATAGTTGAACGTAGGTCTAACAGGTTTTCATAGCTAGCCTGAAGTGTCTCCCTGGATACCCTAGTTTCAAGAGCTCTGTTTGCAAAAGCACAACAGGAAGAGGGATCATGGCTTATCTAGAAAAGTCTGAGAGCAGTGTGATGGTGGAAATAACATGATTTTACTTACCTGTCCTATGTCTATGGCTGGGTTCAGACTGGTACCAACATCCATCACAATGTCTGTGCGGATGTTCTAAAAGGCAGAAATAAGGAATAAATCAGTAGAGAACATTGGAAGGGGCACGCTGTGGTCTTGAATGAGGAGTGATGTATCCAACCACTACCCACACTGGGCCAGTGTTCAACTACCTGTCTCAGTCCAGCCCTTCATGCTGACTTCTAATGTGCACCCCTAAAATAAGTCAAAGGAAGTCACTGCAGCTTTCCCCAGAGATCCAACAGACCCGGTTTGTATCGGCTCCTAGCTGCTAGCGTCAGAGTCGGTACCTGAGCATCACCAACTAGGACAGATTCTGATAACTGGTTTCTTTTTTCTCCTTTCTTTCTAGAAGTCTTCAGCACTGTTTTTAATGATTAACTCGATTCCAGTATGTTTCTGTTATTTTGTGCTAACACAGTGCTGCTATCTCTCACTTAAGCAAATCCAATAACTTTTGCAATCACTCATTAAGCCTCCTAATATCCCCACAGGGCAGATAATTATCATTTTATTATACTTTACGGACTGTTGCACTGTGGAATAGAGGAGTTAAGAAATTTACTGAAGGTCACAGCAGACCAATGACAGAGCCAGGAACCAGCTAACACCCCGTATTTGTTCTAACTCCCTGTGAATGTTTCCTTCACCTAAACACAGAGGGCTATTTCGCTGCTGACCTACTCACCTTGTGGTCACCTGTCAGGCAATCTATCTCGACCTCGGAGCAAGCAACACCGTAGCTGAAGTAGCAGAATGGTTTCCCTTCGTTCTTTTCAAAGTCGTAGCCAAGGTCAGGGATTCTTGATACGATGAAGAACAAAAGCACATTTCATTCCATGAACAGTCAAAATAAATAACAAATTCATACTGAAGTCCTCATTCACTTTTGTTTCACTCCCTCCATCAAGCTCACAGAGATGTGGGAAATCTGTCTGCTAAAGCCGCTCTGTATCACAGTATTCTGGTCATCTTCATTTTCCCATTAAACTCGTGGCCTGTGATGACTATTATGGACTCATTCCCACCAACCCAGGAGAAAATTCTTTTGCCTCTAGACTGCAGCTGAGCATTTCTTGGGGGTCACTATATTTCAGAGCATAATAAAATTGCAGCAGAAACTAGATTAAGCTAAGACCTGATTTTCAGCACAGCTCATGGCAAGCTTTGGATGTAGTTACTTAAACAACTGCTGCAAACCGCTGTGTCAAAATAGTGACAGCCACTTGGATAAGGCGAAAACACATTTCAGACATGCAACAGAAATGAGCTCATACTGCATTTCTGACTTAAATAGGCTCTTATCACACTGCATTGGGGTTTTTTTATGTCAACCCCTCTGCCTCAAAGCCAATGTTTTCCTCCAGCAGCAAAGCTGAGAAAAGCACCTCATTTCAGAACTGCACAGGGATCTGCAAGACTTTAAAGTGGGAGAATTAATTTGTAAACAGTGGCACCTGCTCACGGCACAACAGCCAGGATACCGCTCGAGCCAATTGCCCTAAGTAGCCTTGTCCTCAAGGACAGCCCCTGCCCCCCTTTTCCCTGCATGTCGGTTACAGTACAGCGCTAAGTCACAAGGCTGACACAGAGCAGAGCCCCAGGCAAAGCTCTAATTTCACTTATGCCTCTTCAGACCTAGGTCACCTAGCGTGAAGGTAGATCTACTTCAGCTTTACATGAGATCTGAAGTTGGCCCCAAGAGCTGTGTTCCGTCAGGGACTGATTCTCCCCACTCAGGAGAGTGTTAACCTCAGCTCAACATTTCTAGATAGGGAAGGGAATGCAGCCCTGAGTTAGTGCAGTGCCGTGGGGATAAGGGCTGTAAATCCTCCCAGGGTGTCCCTGTGTTCAATTGAGTAAGAGCTGTGCTTCAGCAGTGGGAATGTTCACTCACCTATAAAAGCCCGTGGCCGACAGGCTAACACAGTTCTCATAAGCAGCTTTAATCTGGCAAGGTGAACAAGAGTTTGAAAAGAGTAATTGTCCAAACAGTCCTCGCAAAATAGCCATGCCAGACACATTTCCAAGAGAGCATGGATAGCAGGTGTCCAGTGACAGACAGACGTCACACCACCCAGCATCTGCAGTGCCAAGGAGAACACCACGGTGCAGCTGCTTCCCCAAACAGCCCCGTCAGCAGCTACCAAGGGCAGAACTTGCCTGTTGGCAGAGGGATAAGACTTTCTTGTGCGTTTGGCTCTCCGTTACAGGTTAGACTTTCAACCTCAGACACCAACTGAGTCATCCTGACTTCGGTGAGGCCAGGGGAAATCCTATCCTGACTTTCAAATTACAAAATCAAAGCTCCTCCCGTGAATAGAAGAGCTTGGATCTGAAAATTGCCTGAGAGGTGCAACGCACATAACTCTCAACGTTCCCTCAATAACAGGAACCATCTTTCTCACAGAAACCTTTCACTACTAATCAGGTTTCTTCCTGTCCAAGACTGAGGATGAACTGGAAAGATAGGTGTAACCGCTCAGGACTATCAATTGGTCACGTTTGTCACAGGCAGACCCCAGGATCTGAGGAAATGTTGATGCTAAAACCCCTTGTGAGCTTTAGTTATGTCCCTGCCAGGTCTCTGTTCCACTGTTTCTGCTCAGATGTTTGCTAGTGAGAAGCAGAAGGCTTGTAGGATACACCTGCGTGCAGGGTTTGCCAGCTCAAACAAGCTCTGGCAATGCCCACTTGTCTCGGGACAGCCGGCAAGCAGCTTACCCAGTCCTCCCAGGATCCCTTGGGATTAGACTGTTTGATGGGCTCCAGTCTTTTCAGGATGGCCTGACATGCATTCTAGAAACAAAGAGACACCAAATCAATATTTTAAGACTTTAAAATTCAGCTTAGAGTATGAAGAGCCCTGCAAGAGTTTCAAAGAACCTTCTGTTCAAATCGTTCTTGTCTTTAGGACTTTGGAACACCATAAAAATGGGCAAAGGGCACTAACAGGTATCTTGCTGTTATAGAGGAAGAACTGTTGACTGGGAAGGACTTCAAAGCACATTGGCTGTGCTGATAGCAGACGGGAATCCGAAACACAGCACAGAAACTTCTGGACCGTAACACAAAACATCCAGAAGTCCATCTGTTTGTACGGTAACTTCATCTCTACCAAGTCATAGCAAGACATCTCAGCATCTCTAGCATAACCTTGGGAAAAATGAAGTTGTTGCCAAAATTCACAGAACATCAGAGATTGGAGGGGACCTTGAAAGATCATCTAGTCCAATCCCCCTGACACAGCAGGATCACCTAGATCAAGTCACACATCAACACATCCAGGCGGGTTTTAAATGTCTCCAGAGAAGGAGACTCTACAACATCCCTGGGAAGCCCCTTCCAGTGCTCCGTCACCCTCATCATGAAAAAGTTCCTTCTCATATTGATGTGGAACCTCCTATGTTCCAGCTTACACCCATTGCCCCTTGTCCTATCAGATGACACTGAGAAGAGCCTAGCTCCATCCTCCTGATACCCACCCTTCACATATTCATGAGACCCCTCAGTCTCCTCCAAGCCAAAGAGACCCAGGTCTCTCAGCCTTTCCTCATCAGGGAGGTGTTCTACTCCATCATCTTCGTGGCCCTGTGCTGGACTCTCTCCAGCAGTTCTGTGTCCTTCTTGAACTGAGGGGCCCAGCCTGCTCAGACTAGCTGTAAAAGAAAATAAAAACTGCCGGCCTGATGGTTTTACTTCACGTTACTCTTCCCCTTCACTTTAAACCCAGGAATGACTGCTACTAGATTTCTCTTTCCAAAAGTCACGTGCACTGCAAAAACATACACTGGCAATTTTGCTTCACATTGTGCTTCTCCTTTACTTTAAACCTCATGATGACCACTGCTCAGTTCCTCTTTTCAAGGGTCACATGCCCTGCAAAATACATGCACTGGCAATTCCACCCCGTCAGTCATTCCCATATCAATGCTACAGAAGAATGTTTGCTCAGAGTGTGTCAATATTTAGAGGTCTTTTGTTCTGGAGAACAGCTCATAAACCACCTGCTATTAATATCTGCAGTACAATATATTCATTATAATGTGGCCACCAGAATTACTGTGAAGCTAGCTATTTAAATGGATGCTTTGTTCTGTTCATTTGGAGCAATCACAAACACTCCTTTAGAGAACTACAACAGCACTAAGAAGAGATTCACACAACTTGAAAAAACTGCCATTCATCAGGAGGATGGAGCCAGGCTCTTCTCAGTGTCAGCTAATGATAGAACAAGGGGCAATGGGTGTAAGCTGGAACACAGCAGGTTCCACATGAATATGAAAAGGAACTTCTTCATGGTGAGGGTGACAGAGCACTGAAACAGGCTGCCCAGGGATGTTGTAGACTCTCCTTCTCTGGAGATGTTTAAAACCCACCTGGACATGTTCCTGTGTGACTTGGTTTAGGTGATCCTGCTGTGGCAGGGGGATTGGACTAGATGATCTTTTGAGGTCCCTTCCAATCCCTTATGATTCTTTGATTCTTTGATACCCACTGAACCTGGCACATTGTGGCAGCTCCAATCACAGACCTGGGGATACAACATGTGAGAGGACACTTGCCAGTTTTGCTTGCCTGCATCCAACAGCCCTTTTTAACAACACAAGAATGTCTACATTTCCATACCAGTTTAACAGTTCACAGAATCACGGCCCTTCCTATCACCAAGAAATGATTTTATCCCACTGTGTAATTAGTACACATATACAGTGCAGCAAACATTTTCCTGCAGACTGCTTGTTTTGCCTGTAAATTACAGGAAATCCTATACAATACACCTGGGAGCCCTGCAGCTTCAAATTAGAGCACAAGCCATCCCCACCTCCTTTTGCTTGGCCAGCTTACCATTCCAGTTCCAAACCTCTTTTTTGCTTGGATATTTAATGAATTCTGGTAGTGACAAACTCACTCCTGCTTAAAATGAATGTAGGATTTAATTCCAGAACGAAACCAGCGTACGGTTCACGGAATTGCTACAACACGGAGGTTTCCAGTTGTGGGTTTTGTTCTGACACACATACAACACACGAATTTGTAACAAAATCCCCAGTTTAAGGTATATTGGCAGTAAAGTCGATGGCCAAGCCTTAGTTTTGTGTGATGTCAGATCTATATGAGCCCTGAGATGCCATTAAAATAGCACCAGCTGGTACTTGTTGCAGACACATAGACATTTTAAAAGGAGGCTTCATAAGAAGACAGGCGTGGAGAATTGGGGTTGTTCAGCCTGAAGAGGAGAAGACTCCAGGGAGACCCTATGGTGACCTTCCAGTCCCTGAAAGGGGCCTCTGAGAAGGCTGGGAAGAACTATTCACAAGGGCAGGGAACGATAGGATGAGGTGGAATGGTTTGAAGCTTGAAAAGGGCAGATTGAGGCTGGACATTAGGAGAAAGTTCTTTAATCTGTGGGTAGTGGATCACTGGCACAGGTTGCCTAGAAAGGTGCTGGAGACATTCAAGGTCAGGCTTGATGAGGCTCTGGGTAATCTGTTCTACTTAGAGATGTCCCTGCTTGTTGTAGGGGGTTTGGACTAGGTGACCTTTGGAGGTCCCTTGCAATCCAATCTGCTCAATGATTATGTACTTTCTCTTCCTCACTGGTACTCAGAATTACAGAGACATAGAAGCCCACCCTGGAAGCAGCAACTATGGCTGCCAGCCTTTACTAGTCTAGAGCAGACTTAATTGTAGTGCCTTACCTTCATCACATGTACTTCTGGCATGTGTGTTTACAGAGGTGTTTCTGCCTGCACAGGCTGCAAAAAAATATCTCCAGCCTTTCAATATTTTATGATCTCCACGTGGCTTTATCTCTTGATGTTGAATACTCCAGTTCAGGAAGGCTACAGGAGTTTTGGGGAAAGAGCTCTCATAGATCTCCAGTACTCTGTCTTACTGGTTGACCCCAACTGTCTGTTTTTCACTACTGTATTTCTAACTTCCTTCCATCAAAGGTAGTCTCCCAGCTCTGCTCACTTTAGCAAGATGTTGTTTAGAAGACTCAGATAGGAGTTTATAAACACATAGGCAGAACGGGAAGGTCTGCTCAGATCTGGGCTTTATCAGTGTCTCAGCAAATCAGAATATGCTTTGTAAGGTTTCTGGTGCCCTGGTGTCATTGGGAGCTGGTCCTTTAAAGCCGCGATGTCATCGTGGAGGAATATGATGTCAGGGCTGTAAAAGAAGGAACGAAAAATTGCTAAAATTCTGTTTGAGATTTGGTAGTTTCTCCTTTCTGTTGAATAGAAAATCGTCTGTTCTCTCCCCTGTGACCTTGACCTTCTTTATAAGTACCCCTGCCAAGAGGGCTAAGGGGACGCAGGAACCACCATTCCCCTTCTCCCTGTGGGAATATAGCTACTTTTTATTACTAGGACTAGCTCGTTCTTTAATGGTTTTGCAGTAAACGTTAAAAAAAAGAGTGTGAGAGAGAAGAAGAAAGTGGCTTTTTAACTACTACAAGAGGTATTAAATAGTCAGCCAACCTCTGGAATCACTTCTCATTTTCCATGAAGCTGGGTAAGGAGGGTTATGGAGGGGTTTTTTTTTTTGTAAAGTTTATTAGAACTTCACAGTAGGACTACAAAAATGTGGATACTCTGATTGTTTTTTGTTTAATAAGACTCAAGGCTCCTGGCTCTACCCCGCTTTAAAGTCTTATTGCTCCTTAAATTTTCTCCAGAATTCAAGCCTATGGTATAAAAAAATCCTTCACACAAGTACGATTTTGTCCTACCCTGCAGGGTGCTACGAACCTCTTGTGTTTACTCAGCTCCATAAAACTATGCAGTTTCTTGCGTGGCCTTCTGGTGCTCTCATGGGGGCCTCATGTGTCCCTTTCATAGATCACTTGTCCAGAAATCTGGGAAATCAGAGAAGAATGTATATCAGCACCAAAAGGTGTAGATCCAGACTGGGACCGTGCACCTCCAACTTTGATTTCGGTGGGCAGCTGCAAAAAGGTAAATCATAGTTTGGCTTTCAGCTGCTTACCCCTCCTCTGGGAATGACACAGTCACTGGCTTTGAATTTTGGAACTGTTTCCATCCTTTGACATGACAGTGGCTCTCAGCTCTCACCGGGAGTGAGCAAATCAATTAGGAGCAGGTGAAATGACTCAAGCTCCATTAGGCTTAGACCGAGCCTATTCTTAGGAGTTTGTCTGTCAAGCTTCAATCTTCTCCTTTATTTCCTGCCCATGCTCAGTTCTTTGGTTTTTTCCAGCTAACTGTCTCCTATAAGATTCTACCACTGGAAGCAGGGACATGTAAAACAGTAAGAGACGGGGAGTGAAATGAGACCTGCAGACAAGCCGTGGTTTTGAAGTCCTAGAAGCCCAGATAAATATTTCCTGAGTTCACCTGAACTCAAAACCTTTTGATCTTTTCCTTTGATAGTTCTTATGTTCCCTTGGTAATGCTGAAAATGCCTGATTGTTACCCAGAGAGGTGGTAGATGCCCCATCTTGGAAACACTCAAGGTCAGGTTGGATGGGACTCTGTGCATCGTGATCTAGCTTGGTGAATCCCTACTCACTGCAGGGGGTTGAGCTTGAGCTTTGCAGGTCCCTTCTGACCCAAAGCTATGATTCCATGAAAATTTCACTGAGTGTTGAATGCAGTCCTGATTTAGAGCTGCCACTGGAAAGGAAATGATCTGGGTTGTGTTAATCCAAGGAAGAGAAATTAGCAATTAATGACAGAAGAAGCTGAGACACATCCTGCTTTTGTTTAAGAGTGGGTCAGTGTTTGGTAAACTTTGTTCTCACACAGGTTTTTGGGGCACTATTTTATACAGAGCTTCTTTGATGATGCTGCAGATGTCAGATTTAAAGGACAAGTAGAACAAATATTTTCTCTATGTGTGACCAGTTTAAAATAATACTTTTATCATCTAGCAATTTTTCTAACCAGCCTGAAAATACCAGAGGCTCAGCAAGCTTGGTAGTTCTTCTGGTAGGTGAAATAATCATGATAGGACTAGATATTTCCAACCTTACACAGCTCTAATTAAAGTATAATTCTCAGTAATGGACTTTGGCTGCAGGCTAAATAAATACCACTCCTGAATATTTTCCTTAAATCATGTAGGACTGTGTTAATTGAAACGCTCACATCTTCTTCTAGATTGGATCCAACTCTGTGTTCTCTAATTTCTGTCTTCGTGTGTGTGTTGCTGAACTGTGTCTGCTAATAGCAGTGTAATTAAAAGCACGGTTGTATTACCTTTCAAATCTTTTGTTACAGGAATCACATATTGCCTGGCCCCAAAAAACTGTCATTGAGCTGAACCGTGGCGTGCAGGGTTGCTGCCAAAATGAGATCTTTGCTTTACCAGCTGGAAAAAACCTGACTCTCTCTAGTCCTTGCTGAGGTATCAGCTGAAGCTGTCACTGCTGGTGGATTTCAGGAACAGAACGAGATGTGTTTAATATTGACATTACTCTGCAACTTTCAGGGGACTGAGTTTGTAAGCACTCAGATTTTTTCCCTCTGGAAAATCTTCTTTGGGGGTTTATTTCTCCAGAAGGGTGGAAAGAGAAAGAGAGAGAGAAGCCCTGACTGATTCTGTTATTCTATAGTGACTTATGATGGGGAAGGTACTTTCAACTTAAAGCCTGTGTCGTAGGCTTTGAGAACTACAACTAGAAACTTAGGACTTCTAGAAAACAATGTGGATGTGTTCCTGTGTGACTTGGTCCAGGTGGTCCTGCTCTGGCAGGGGGATTGGACTAGATGATCCTTCGAGGTCCTTTCCGATCCCTAACGATTCTATGATTCTATTAGGAAGGAAGGAAGAGAAAGGAAGAAAGGAAGGAACTTAAGTGTGCCTGGCATAGGATTCCTATGAAAAAGGGTGAGATTAGGGTTGGGTTTTCAAAGGCATTGGCAGTGCAATCCTTGCCTCAGTTCTGCAGACACACACGGTGCTCCACAGCCATTGGCATATGTGTACACAGACAGCTTGTGTGCTTACACAGAAAAATTGGATCATGACATGTGAATTCCTCTAACCATGTGGGGCAAGGCCATCAGCAGTACTAGGAGTCACCTAGTAGACGAAGGTCCTTCCTAAGGCTGTACACCTGCCTCTGGAATTGAGGCTATGAATGTGGGATGGAAATAAAGATGGCCTTGTGGCTGGAAATTTTCCCTCTATGCCTTAGCCAGAGCAAGAACCTACAGAATAACAGGGACTTCTGTGCATATGTCTGAGTGCTAAGCATGCAACAAGAACATTTAGAACAGAAAATCTCCTTGCCTTAGCAAGTTCAACTCAAACATTGACTAGTATTTGACTGGGAGGTGGGATAAGTTTATTCTATCGTTATTTTAAATATGGTTTAATTATACCAAAATTCTATTAGTGGTTCAGTAACCAGTAGCTTGAAAATTAACTGAATTATGAAAGCTGAACTGTTGCTAGCAGCATCAGCTAATGACGAGGTTGCCACCACTGTCTTATTCAGAAGAAATGTCATACTTGAATGAGGCTAAGATAGCTCCGCTGTCCCATGGTTCCAGGTAGAGAAAATTAAGCAAGGGCTCCTTGGGTACTGTTTTATCCCATGTTTGAATCGAACACATTCATTTTTCAGCTCATTTTGGTTCTGATGTGTTCCCTCAACATATGGAGTCCCTAGATATTAAGCTACAACATGGAAACTTTGGGGGCTGGGAATTACAGATTGTGAATTGATTGAAAAGACCCACTAAGCACTCCCTTGGGTTGTTTGTGTAAAGATTAATTTTTGTTGTGTCTGCCTTTTAGAAAAATCCAGTGAGTCTAGAATTATTTTTGTATTACAGGCTATAGCAGGGATATCAGGCTTTCAGCGTGCCCTGTGCAGCAGCATAGAGATGCAGCTCAGGAACTGGCTCAAAAAGTTGTTAATTGAAAAGTAGAAGTGTAAGAGATCTTGTTAAAAGATATGAGATAAATTAACTGTTAAGTTCTTGATATTTGCACACTATTTAATTTAAAGCCCTGATTTTATAACTTAGTGTAAATCAAACCACAAGGTAATGATGTCGCACTTGACTCCGTGCTACCAAAGTCAGTAAGAGCAGGATTAGTCCTGGCATTGTTCAGCTGGTGACAGAGTAACTAGGCAGAGAAATTACTCAGAGGTTACACTCTGGTTGAGCTTGCTGTCTGAGCTACGCTCTAAGACTGAAATTAAGCAGCACTGCATTTGCCTGCTGTGCCTTTGGTAAAATGAGTCTGCAGAATTTAGGGAATTTAGGAAAAGAAGAGTCTTTCAGAACAGAAGCCATACTTTGACCCAAAATATAACTCAAATCTTCATTAGAGCACACACCTTGCTGGGATCTGGAGCAGTAACCCAGCTGGGTAAACGTCTGAAGGCTCCCTAAGCTGCTTCAGCACAAAAGCCAACATGCTGCTTTCACTGGCCATATACATTACCGACAGAGAGGTGGTAACAATCAACTGGAGAGCCTTCAAATCTTAACCCATACCAGCTATTCACAGGGTATCTCTGTGTCATCAGACTGAAAGATGTCAATGCACTTTGCTTCTCTTCCCCAGCCTCCTATCACAAAGTCTCATTTGTTTGATTCTCTGTGGGAAGCTGTAGTGTATCTGACAAGCTGTATTAAACATCCTCCTCCTTTTCAAACCCTTTTGGGACACCCACATGCAGATAGATGTTATCAGACCTCTCTGGACGAGTGTGAGGTAGCAAGAGCCATCCAAAGGGGATGCTGTGGCAGAGGCTTGCCACAATTTTGGAAAGGTTCTGAAAAACTTAGTTACAGACCCTGGAGAAGGAGCTGAGAAAATGGTCACTGAGGGTGCGCCAGAGCTAGGTAAAGAGATGAGCCACTTTGAAAAACCTTGTTGAGCAATTGCATTTACTCATCAGAGCAACCCAGTTCTTGGGTTGCCGTTAACTGTTCATTAGTGCATCTTAAGGGTCCCGCCATTTCAGACTAGGATGTTAAAAAGGTTTTCTCTGTCGTAACTGAACGGCAGAGCAGGGGAGGCAGCGTTCCCTACGAATCCGAGAACCCTGGTATTTCAGGAGTGCAGCCATTTCTTTCTGCAGAAAAATACACTTAAAACTGTGGCTGCCTTTTCTGTTGCTACCCACTTCCATGCCAGTTTTTGTAAGGAGCTTCGTCTAGATTTTCTCTGAGCTTTTGCTGTAAGCTGGGAAGTGTTAGAAGCCGCCCCTTGTAGAATAGCAACACGCATCTTCAGGTAGAGAATTTGGACGATTTGGTCCCATAAATTGTTTTTATCTGAACTCTCCAGTCCACACAAACCAGTATTTTTTCATGTTCAGTTAGTGTCCAGACAGGCATATGGTTGCAGTTCTCAGGCTTACAGAGGGAGCACAGTAGCCGTGCACTGAGAAGGGACAGAGCGAAGGCAAACAAATCCAAACCGCGTGGGTCAGCATACGTGTGGCATGTGTATGTGTAAGCCTGCGTGTCTGCTGAGATGTTTATTTGCTTCTGATCCTGTGTTTTTTCACGAGGGAGTGAAATCTGGTCAAAACACAATGTGGTGTGTGGAAGGTGAACTTGACTTCAGCTCTAAGCAGGATCTACATAGCTTGACAAATACTTCAGAGAGCTTTCTCTGCTTGAAACCAGCTCTCTTCTTCCTGGTGGACAGGGAGCTAGAAATCATGATAAGAACCCCTTCCAGTCCTGAGTTTTTTATGGGTAGTCTCCCTGTAGTTAATAAATTAGTTGGGCTTGATGGAAGTGTGTTCCAGTGTTTTGGTTTCCAGTCCACTTGGGGCCCAGGGCTGCATTCTTCTTGCTCCCTAGACACCCCTTGAACTAAATGGGAGGTGTGGGTGAACAAGATCAGACCCCTCGTCTGCAGGCACTGAAGCCACATGCAGCCTCCAGTGACCTCCTTCGCTTTCTGCAAACACTAAATTCATTGCTAGTTTAAAAAAAAAAGTGAGGCACTTCAGCTTCTTTTCAAAATAGAGAGAAACAATAGGGCATACTGTAGTGAGTTCCAAGTCTTTTATCTTTCTACAGATTCAACCACAGTATTGATTCTTTATTGACCTAAACTGTCCTAAGCGTGGCTGTGGTTTTTTCTCATATAGTCTATGGGAGAGTTAAGGCAGCTACTACTTTAATATTGATTTTTGTGAAAAAGGTGCAGGAAGGGGGGCAATTTGTGTCTGCAGTTGCTCTTCACTATAAAAGATACCATTGTTAGGAGGTTATAGCATTATATCAAGGGTCTTAATCTGTAGCAATCTTTTTTTACAACTTAGAAATAGGCTTGGGCAAATGTGTTATTGGTGTTAATGATATTTTGAAGTGACGAAAATTTGTCAGCCTTTCCAAGTAAAATGCTCAACTTAACTGTTTGCGAACTCGACAGGTTTGGTATATCTGTTTGCAGGAATTACGTCTTTTGTTCCCCTGAAGAGCAAAAAAAAACAGAGAAAGGATGTCTGTTTGAATAAACAGTGGTAATAATGCTATCTGAGTACATCTTTAATAAATTGAAAATATGGCTGCAGGCTTCAATAAGCAGTAAGTTTTGAAAAGAAGGACATTATCATCTAATTAGACTTACTCTATGAAAGAGAGGGGCAAGAGTCAACCTGTGAGCCATCTAAACCACAGTAATAGAGTGATCCCCTCTACAGACTAAAGAAGGAGCCATCAGACAACACTAAAGCACAGCCAGTGCACCGAGAATTGCAACCGACCCCTCGGTTCACACAGATGCACCGTCTTTGTGGTTATGAAACCTGCCAGAGCCGTATGATAAGTGCATGGCAGCACAGCCTTCACTGAGCAGGTGAGAGGCTTCTGTGCCAGGGAGTTTATGGCATTCCTAAAGAGTTTTTAAATTCCCAATTAGTCACTGCTGTACATTAACTTCCTATTGGCTAAGTGCTCAGCATAAGGGTCTGCAGCAGCATTTGCAAACAGGTGTAAGGATATAACAGATACGTAAATTGCCTCCTTCCTGTGGGCACCTGGTTTGCTAAGAACACTTAAGAAATTCCAAGACGACACCTGCTAGCTGCTTTATTGCTGCAGATCAGGCAGGTTCTGCTGTTAGTCTGATTCACCATGTTGAATTGTAAAGAGCTGTGCCCGCTGAAATGCGGTGCTGCCTTCATCCCGGCCATGGGAAAAGCTACGTGTGCTAAGTGGAGTAAAAAAAAGCATTCACATGCCCTCCCCATGTATTATCTTTGAGTCAACGCCTGTGGTATTCCTCTAATACCTACTATTTAATTTTTTCCTTACAGAGAATCAATAAACAGAAAGATCATTGTCTGCTAATGTCCGTAATCTTTTGGACACTCGATTTGTTTGGCAAATAAGGTTGACTTGTTTAAAACCTCCACTGGCTGCATTTAGTTCACAGAAGGCAAAAAAATGTTGATCATAACGGTGTGTCAGAATTAAGGAAGTAGCATAACTTCTGCTTGTCTTAGGTAACTTGGATTTGGAAGTGTGCTCTTCACAGTCCATCTCTCGTGTATATATACACACAGTTTTGTTTTGCATATATCTATATAAAAAATACTGTATTTTAAGACTTAATCTCAGCCCTCTTCTGCATGGAGTTATGATATATGTTTATTCATGTGCATCCGACTACATAGGATTCTTTTCACCCCATTGGAATCACGTCTCATTTAGAATTCAAGACATTTTAAGGCTAGAATGATGCTATGTGGTGGAGATTGCCCTTAATCCTCTGCAGAAAATCAGCTGGTCAGTTTTAGCTCCTCCTTTCTGGGCCTGGATCATTTATTTTAGTTCCCCTGTGGAGATGGGCACGAAAATCTAGGAAGCCCAAGAGCAGTGAGATAGGCACCCAGCCCCCTCAGAAGGTTGTGAAACGGTGAGTGAACGAGGGCAAAGCACCGGGAGGTGGGTCCAGAGCTATGGCAGTAAAGATAAGGACACGGAGAAAAGTAATGACTTTTCCTCTTTGTATTTTGAAAATAGCTCCACGGCTCTTGTGACATTCCCTTACCCAGCTCAGCATGTGGCACGTGTTGTTCTAGTACATTCTGAGCTCAAATTCTTAGTCTTAAAAGTCGCTTGTGACACTGATGGGGTCCTTATGAAAGAGATGTTCAGAGACGTTTGACCAAAGCAGCTGAAGATGCCCTACAGTTCTTGCACCCACAGGGTATAAACTTGTGTAGGTGTTGCTGCTTGAATGCAGCTTTTCGTGCTCCTTCCACCACTTTGCATATAATTCCCGACACTTTAACTGATACCGCCTCATGTCTTTTTTCACTCCGAGCTGAATAAGGAGGGTGAGGTTACAGTAAACAAGAGGGAGATTACTAGAGGTAGAGATTGTAAGAGCCCGCAGAAAACAAGAGCGATGGAGAATTTGATATGTGAGAAGCACTTCACGAGAAGGATGCTCAGATCACCGAGTTATATCCCTCTTGGCATAAATATGTAGAGACAAAAATGACTCACTGTGAGTCAGAGAGAGGAGGTTTTATTTACACCACCGAACTTGGAAATAACATTTCCACTGCTTCTATTCTGATCAGCAGTAAGCAAAAGGCTGTTAACACTTCTGTATGAATCGAATTTTTAAAAATCGCTCCGCCCTTCAATCAGAACTGTTTTCTCACTTATGAAAATTAACCTACAGAACTGGCACATGGAATAATTTGTCTCAGTATCTATTACTGGATATGTTTTGGCCTGGATCCATAAAAGCATTTAGGAGCCTGAGTTGTGCTGAAATCACCGAACAGAGGGGGGTAAAAAAAAAAGGAGAGATGTGTTATTCCTGGTTACTACAATGAACTCTATAGTACATTGCTCTTTTCTCTGGGGAAAATTCCATACTCCGATTCCTCAGCCACGCTTTGTGTCTGTTCTGGGGCTCTTCCTGGCTGGCGAAGAGAGGGATCTGCCCAGGCATTTGTGAAATGCAGTCTTCTCTGAGAGGGGAGTGGAACTGTTGTGTGGTCACTTTTTACAATACAGACAAATTTCTCGTGGAGAGAAAGAAACGTTTGGGTAAACCTTTTCCTCGAGTGTAATAGCTGAGATAGAGAAAAATATTTTGATAGGTCGTGGAACGCCTTATGGTAGAAGGGACCTTAGAGATCATCTAATCTCTGGTCTCTCTGCCATGTGCAGCAATGCCTCTCACCTAGACTTGGTTGCTCAAGGCTTCGTCCAGCCTGGTCTTGAACACCTCCGGGGAGGAGGCATCCACGACCTCTCCAGGCAGCTCATCCCAGTCTCTCCACCCTGAAGAACTCTTTCCCAAGATCTAGTCTAAACCTACTCTCCTTCGGTTTACAACTGTTTCCCTTTGTCCTATCCAGACATATTCTAGAGAAGGAGACTCCTATACCCTTGTGGAAAGTCCCTCTCCAGCCCTTCTGTACGCTCTCTCCTAATATTGGAAGGCAGCTATAAGGTCCCTCCAGAGTTTTCTGTCCACCACCAGCAGAACCAAGTTAACCTTAATTTTGTGTTGTTTAACTTGGCTATAAATGGCAAAACCTTAGTGCAACTTGGCTTAGGTTGTAGGTTTTGCACCTTTCTGTTGCTGACCTTTCTTGTCTAAAGTGGGGGTTTATTACACATTAAATATTTTTGATCTGGTTTAATTTCCTAGGGCTTTTTATAGTAGAAAATATTTCTGCTGATAGAAAGACTTATGGTAATACAAAATGCATGGCACTCTCAATGGCTAGACAGGCCAGTGAATTTTAAACCTGATCCTTTGTGAAGGAAGTAGCGCCAGGAAAGCTCGCTCACTAAAACCCGGTGTGCTGGGGCTTTTCTGCATGCTCCTTGGCGAAGGGAACAGAAGTGCAACTTTGCCGCAGTTTTTAGACAAGAAGAATGTGCAAACTGAAATAACCAATCAATAATGCTCCTTATTTTCCTTTCAGTGTCATATTTCTTAACAGGAGCTTTAATAAGTCAACAGTTTGTTACTGTGACCCTCTGAAATTCTGAGGAGATAGAGTGGTTCTTTGTTTGAAGGTAGCATACTAAAGCTGAGTCCCTCTTAAGCGCTTTTAGCAGCATACTGTGTGTAACGGCAACGTTCTAATTGCCGGTTAGCTGAAGGTGTTTATCCGTGTTTTTGATTCAGTAGCTCAAGTTGTTTTGCTGTCCAGAGCAGTGGTGGCACACACAGTCTTGGGACTTGACCCAGTTCTAACAAAATTCAACTGATGGGCTTCTGTTGACATGGGTGAATCGGGTCTTTTGTGATGAGAGTGAGGAGTAATTATTTTCTGCATGTGGGGTGTCTCATCAGGAACTAGGCAGCGGTGAGTCAGTTTGTTCAGGTGGTTAAGTTTGCACCTGAGTTCCCATTATCACTCCGATTTTATCTCGTGCTTTACAATCCTCTAAAATTCCTCACTGGGCTAGCAGGAGTTTTTATCCGGTGAGATACGGGTTAGGTGGTCTTGGAACTGCTCCCACTAAAGCAGGGGACAGTATTACAAAATCCACTACCATTTGTACTAATTAGCAACTTTGCTGACAGCCTCTGGTGAGTAACTCATTACTGTCTATTTGTGTGCTTGCCTTCCAAATCCCTGAGCAGCCAGACTGTGGGCACTGTTGTACTACGGTGTCGTCGTGCTGGAAGACCTTTTCCTTGAGCGTTAGCGTGTCTCCTCCTTTCTCCATGCATAGCGCTTGAAGTATAAGTAGGTCAGTGGCATGGAGACCCAGCCCCAAACTTAGAAGGGCTTCCAGTATCTTTTTTTCCCCTTCTTTTGGTCTTGAAGCAGAGATGAATAAAATCTGTTCATTTCTGGCACTGCTCATGCTGATGCTGCTTGTTTCTCAGCACATTTTAAATTTTCTCTGATTCGACCTTCACCCTTGCTTGTGGGCATGATACCACATATTTTAACACGCCTTTTTTCCTTTCTTCCTGTCTGTGTTAGTCAGGCCCGTTGGAATTTTGAAGTGCCCGTGCCACGATTCAACAAGAACGTTCTTTTTCAATTTCTGGAGGTAGATTCTGCTGCTCAGTGATTCCCCCCCACCTCCCCATCCTTTATCATAGGCTTTGTCTTTTCCGTATGGTAATGAATCATTCCCCTAGGAGGACGATCATTTGCTCAATTCAATAGCCTCCTCACAGCGCAGATACTTGCATTTCTTTCACCTATCCTTTCGATTTTAGGGTTTCTGCAGTTTATTGGCTTCAATATGTATTTTCTTTGTAGTCTGGCGCTAAACCTTCCTTTCCAGCTCTAGCAGGTATCTCCAGCTATGCCCTGGTGTCATACCTACGCTTACTGCCTTTCTCTGGAGGTGTCATCTGCACACTCAACTCGGTAATTTCCACCACACCCTCTCAGGATTCCATGCAGTGTCTGTCCTGAGCATCTAATCTGGTTTGTTTTGATTTTTCTCCAACTTGCCTGTTTAGAAATAGTAGTGCTGACAATAGTCTGTCCTGTGAAGCTACTGTGGTAAGTCTAATGAAATGAGGAGGCTTCACACCTCCTAAGCTTGGGCTTTGACAACACTGCACAAACAGAAAGAAGTCTTGGCTGGACATGGCAGGTTCTGCTTTGTTATTTGTACAGCGATTTGTTGACAGGGATGTGCCAGAAAGACAGTGTGGTAGAGTTTTCTTCCTGGTATTAATTGTCTTGTTTAAATAAGCTTCTGCGCAGGAGCTGAGGTGGGGTGAGGGTTAGATGAGCTGATTGCAGACCAGGAGTCTTGTGTTCCTTCCTTTATTTCTGGCTCATTGCAAGACTTTGAACCAGTCACTTCAATGTTCCTGAACTGTGGTTTCTCTTGATTATGGAATAAGCCGCGTGCTTTTACCTGAGTCATTATCTGGTGAGATGAACCCTGAGTTGGCATCACAGGCCAATGGGAGCGGGTTTGGGACTACTGCGGATCTCCTTTGTCAAGTACCCATAAACTACTTAAGAGGTCTTCGGATTGAAAGTGAGATTATTATTAGAAAACAATTGTGGTGCCTTAAAAAATAACTCAAGGCTGGCACCAGATTCTTGAACATAACAAAAGGCAGAAGTTTGACTTAAGGATGGCTAGATGGTTTCTAATGAGTGTGTCTTGCTGGGGTAGTCTGTGTCTCCCTGCCACAATTATTCATGTGCAAGTCCTAGAGCCGAATTCTGCCCTTGGATGCATGTTTGCTTCTTCGGTTGGCTTTCTTGGAAGGTGCAGACATTTTTCCTAAACCGTCCCTTGGCCCCCAGTTGAACTGTGGTCAGATTTGTCTGTCCAAAATGACTGTGGCTCTCCATTTGCAATCTTGCAATTTGTAATCTTTATTGCGATACTGCTCTGGTTTTCCTTTAATTACTGGCACCTTCTTGTGATACTGATTTCTTTTTTCGTTAGACGGAGTTGTGTTGGTGATTTTGGCTGGCAGCTTCTTGTTCTTGCTTTCTTTTGTAGACTTTGTGAGGGTGGGAGAGTGCTCCCTGCACGGCGTCGAAGCTGGTTTCTTTGATCTGACTCTTGCATTTTGTCTGTCTAAACAAATTTAATTTTTGCCTAATCTGTCTGTGCAGTTCCCAGTCACTGTGGTATCTAGGCAATAAATTACAGCCCTCTCCTGAGTGTTTTCTTCTTGTAACGATGCTAACTTCCTTTTTGAGTGAGTGACCCAGTCATTGTCATGCTTTTGTAAACAGTTTCTTTTCTACCTATTGATTTTGGTCTAACATTAGTGACCACCCACTGTTTCAGACTGGGAGAGAGAATAACCATTACAGAGGCATCCACATGCATACAGACACAAACTCATATGCCTGTGCTCCGAGTGGACATCTTCTGTGGTTTAATTCTCAAAGACAGAGCAGCGGGGCTCATTGGGGCTGGGGCAAGACCTCCAGCCTCCTGCAACATCCTCACTCATTGCTCAGGTGCCTCCTTCCCCTTTCTGTTTTCAGCCATGTCCTTTCAGGCTTTTCTCCACCCTGTCCCCAAAGTATTTTCTGCAAGCTGCCACTCACTGAATTCATGGGGCAGAAGCCCAGAAATATGTTTGGGTGAAAGGAGTCTCCTGTTCAGCACAGCAGCTTTCATAGGGTTTTGGTAAGGAAAGCACACGAGGTCTTCTCCAGTCTGGTGGTGCCTAGGAACACCCAGTGCTTGCACCCATCTTGCTTGTGCCAGGTGGTTTTCTGGAAAGCTCTGAGCCAGCCACCACTGTTGGTGTTTGGTTAACAGACCTGTTCAAGAAAGTGATTCACAGGCTGCAGATTTATTGTCAATTTTGTTATGCTTAAGGCAGGCAGCAGTTTCAGTTTTCATTGTCATTAGCTAATAATAGTAATTAATTAGTAAATTGTGCCATTGGGATCTCGGCGTGAACTAACAAGGAAAATGTAAATTAAAACAAAAAGAGAAAGGCCACTAAAGTTTCTGAGTTCCCTGCTGCAGCTGAGGGTCTGTGTCTATCCCAGCCCTCCAAACTGAATTTCTGAAGAACAGCTTACCTCACCCTCAGCTCTGTCTGGGAAGTATTTGAAGCCAAATGAGAAGGTGCACTCAAAAGCCGCAGAAAGATGCTAGGAAATAAATGGAAAGGCAATAGAGTTGTGTTTCTTTACTAGCAGCTTGAGGAACAGGGCTAAAGTCTGCTCCAGGGGAAAGTTTAGCCTTTCCATGGCCAATGGTGGAAGTGTTCAAGATCAGGTTGAATGGGGCTCTGGGTAACCTGGTTTAGCGAGAGGTGTCTCTGCCCATGGTGAGGGGGTTGGAACTAGATGATTCCTGAGGTTCCTTCCGATGTAAATCATTCTGTGGTTGTATGATGGTGACATTCTCCTTTGCTGAAATGGAGTGTGACATGAGAGTCCCTGCTGGCAGCCACTGCCCTGTGCTCCTACCAATCTTCCACCCTGTGCTTTCCACTGCACCTGAGCTCCTCATGTGCTGTCCATGATATTAAGATCTGAGTTTTCTTTTACAAGGAGTGAATCAAATCTATATTGTCATTTTTCCTCCCTTTTCATGATCTGGACACCTCACATTGAACTAGGAGGGGAGGTATTTTGTTGTTTGGGTTTTTTGCTGTTTTTACTTACCTCCCAGCAAGGAAGTTTTGGTTATAACACTGAGAAAGAAGAAAACACTGTGATAAATACAGGGGTTTTCAATTGAAGGTAATTTTGAGTCTTTTATCTGGCTGCAAAAGAAACTGGGGGAGAAAATAATTAAAAAATGTGAAGTAGGCTGAGTCATTTTCCCAATGAATTGTTTGCAGCTGTCAGAATCAGATCTACATAGTTCACTATAGCTCAATTTCCCTCCCAAGTTAATAACACATTGAACAAACATACTATCCCAGACTCTTTTTTTTCTGTCAAATAACCCCACAGTGGATCTGCATTCCTGGTATAAAAATGTCTCTATTAGCCTGTGCTATTTATAGAACATCACAGTGCTGAAAGATAGTTAAAAATTAATCGATTACCATCAAATAACAGACACTAAAACTCAGTGTATGGAATGCCTTCCTCTCCTGAATAAATTAATAGCAAGAGGATAAATGTAGGCTCCTGATTTACAGGCTGGCCAGATCCAACTTAACACTCTCCCGTGCAGCTTATCAGCGGTCAGAGAGGTGCAGTTCAGGTGATGCTTGGGGAAGGCAATATGCTCTGCAAGAGGGACACCAAGAATGGAGGTGTCCAGCTTCAGCTGGAGGACCTTTGGAAGGATCAGCTCCTGGCATTTAATACCTGCTGAATGATTCTTCTCAGCCTGCCCAAACGTGGTATGGGGTGTCATGGTATGGGGAGGGGGGGGGGTCACAGATGGAAACTACCCTGTCCATGATCTGCATGGCATGAACTCTTCTTTATAGTGCAGGAAGTGAAAGCAGTGGTGGGGGAGTGGCACCACCTACATATAGAAGGCAAAACACTTGTGGCTTATGCAATACTGAGACGCTTCCCTGTCTTATTAGAAATAGTAAAATGCTGCTCTGGCCTCTTAACTCTGTGTTTAATCATGCCATGGGCTGTGAAGAGAAATAGAATGTTTTATGCGATCAATAAAAATAATTAAGGCAGGGGGTTGGGGAAGGCTTTCAGGAACATAAGTTGTTCTTCATATCTGAAAGGGAGCGACAGAAGAACTGTGTTCCAAGACTACTGCTTCTGTATCACATCTGAAGCAGAGCGTATGCCTCGCAAAGCCTCTCTGTGTCTCCTAAGAGTGGGCGTCAGTCTTATAAAAGATCCTGTTTCCCTGTGGAATTTGCTCTTTGACCTAGGCAGTATTTCATGCAACAGGTTTGGCTGTGGGCAGAGCTACACGGTCAGAGGTTACCACTGGCAGGCACCACAAGACAGGCAAAACCCTGGGTGCCATGGATGATACCCCGATGTGTCTGCTCAGCCCAGGCAGGTGCTAGTTTAGGAATGGGGTTATTTTTCAGGTTCAGGTACCTCTAAATCAAGGGTGGTTCTTTGTCGTATCTTTAGAGGGGTATGATGAATGTCCCGCTTGAGACATACCCTGTGGGGAAGAAAAGAATTTGATTAAATAAAAAACAGCTTCTAAGACTAGTGAGTTTAACATCTGCCCCTGTTGATTGCTGACAGGCTGCAACACGGCTTACATTGTAGAGGAAGTCTTTATTTCCTCTTTCATTGCTGAATACGCACCCTTCCGAGGAAAGGAGACATTTTTGTATGTCAAAACAAAGGTAGAACTGCGCAGCCTTTGAAGCATCAAACTCAGATGGAAAATGAGGATTTGGCATGGCTTAATTTGGGCTTTATTAATGCCTTTGCGGGAGAAGGATGGAAGAGAGATTAGGCAGATCAGAGCTTTAAAAGTCATAGATCATGCATTTAATAGCTCTAATTCTTAAATACTTTAAGAGTTTCATAAAGCCATTCTCTTCAAGTGCAAACTCTTTCCCACTTCTGACTTGAATCTAGACCTCCCAAGTTCTTAAAAGGAGCTTGCAGCTGAAAATCTTCAGCTACAGCAGTGATCTTGCACCAATAATATGGGGACAGCCAGCATCCTTAAAAGGATCCCACAACGAGTTTCACCACACAAACACATACTTTCATTCAAGGTGCTTATCAAACTTTATTGTAGTTACTGTCACGGGTTCAAAGCAAACGAAAACAGAAAGAAAGGCAGCCAGGCCTTGAGGTGGGGTCTTGGACAGAGGCAATGGAACAACTTAGAGAAGACAAAAAGGGTTTATTAAATCTGTAGCTATGTACAGAAAGAAGAAAAAGCCCAAGCAAGTTAAAACACAAAACCCAGAAACCTCCATCGTAATGCCATTATATACATTCCTGAGAAAAGTGAGCAAAGAATTATGTGAGCAGTCCTTGTCCTCCTGACAGGGTCCCTGGGGCTGGGGTGCATACACTTGAGGGGAAGGGCCACCACTCGCTGTCTTAGCTTTCCCATTTTTCCCGAGCAATCTGCCAAAGATTTAAGAGTTACGAGTCCTTTCAGCTCAATTCTCCCACTTACTCAAAACGTCCCCAGTCTTTCTCAGCGGCAAAGTGACAGCTTCTCCTCCTGCTGTTCAAACAGTCAAGGTGGCTACAGCTGCATGGACGGCCATGTGGTGAGCACACAATGGCAGTGGCCGCATGGCTGCGTCCAGCAGGGACCTTCCTCCTCCTTCTCTGCGCTTTGGACTCTCTCTCTTTAAAGTTATCTCACTATCCAGCGTCTCTGGGCTTGCATTCGCTCAATGCAGGAAGGAATCAGCATCGGTGGTTTCCTCATGGCATGGGCTGGGGAAGGGCTTTCCATAGACACAGCACCACACTGCACACCTCGGCTTGGCTCAGCTCAGTTTGCGTGGTGGCGGTGAGGTGCAGCATGCTGCCACGATAGCTATGCCATCACCACCAGCAGTGCTGTGTTCCAGCCTGGCCAGAGCCCGGGGTTGTGGCACTGCTGCCGTGTCGGACCCCCTTACCACCACCCAGAAGTAGGCAGCAGAGGGGAGAGGGCGGAATGGGGACGGAGGACCCCGGCAATTCCCAGAGAGGAAGAAAAGGCACAGGGGAACAAAAAGGACCAGCTCACCCCCCAAAGGCATTTTTTATTGGCATGCAGGGCACCTGAGAATGCCCCCCCAGCACCCCACTGTAAACCGAGCACAAACCCCTTCTGAAGAAGCCCCCCCACCTGGGTGTTTCACCTTCACACTGCCTGTGAGGAGATGGAGGCTTTGTCTTCCCACATTGCCCACATTAAGGACAAGAATATCAAGAGCTATCTGGAGTGAGGGGTTTCTTTCTGCTCCTGAGATACTATTTTTGAGAAGAGGAAAGGTGATACCCACAACCTCTTTTCCTAACCTAGCACAGTCACTCACCAAATGGGGTTTAAAGCTGAAGGAAAGAGACTTTTCCCATTCAGTTACATTTTCTGAAGCTCTTCACATTTGGAAGTCTGGATTTAAATGAACCTACTACTAGATTTAAAAAACAAAATCAATTCTGGTGTTATAAGAAATTGATGGCTGGATTTCAAGGTGAATTTTATCTGAAACGGAAATATTGACTGAAGCAATATTAGTATTTTGCCCTGTTTTCTTTCTTGAAAAGTGCACTGGATTTTATCCTTTCTACGTTCTTAAAATAATTTGCTACACGTTTGATTTAAACATTGTAGTGCTTGTTTTTAAACTAGCAGTGCAAAGCAGCAGTTTTTATAGACGCAGATACACAGCATAAGGAGTTTTCTGTAATAAAATCAATATCACAGGATAAATATTCTGAGCCAGAATAATAAGCTGCTGATAATTTTGCCCAAAGTAATTGTATTTAGCACAGCTCTTCTGTCCACAGTGAGATTTTTCTGATTGCATTTAGCATGAATTAAAGTAAATTCCAGAAGGTAACAGCCTGGGACACTGTGGCTGATGTGGATGAAATAGCCAAGAGCAATGTGAGAGCACAGTGCAGGGGAAGGGTATCAGTAAGGAGCGAACTCTGAAAATAAATAATTAGTCATTAGGGGAATGTGAATGTGGAGGGTAATTGATGATGGTAAGGAAATAATTGCATTAAAAGTCTCCCCCAAAACATTTTCTTTCGGGTTATTTAAATCAAGAGTGCTAAATAAGATAATATTAGCTGCCTATATACTGTTCCACAGTGTATAATTGAAAGGGTCATCAGGCCTTGGAACAGGCTGCCCAGGAAGGGGGTTGAATCACCATCCCTGGATGTCTTTAAAAGTTGTTTAGATCTGGAGCTTAGGGACATGGGTTAGCAGTGGCCTTGGGACAATTAGCTTAATAGTTGGACTCCATGATCGTTAAGGTCTTTTTCAGCCTGAATGATTCTATGGCAATGAAACGGCCAACGCAAGAGATAAATATTTCTGGGGTTAAAAAATACCAGTATAACTTCTTGTATCAGAGGACATGTGAATGAAAACATCGTGATGATGTATTGTACAAAGCCTATGCTGACTCTAAGCCCAGGCTATGCGATGTGTATTACCAAGACTGCACCTTCACAGTCATACAAGCTCTGGAAGAGGCTCTTCTATCCCAGCTACTCATTTGCACCATCCCACTGCAGACCAGTGCCCTCAGATGAGCTGTTACAAATGTCTTCTGGGCCACCTGGTAAATGAAGTGGTTTGTAAAATAAGGGAGTTGTCTAAGACATCTTTTTCTGCCTTGATGCCATGGTCTAGGTGATTGTGATGGTGCTAGGTCATAGGCTGGACTTGGTGATCTTAGAGGTCTTTTCCAGCCTCAATGATTCTGTGATTTGGAGCACTCAAAATTACTTTCTGAAATTAAGGGTGATAAACAATGTGACCTTTAGAAAGTACTAAATTCAACCAGAAGCTTTATTCAGGTCACCAAAAGGTGAATGTTGCATCATTTCTAGGGATTTGTGCCAAGGGTACTGGGCCAGATTCTGCCCAGCAGTTCCAGTACTGGGAATTGTTCTTTAGTGGCTGAGAAAGTGGGCTTTGGTGTTTGAGGCAAACACGAGCAGCTGGGATGACCAGCTGTTTGCATCTGCAAAGCCCAGCAGCACTCAATGTCCTCAAGGAGTTCTCATCTCGAATGGGGCAAACAAGCCCTGCCTGCTGTGGAGGGCAGTCTCACATGACTCACCAGTGCCACGTCGCCTTTGTCTTCAACACGGGCGTAGCCCCACGATGACCAGTGCCATCTTGCCTTAGTTCCCAGCTGTGGAAAACTAACGCACATGCTGAGATACTGAGCTCCAGCACTGCCATTGAGTAACCAAGGAACTTTGCCTTCTTCTACTGAATGAGGCAAAATTGGATTCATCTGTGAATGGAGCAAACATTGTCCAATGGGTGATTGTACGGAGGTGCTCTTTCAGTAGGTTTGTGTTGGGACACAGGAATCAATGTAGAGGTAAAGTACAGGTGAATAGAGGGTGCCCCTCTGATCTGAACCACATGCTCACCTCAGGGTGCCTGTGTAAAGCCATTTGATTTCATTCCTTTGTTTTGTTGGGTTTTTTTTCTTTCATATGTACTTTTTTGGGGTATTTCTTTTTTTTTTTTGGATACTTCACCTCACTGTTTGTTCTGTAGGATGTACTGAGTCCAAAAGCATCCTCATCTCCTGTGTGGCTGTTGTGCTGTTGGCAGTGGCAGAGGGGCAGCGTCCTCCCACACCTCAGGGTGTGGGTACCAGAGACTTGAGCTGCCAGCCCGTCTGGCCTGTAATGTATTGAGGAGGCAATGCCAATAACTCATTTTACAACCAAGACATCATTTATCCTACTAGCAAAATCCATTCAACTCTGGTTGTATAGGTTAGACAGTAATAAAAGTTCAAGTATCCATAAAATTGCCATTGAACTGTAAATTAATGTGAGGTAAAGTTGTTGCCCAAGGGAATAACCAAGCTTCAGAAAGTTGTGTCCTAAGTTAATTAATGCTGAGCCCAGCTCTGCCTAGGAAAAGGGTTTACGGTGGTCTTTAGATGTTGAGCTTAGGGTTTTGCTTTCAAGCAGAAATTGCCATTGTCATCTCTGCACATTAAAACAGAACTTTGTGAAATCAGAGGAAAAGCCAGAAAAGATTGTGACTGAGATTATCTAGCTTTTAATTCCTCTTTTTTTATTTCTTTCTCATTTTTAAAAATTTAGTTTTTATTTTATTGATTAAATGGATAGAGCCAGTCCTTGCCCGCACCACTTCAGGCACCTGTTGTAGCGGTCAGTTTTAATTATTGTCACAGAATTACAGGATAGTAGAGATTGGATGGGACCATCTAGTCCATACCCATTGCCAGAGGAGGCTGACCTAGAGAATTATGGATTAGGATTCATTGGGGGGAAAGAAGTACTTTGTCCCATTACCTCAAGAATCTACTGCTTTTTTAAGAAGTTGGGTAAAATAGCAGTTGGGGTCTGCAGAACCAGGCGCTGCAGGGTGGTCTGTGAGAGGTTGCTGCTGGGTTTGTGTTGTTCCTCAAATAGAGAAAGCACAGAAGGTAGAGGGCCCATATAATTAGTTGTGTTCTTTGTCTTCAACAAGTCCTCTAAAGCACCTAAAGTATGGGGTGTCTGGCTGTTTATACAGGGCTTCAGCGCTGCCAGGTAAACTACTGCTCTGTATTACCTGAGACTCAAAAAGATATCTGCTAGATCTCCTGCTAACAAGCCCCAGAGATCTGTATTGAGTAGCTGACTCTTCTTACAGCAAGAACCTTTCCATAGAGCCTCTATCACCAGCGCTGCTGCTGGCCTGCCTGCCCGTGCTATGCTGAGCTGACACGCTGCAAACAGCACGTCTTGGCAATTATGAACCAAAAAGAGTCCCCAGTATTCCCCATCACTGCTTGTCATAGGATAAGGGCTGAGGCAGCTGGAGCAGGACCTCTGCCACAACACTTGGTGCAGCAAATTCAAAAAGACTGAAAATACTTTCTGGGTCCTCTTCTGCTCTTACACCCTTTTGTTTCATACACAAGTTGTTTTCAGTACTTCTTCAGGCTTCTCTTATCTTCCTTACCATCTCTTCCTCTTCCCATTTCACCTTTGCTTTTTGAGGTTTTTTTTTTTCCTCCTTCATTCTTCTGTTTTTCTTTCTTAGAAACAGAGCCTGAAGTCTCTGTTTATTTCTGCTGCTTCACAGATTGTCTCTCTGCTTGGTTCTCTTTTCCCCAGCATTTTATTTTATTCCTTGTAGTTTTGCAGCTCTAATGCTGGTGTCTCTGCCAAAGGATAAACTCCTATTTATGGGAAATATATGCAGCTATATGCACTGCTACAGCGTCTTCAGACTGTTTGCTCACAGTTATCCTTCAGAGACAGCGTGACACTGTTAACACCAGAATTGAGCAGTTCCCCCTACGTTTACCAAAATTAGAGCCCAACGTCTCGGAAGCCCACAACAATGGAGTCCTGTAGCTCCTACAACGTGCACACACACGTTCAGGTTCCTCCGCCTAGACTGGTCTTAAATGAACCAACCTTCTTCCTCCTCTGCCAATGGAACTGTGCACTTCCATTTCATATGGAAGAGTCCCATGGATTGCACTTTTCGATATAATTACCCTACTCTTCCCACAGTGTTCACTTTGCCCAGGAAGGGATAACAATTAATTATGCCCCCCAGTAGGCCAGCGTAAATTCCTGAACTAGCCCATCGTCGGGTCAATATATAGCCTGACATCACTCTAAATGTGAAGCTCTGAGGAACAGATATTATAAGCTGATATCTTGGGACATCCATGAAGTAAGAAAGATCAATATATTGGGGTGGATTTATCATGCGCTGCCGGATGAGAATCCTAAAGCAGCAGCACTGCAGGTGTGGTACCTCTGAAAAGGTTTGTAGGTGTTTGGTACTGACGTGCGGCAAGTAAAGGGGGAGAATTTCGAAGGCACAAAGGGGAGTCCCTCCACTGAAAGCCGATGGAATTTGCGTGTCTAATTCCCATTTGTGCCTGTGAAAACATGCGTGTCCGTGCTTTGCCCATGGCTTTAAATCTCATGTGCGCACAACCACGAGCCCCATCCAGCTTGCCGCACACAGTTTCATTTCCTTTCGGCGTCACAAACTTTCGTTGGTAGCTAAAATATGTCAGAGATGTTTTTGTCAAATGGCTGAGGCCGGGTTCCCCACTCTGCACTTCTGGGGTGATCAGATCATGATGTCAGAGTCACGTAAGAGCTTATTAGCAGCTGTTGCAGACACTTTCTCTGTGCTCTAAAAACAACGAGAACAGCAGCTCAGCTGGGAAGAGCATATGCAACAGCCTTTTAATCATTGCTTCGACTCACCGTGTCACGATGCGTAAGCTTTCTCATCAATGAGGCTAGGAACACAAACCCAGGAAACTTAAATATTTCAAACACAAATTTCTGCTGCCAGATTAAAAAAAAAAATTAAAAAAGGGAGAAGAATAAAGGAAAACGTATTTCACGGATCAAAAGTGTCTGCTTATCAGGAAGTGAAGGACAGGAACAAAAATACCCTCCTCCTCCATCTCCTTCTCTTCTTTTCCTTCCTCAAACTTGACGATAAAATTCTGTAACCCGACAACCCCCTGCAAAATGACAGCAGAGTGTTTGCAAACAGGGCTTTTCGATGCAAGTCTGCAATTAGAAATCTTCCTTCCGCTAGTTAGACTCCTTTTTCCTCTTGTTGCTGTCTGTGCCACCCAGCTTTGCCATCCTCCAGTATCTGCTGCAGCGGCAGAGCCAATGCGAGTGGCCATGCAGAGGGGCACTTGGGCAGCTGTGGGACTGCAAATGCCAAGCTGTGGAGGCTGTTTATTCAGCAGTGGCAGGGAAGTCTGTCACTGGTCACTGGGCTGGAGATGTAGCTACGGGCTTGGTGTGGGATGCGGTTCAGCTGTCCCGCTTCAGCACAGCATGGCTGCGGTGATGAATCTGTTTCCTTTTGTTGTAAGTCAGACAATAAGGATGTAGCTAAGTCTTCAAGGAGCCCAAAGGAAGGGCCGTCGGTTGATCAGTGTTTGCTGTGGTGTTAGGATTGTTGTGACCGCCAAGATGCCCCTTGACTCAGAAAGTCCAGTGTCACAAACTCGTGTGCTCCGCAGTAGGTGAGTGGGAGCCGGCAAGGTAAAAGTGGCCAGCAGATGTCTCTCAGGATATTTCATTGCAGACACTGCTCTCTCAACTCCCTTTCTTTCCTGACACACCATAAACTGGGCTTGGTGGGTTATGAGAAATGCTGTGTCTTACCTCTTTGCCCAATACTCTGCAAGCATTACGGCTCCAAACAGTTCTGTGATACTGAGATTTTTTTAAGCCACAGCCTGAATAAAGGGAATGTTCTATAAAGATTGTTTTAAAAAAAAAAAGAGGCAAGGGAAGGCAACTCCTTTGTGTCTTCAGAACATTTCCTGATTATTTACAGCCTTTGAGAAAACAGCACAACGTCACTCACGGGGACAGACAATGTTTTCGATCACTTCTGATTGGGGAAATCACTAACATCGCTGGGGTTCTGCTGCATTTTGCGTGGGAGAATTGGTAGATGGCAGGAAGAATGCTCTGTTCACAGGTGCGGTCCGTGTCGACATGAGGCAAATCTGCTAATCAAGCTGTACCTGCTGAGCTGTGCTGGCAAGTATTTCCTTGGGTGGACTTGGCCTAAGCCTGAGCTCTTTCTACTCGCTGGCTCTGTGTTTAGACGGAGAAGCTGCAGCAGTGAGGATAAGTGGTTGCTCATGGCACTGAAGGAATTAGTTTTAGAGGCGGAAGTGGAAAGCCGGAGTCCCCTGGTCCCAGTCATGTTCGCAGCAGACCGCTGCATTTTGGCTTGGATTGGGTTTAAAGCTCAGCACATAGGTCATGCAGAAAATGCGCCCGCTATTCTCATTTTGCAGGAGCTCTCCACTGGCATGATCCATGTCTTTGAGAATACAATAGTCCATCACCAATCCAATCATCTTGCTGTGACTGAGGGGTTTATGCAATTATGAAAAAGTGGATGATTTGAATGCTTTATCCCTCTTGTGGAATTATGTTTGGAATGTATCCAACGAGACAGGAAAGGGATTTTGATTGTTTTGTTTGATCATTTCTTATCACAGAACTTTGTTTGACTCACACCACAATGATACAAGCGTTCAAACAGCACCTTCAGATGTAATATTGATTTATAAAACAGCAGTGCACAGCTGCTGAGCTTCCCCGTTTCATGCAGAAGGTCTTCAATTCCCAACAAATTACTGGCATTTCTACCTATTTACAAATTAATGTTTCCTCTGAATCTTGTGCATTTCTTATTATTCTAGTCTGCTTTCTTCAGTTTCTGCTTAGAAACCTTTTGAGAGTTTGCCTTATGCAGTGATAGGGCAGCTTGAGAGCATCAGTTAAATTGGAGTTAAATAAGAAAAAAATCTAGATCAGCGTTTATCCTTAGGCAAGTTATGCACTGAGTGAAATTAAACCACTATATGTACTTGTAGATTGAAGAATCAGAGGTGGAGGATGGGTCAGAAACACTAAGATCAAAGTTTTTCTTCTTTGAAAAAAATCTCTTTGAAAAGCCCCCATGCCACCTATTCTGCTTGTTAATGTTTTGACTGGAAGTGTCTGGCAGTGTCATCAGCAGCAGAATATTTCTAAAGACCTTTTTTTTTCTTTTGGAACTGACTCTAATAGCGAAGCAATGGATCCTCAGCAGCCTCTGTTATATGTCTCTTAAGGGAATATTTTTGTTAATTGCAAATATTTGATTGACAAACACGGGATGCAATTAGTAGGCAGGCACAGTAGGAATGTGCAGTGAACTGGATCTCTGAACCAACAGATCTCAACTCTCTCAGCTTGATCTGAAATAGGCTAGAGCATTTAAACCATATGTTTTCCTCAAACTTTTCCTTTCCTCTGAAAATTCCTTATTTCCCTCAACTAACCTTCTTTCACTCTCTGCACCAAGGGAGCTAATTCATCTACTGTGATCACGTCAAATAAAGACAGAAAATTCTACACAGGCTTCAGACTTGTGCTGCTTTTTGACCGCGGCAGTAAAAATTAATGTGGACAAGAATATACATGCCAGTTGTGCCTTACAAAAGCCCTAGGTGAAAGAGAATACAATCTAATTTAACTTTAGAAATTTTGAGCTTAATGGTCTATTTAAACAACCTGATACCATCTGCCTACATTTATCAATTATATTTTCTTTTTATTTATACAGAGCACTGTCTTTCTGGAAAGGCTATAATTAAAACTTATCTAGATAAATTGTGCTCAGATTCCCTGTCATGAGAAGGAATTCAAAGGATTCCAGTGTTTTTATGAGTTCTTTCTCATAAAAATTGGTTGCTCTTAAATCTTTAAAAGGAAATCAGTTTTCATAATTAGAATAACCTAATTGCAATGGGTTTCATAATTACAGCTAAGAATCACCAACAGTAACTGTGGAGTGGTCTTTAGACTCAAGTGTTCACACCACAGAAAAACGTCTTCCTGTGTAGGCAATACCTTTTCACTTAAGAAAAGGGTGCTCCTTTCCCCACTTCTCACAACAAGGGTCATTGGTAAGGAAATTGGAAGTTCATCTGAGGAATTCAGCAGGTCGTTGGGTTTCCAGGGGAGCTCTGCTTGCTGCTTAGGATGTTGTAATTTTCTCTGCGATGGCCCCGCCTGACATCACATGCCCAGCACTGTTGAACTTGGTGAAGGATGAACAACCGGAGCTCCATGTACCTTCAGAATTTCTATGGGTGGATCTATGCGACACTGAGGGCTCCAGTGCTGAGGCACCTGCAGAAGCTCAGGTGGCTAAAGCAGCCTAGTGTGGTGGCCCAGAGCTGGTGGGGAAGTCCTTTGCCCTGGTAAGAAGCTCAGCAGCAGCGTCTTGGCTATGTCCGCCGTCCACAATAGTATTTTTCTCAGGCACTGAGCTGTATGGACCCCATTTGGCAGCTTCTTCCAGTCTAAGTTGAGTTGCTTGGCACAGGCAAAGCACCAGAAGCTACCCCCAAAATCTTCTGCAGCGCTATTTGTGTCGTGTTGTATTGCATTGTCAGGGAGCAGTCTGAGAAGTCACCCTCTCCTCTCTGTTACTCTTTTGTATGGCATCTACCAATCTTACTATAACCTAATTGTATTTAGGAAGTCCCAAATCCCTTTGGAATCACCAGAGGTACTCACGTGAGTGACAGAGGTACTCACGTGTGTAACAGGGGTTTGTAGGTACCTACAGCCTCACACCCTGTGGAAGCATGTGCACACACAGACTCTCGTGAAGGGGCTAATGAAGCTTTGCTCATTTCGGAAGGGCCCACTCCCACCACAATTACTCCTGCCAGGGACTACTCTGTGATTAAGGCTGACTCACATAAGTGTTGCAAGATCCAGCCTGTAATTTGCAAATCCCAGTAATGGTGTATGTTAATCAGGCACTTAATCAGTGAAAAGAGTGCTAGATCCATAGGAGCTGTATGGGAAGGCTATACATACGGGCTAGAGTTCTTAAAAACTTCCTTACAGGCTTTTGTCCCTAGTAGGGAAAGTGTCACCTCACTGCTGCCCGAGTCCTGGATGCAAAATGTCAGGCTTATGGTTAGTAGCCCCACCGAACCAACAAGCAAACGATTGCCATCTGTAAAATTTCATGCCTCTTGCTGAAGCCGTGTTTAATGGCTGCACTAGCAAAAAAAAATCTCTTTTTTAGAAAAATCCCCCTTTTTAGTAGGTTTGAGTATGTTTTTACATAAGGGGACTTAATTATTGTGGGACTTCATTTAGTCAGAGCTTCGTGACAAGCAGCCTTGATACAGCAGAATTCTTTTGAATGCCGATCCAGGTGAGCACCTGGGCTTGTCAAGGTTGCCCTTAGAGAGGAGTGGTCCCCTATGGATGGTTTTTTTTTCGTGCTAGAGCCGTTGTTGTGTCTGTCTGTTTAAGTGCTTGACAGAAAATGTCCTCGGTTAGGCTGTGCATAATGTACAGTGTCAATTTGTACAGTCCTCCTGCACGACTGTGCTCAGAGAGGGACCGTGTCACGGGTTTTCTGTTCACAGCTCCACCGTTGAGATTTTACTGTTTTGTCACGTTAGCATATCTCACTTAAAAGATTTAAATTGTCCTTAATTAATAGAGGAGGGAAATTATCATTACGGTGAGCTTGTAGGCAGCCTGCGGAACAGCACTGATGCTATTTTGGTGAATACAGGTGATGAATGGTGTTGACATGACTGGCTGCAGTTACACAGTGTGCGTGTACACAAATTATACCGCCATGTGTGTTCTGCTGTGTGTTATGAAAGCCTTTTGTTTATATATACCCAGCTATACATTTACAAATTATGTAAATAAACACACATATGCCCGTGCAATTTAATTGAATATATGGCTACGGGTTAAGAGGCATGTTACTCTGATGAAAAACATCTTATGGTACGGAGTAAAAATATTTCCAACGTGCATTTGAGCCTCGTGTAGAATTTAAGAAGGAATTGAAGAGATTTCTTTAAGGTACTGGTTCAAATCAGTTAATAGGAAGGCATGGTATTCTTCCAAAACCTCGAGGCTGTTGAATGGCAGTCTTAGAAAGCCATCGAATTTCATCTGTCTTCAACTCCTTTTATTCACGTTCAATTTTGAGCTTTTTCCATCAGACTTTGGTAATTGCAAAATGGAACATTACGCTGCGAGTTTTGTTTCAAATTAGGTGCACTGAAGGAAATGTGCAAGAAATTATACATGTGGATTAGCCTTTCCAACCACAAACTCCCCAAAAACTGACACAGGCATTCCCAGGGTGGAATGAAAACTTGCCCCGTGTGCGTTCTGCTGGTCTTGGAGGTTCAATAAGGCTCTTTGACGTGCGCGGAGAGAGGTGCTGAACTACGGGCCAGCGGTGCCTCCTACCCCTCCTTCTCTGCCAGGCTGTGGTTGCTGCTGTGGCATGCCGTGCATGGAGGGGTCTGAGGAGGTGGTCTCCTCCTGGAAAAATTCCTTTTGGAGCTGTGGGAGGTAGAGAACCCACTACTGAGCCCACCCAGGAGGGAGCTCTTGCTGGACCTCCATCCAGAGTTGCACTGCCTGTGATGTCCCTTCTCGCCGCTCCTCATTCGGCAGCGAGGGGAGCCTGTGGGGCAGCAATATCTGTTCAGCTCGGTGCAGGGCACTGCGGGCCATGCCTCGAGGTGACCTTCTCACTGGCAGAGCCCAGACGCGTGTGTCTGCCTCACAAAGGACTCTCTTCCTCTGCTTTTGTTTTGTTGGTTTTTTCCCCTCTGCCTCCTGCGCTCAGCCGGGGCGCCTCTCCTCCAGCTGTTCTGTGACACTGCGCAGCCATCAAACATCGGAAACCCGGATCAGAGAGCAGCAGTGACAGACTCCCCGGCGCAGGCAGTCCAGGTCCCAAACCTATTGTTCATAGCAGAAAGCTCGGCAGAGAGGCTTGACAGGTTTTTAAAGCCCTGCAGAACTTTACCAGGAAGTTTCTTGCCTTTTCCACCCCTCTCCCTCGCTGTGCTCCAAGCCAGATGCAAAGCCCGAGCCATTTTAGCAATTAACAAAGCGAGGAGCATCGGTGCCTCTGGACACCCCCCCTCGCACACAGCCAGGCACGTTATCAGGTGTGTGAGGATCAGCCATCCCCCTGCACACGCCGCGGTGCTTTGTGGCATCGCATTCAGACCCCGTGTTCCAAGCATCTTTGTCGTTGTTGCCTGATAAATAAACAGCCCTAAAATTACAGAACTTATTATGGTAATTGAGTGAAGAAAAGGAAATGCAAACCCTGCCTTGCTATCCATTACATTGCCGCTGCTGAAGTTGCCTAAACCTGCTGCTCAAATGATATTGTAATATTAGCCCACTTTCTTTTTCCACTGTGATTGTTTTCTGTCCATCTCAAGCTGGATGTCAGTTCATTTAGATTTACATCAAGTAGTAAATTAAAATAATCACTCAGCAAACACTCTCAGCTCAGTTTTCTCTTTCAGTCAGGAGTTGCGAGAGATGCTTGAAGCATTCAAGCAGAAAATATTGCTGTCTAGATATTTGTCCTCTGGGTGATAAAGGAGGCATTGTCTTGGGACCCACTCAGGCCTCGGAGCTGATAGTAGCTGTGCATCACAGCTGTGAAGTGCGCTTTGTTATGTGTCTGAGGATTAGGGTTCAGGACCTTGTTTTTCTTGAAATACCAGACTGATCAGAGCTGCATATGTTCAGGGGAAAGCAGAGGTCGATGGTTCTCTGTCCACATTTTTACTAGATTATTCTTGGACAGAACTCTGGGAGAATACCCTGCAGCTTAAACCATCCCAAGAGTTTTTCATATTCTGCATTATAACCAACATGGAAAAAAGGCTGCAGTTTATCTGCCTTTGAAACAAAAGACTACAGCACCGCCGATGCTCTGGGCTTTGCTCTCGTGCTGGAGCAGGCTGGATTTTGCTCTTTTGTGCTCCATTTACAGCCCAGCTGCCTGTTTTGAAGAACAAATGCACCTTGATGTAATATCCAAGTCTGAAGATTGTCTGGACGTATGGGTAGCAAGGCCAGTCTTCAGATGGGCCCTTAATCTTAAAGCAAGAGAGAACTGGGGTGGTGTCCAGGGCAAGGGGTTGTGGGGGTAACCAACAGAAAACCAGGCTGCTCTGTGTGTGCAGCAAAAAAGAGGATGTGGAATTTTTTTTCTATTTAAAACATTAATCCGTGTCTTCTTTCCCAAACCCAGTGTCATTTTTAAAGATGATTGTTTTGGCAAATAGGACTTGTACAGAAGCAGTCCCAGTGAAGATGCTGTCGTGAATTAAGTTAATACCTGCATTACAGCCCGTGGGTTAAGGCTTAAGGAGAGACTGCAGGATCTGGGCACTATCTGTACAGCCTGTGGAGCAGCCTCCTCCTCTTTGTGGCACTACGTGATGCGAGTCATGGAGTTGAGGATTTGGGGCCAGTCTGTCACCTCACTCGTGTTGGCATGATACCACAGCAGCTCACTGGATTTTACTGGTGAATGAAGGGGTTTATGTGGTTCTTTGGTTGCAGGTGAATGTACATCCAGACACTGCACACTCAGCTGTTGGTGTCTGACTCTATCCCTTCTAGAATGGAGCTCTGATCCATGGGCAGAATATTGCCTTTGAAGTGATTAATGTTGATCATGTAACCCCACTGATGGGCTGGAAGCGAGAGCAGCATTTGCCCACATGCATTAGACAGATTTGCCTGCAAGTTGCTTGAAAACATGTCAGGGCACAACTTTTAACCCCATCAAACTTCTGCATGCATTCTGAGGGCCTCCCACATATCTTTACTTTTAAAACTAGGCCAGCATGGCAAACGGTTCCTTCTGTCATTCAGAACACACAGTTACACACCAGACCTTGGTTTAAGCCTCAGGTCTGGAATTACCTCCCTCCCACTGAGCAGGGCATCTGCTCCATCCCCCCTCCCAGGGCTAGGGGAAAGCCTGAGTAATATCTGCAGAATGAAGCCAGGCTATAGTCTTTGCTCAGTTCTTCCCTTCCACAGAACCCTCTCTGACCAGTGTTGGGCCTGAACATCCCTAATGAGACTCAGACATCCAGTCTGTGAGGTGACTCAGATGCTCCTCTCTCCATGGAAGGGTGAGCTTGGAGCTGTGCTCCAAGGCACGCAGGAGGTGATTTCCGACATCAGCTTGAGCTGAGTGGGCTTAATGAATGGTGTGAGGTTACCATCGTGACAGGGCACCAGCTCAGGCTCAGCAGTAGACCAAACAGCTCCTGAACATGCTCATACCCATCCAGTCTTTTTATGGATGTTGTCGCTGTTCCAAGGAGACTCTTGGCAATTGTCAGTTTTGGTGGTCTTGGCAAGAGTGATCCAGAAAGACTTTTTCTGACTAGACAGGCTGTGACAAAAAAGACTAACTAGGGCAGGGCATGGGTCGAGGAGCTGTGGTCAGAGATTGTCCTGCTTGAATGAAGCTCTAGGCTCCCAATACAGTTTTGCATTTGTGTTCTCATCCTCTGTATCGCTAAACATCCTCCTGCTCTACTGCCCCTCCGTGCACCTCTTCCAAGGCTTTACGCTGCAAAGAGGTCTGCATGGACCAAAGCATGGCAGAGGGGGAGATGATTGCTTCTTAGTTTGTCATCTGCCCGGCAGAACCGATTTGCTGCATTTGTGTGTTACAGCCTACGGAAAACTGGCATCGTATTAAGGCATTTATCATTGGAAATATGCTAATAGCAAACTTTCAAAGAAATCATGGAGTAGCAGACACTGTCTCACTTGTTTACAAGTAGTCTTTTGTATTTAGGTATATTCCTTCACTTTTGCTTCCTCCTTTCTTAGGAAATGACCACGGGGTACTGACCTCTGCTTTTGTGCTCATAGAAATCCTCTCTCTCTGTTTTATTTGTCCTCTGGCCTTTTTTTTCCTCACTAGGTTTTTAGAATGCATTTTGGATTTCTTTTTTAGTGCTTTGAAAAGGTTTGGTTTGTCCTTCTTCACTCGTGCTAGCACAGCTATCCATCAGTCCTCTCTTCTCCTTGAGTTGGTGCTACTGATGGGGTTCCTTTATTAGGATATCTTCTGTGCCTTTCCCCCCTTCTTGCCAAAACCAGTTTAACCTCTTGTTTGTCTGTCTCATACTTCTTTTACTCTTCCTAGCAAAGCACATTGTTGGTGCTGCTTCTCTCTGATTCCTCCTCCGTAGCCCTCAGCTCCGCTTCCGTTTGCCCTGCAGAAATCAGTACCTCCAGCGATGCTTTCCCAGTGCTGCTGGGCCAGGTTCTCTTCCCTTCCCTTCCTACCACCTCTGTGCTCTCCTCTGCTCTGTTGCACTCTGTAAGCAGCGTGACACAAGCACTGTGCACAGAGCGGCAGCGCTGTGCTGGGAGGCAGAGCACTGTGCCACGATGACCCAAGCTGCTCATGCTGCTCCGTTGATGCCACTAGTACAGTCCTGGGCAAGGAAGGATGTTGGGCAGCACTGGGAACATCCTTTTCAGCTGCCCCACTACAGTTGAGGAGCCTTCCAATAGAGCTAAGGATGCAAATCCAGCTCCTCTCTCAAAGGTAGACAACTGAAAGAGGAATTCCCTTGTTGATTACGTTTGAAAAAGAGAAATACAATCTCCTGAATTAAGGAAAAAAAGGCAGTTACGTGCAGGCACAGAAGGCTGTAACAGCCACCAGCTCCTTCAGCAGTACCACATCATTGAAAAGAGTTGGAGACGTGAAAACTTCCCTTACTGGTGTCAGCACCCTCTGCTTATGTGAAGGAGATAGTGTGGCCAAGCTGGCAGGGGGAGGTGATTTGCAAGTGTAGACTGGCAAACCAGTCATTGCATTAGCTTAGTGGATTTATAACAGCTGCAAATCAAGCCTCAGAGCTTTGTGTGGCTTGAGTTCCTCATGGCAAAACTTACCAGGACTCACACTCACATCGTAGTGCTTACTGGAGTGACTTGCTGTATGCACTGTTTCCTAGTCAGCCTGATAGCCACACCAACTGGAATTACTGAAATTACCCAAATACTGACACACAGCTCTATGCAAAGTGAGACACACTCGGTTTTTAAGTGGTGAGGCTCAGTTATATTTGCTGCTGTCACTAATTACTGCCATCAGGGCTCAGCACAAAGACGGGGAATTCCCCTAGTTTTTTGCAATAGAGAAGAAAAAGAAAAGAACACAAAAAAAGAGAGAGAATTCCCTAACTGCAGGAAAAGAACTACTGGGGTAGAAGGTTAGCAAGGCCTCTGGCTCGCTGTGTGTAGCTGAAGAGAGTTTTCAGAGAGTTCAAACACGGCTAGGAGATCTCGAGCACAGGAAACAAGCGACGTAGTCGAAGGTGAGAGAATGAGGCACAGGGCGGGAGGGCAGTTAGCCTGTCTGTATCCTTTCCTAGCAAGAGAGGTACCTGACAAACCCTCAAAAGAGACATCTTAGGGCAGCTTCATTATAAGCTCTTGCTAATTTGAGAAATGTCAGGAGTGGCAATGTTATTTTCTACTCAGCTGTCAGGGTCTCTGTGTGTAGATCTGATTAGACTGGGACTTGTGTAAAGCACAAGCACTCCACAGAAACATGTTTGCGTGGCACCTGGCAGAGCGGCAGCACTGCAGGATGAATGAAAGGTGTTTGTATTGTCGTTACTTAACACCAAAACCTCGGCATTGTGGCTGCTTCTGTGAGACAGGGAGAGCTAAGCCTGTAAGAGTTGGGTATTCACGTTGGGGTAACCCATTCCTGGCGTCTTCCGGGCTGAAATCCACGAGGATCTCTGCGGTACTTGTTCCACTTCAGCGTTAGGAAATGCTGGAAGGATGCAAACGGTAGCCTTGCGTCTGAAGTTTTCCTGCCTCCAACCACAGGGATGTCGTCCTGACGTTTCTCTAGAGCTTGCTCTAGACCTCACTGTGGGTTTGTTTGCATGCAAAGCCAGCCACTTTCTGAGCAGCGTCATGCATGCTCCAGACTAAAAGGGCGGCTGAAAAGGCCGACTTGGCTGTGGCTGTTACCTGGAAATCTGGAAGCCACTGTCTTCCTTATTTCATCTGTCGCTAGTCAGCTGGAAAACACAGTGACCTATGAATAATGTGGTCATCCCAAACTCACACTGATAACGACTTTACACTGCTGCCTCTTGTCATCACTCCCTTTCTGTCTTTCTGAGGTGTTCTGATCCAATCTTGACTTCCTCTGAGGTAGGGCATCCTGCTTTAATGCCCTCCCCACCTTGGAGAATCAGAAGGAAATTATTTTGCGTTGGGTTTCTTGTTGTGTTTCCGCCTGATGCACTTTGTCTGCAGAGACTTCACGCTAGTGATAAAGGTTGTGGCTTTCTGACCATACATCCAGGGGCTCCTTTGGACACTAGTTGCTGCTGCTGTTGAAGGCAGAGCAGAAGAATTTTGAAATCCCAGAACGTCAGCTTTGTCCTGTAGGAAGGAAACAACCCAGTGTAGTTTAGAACAACCTAGAGTTAGGAGTTAGCAACGCTCAGTTGTTCCTTGCTCTCTCCACCTACTTGGCAATGCTGCTTGTATCCTGGCTACCTCTGGGTGGTCAATGCACTTGGCATGTTTGTAATTCTCTGTGTTTGCTCCATTAATTCGTATTTCTGGCTTATTCCTTACAGATCAGTGTGGTGGATTTTATGATGGATTTCTACAGCTGAGGGACTGTGAATTTCCAGGTAATGGTCATTTCTTCTACTTTTTTTTCATTAGCTACTCTGGATGTTGTGACCTCTTCTCTTATTTTAGGCTGCAGCCCTCTCTTCTTGCCTTCTAAATTTTTCATGTCACCTCATGATCAGGCTGTTGTCCTGAATTTGATCTTAATATTACTTGGAAAAGTCGAGTATGTTCTGGCTACCCATTTGTCAGTAGCTCCTACTTGTGTCTGAGGGGATTTGGTTGTGTTTTATACAAGTATGAATGGTTGATATCTGTCTGCCTATTCATGCCACAACAGTGGTTAATGGAGGAACCTTGGTGGTTAGTGAAGGAACAAGATAATTCACTCTCTCTTTTTGACTGGACACAGTCCTCACCTATTTCTTATGTTTTTAAAGGGATGAGATTTAATTTGGGGGTTTTTTGTGGTATATTTTAAATAGTTTCCTGCTTACATTAGCTTCATTCCTTCCTTTGAGAAGCTCAAAGTAAGCAACTGCCACAGTGGGGGCATTGGGTGCAATGGTTTGAAGACCACCATGTCATGAACACGCTAAGCCCCAGCTCTATCAGTGATGCCAAGCTCATGGCAGTAGATTCTTGTGCTGCCTGACAAAGTTGTTCAAGGAACAGCTTTAGCGAGTCAGATAAAAGCAGGCTGGTTTTCAGTTTGGCACTCAGCCATCCTCGTTATGATGATGCCGGTATTGTAAGCTCCTCAGGGCAGGGACTGTGGCTTTCCATATGTCTTGAGTCACTCCAAGATTGTGGCTAGCTTTCTGTGAACAAAAGTGAATAAATCAAAGCCAGTTTTTTTTTTTTCTCACTTGCTTCAAAACCTACTCCATTTTGGAAGGAGAAAACCACGTACAGCTCACTGCAGGCTTTGTCAAATTATTCCTCCCCTTCACACTTGGACTCTTCTTCATTTTCCACACACTTAATACTCACCCAGCTCCCTTCTGTAACTGGCAGCTGATCCAATTACACACTAGAGGTAGAAATACTGAAGTCTTACAGTTCAAATATGGAATGATATGCATAGTCACTTTGTCACTCAAATCCTTTAAAAAAAAAAGAACGAAAAATCAGACTAGCTGGCCATAATTAAGGGCAGAAAATAGAGCACACAGTTAATATCTCCGTGGTTTGCCAATACTGGGATGTCCCAAATCCATGTGGCTTCCCAGATAAAAACACTGGCTTTTTACTTCTACAGCCACATTTCAAATCTGGCTTAAGGTTCTAAATTAACCTATTCCAGAGCATGTGATCCCTCCAGGTCAGAGCTGAGGTTATTGGCAGGTCAGCGTGATGATGAAGCCTGTGTTCTGTAGCCTTCAACTCACTCAGCTGCATAAACAAAGGTATTAAGGTCCAAACTCTACCACAGCGCCAAGGAGCTGGAAGTGTATTAGCACCAGCACCCAGATGCAGCAGCATGTGGCAAGGAAAGTCTGAATTAGCAGAGGGTGTGAACATAGGCAGGGTTGGGTCAGTGCACTGTAGATCTCTCCTGCTGCTGCTTTCTGCAAGGAGGCACTTCATGGTGATGGACTTCTCTGCTGCTCACCCTGCAGGCAGTAGCATCTCAAAGACTGTCTGAATTTGGGGCCAGAGGCATGGTGCTGTGTTCTGCCTGAGCTGTTTTCTGGCCTCCCTGATTCACTTTCCATCGCTTTAGCAGTACAAAACTGTAGCCACAGCCAGGTGTGGGACCACAGTGGCACCATCAGCATGAGCAGCTTTTGGACTGTGCAGGTCACCAGTGCAAAATTGTACCAAAGGAGAACTTGTTTGTTATTGGAAAAGGTCCCAGTCGCTTACTAGGACTATGACTTACTAGGATAATGAAAAGGGGATAATAATGACCCTCTTGGAATTAGATGTAAATGTAGGATATAGGTGTCAGGTAACTACAGATTCTCCTTGCTTGCACCGTTGGCATTTGACTGCTCTGTGCGTGCGGTGGACTTTGCGTTCCTGCTTCCAGAATTACAGTTGGGAGAATCCTCAGCTGAGTTTTCGTTCAAGAAACCGTTCACATTCAGCACCACAAGCTTGTGAAACTACAGAGCAGGAGCGAAGGATCTACCACATTACCAGAAATGTAGAAACCTTCAAAGCCTCCAAGCTCCTCCAGCTCCCACCAGAGAGCTAGAGCTGAGAATCCCATATGACAGAAAACAAGCAATAATTAAAACTCCCTACTTTGCCCAAAGAATTCCTTTGTTCAAGGTATGTAAATGTCTTTGCCTGCTTGTGAGCTATTTCATTTTTGGTAGTTCCTTAGAGCAGTAATCTGAGTTTGGGAATAGAGGAGTCTGAAAGGAGTGTTTCTCTGAAACAAAACACCTGTCTTTCAGCCAAGACTAAATTGACAAGCAACAATTTAGTTGTCTAAACTCAGAGCTTTCAGCATTTCAGACTACATAAATGTCAAGATGCCTGGGTAGGGCTCAAAGGTGAGCGACAGTATGGGCAAATATACATCAGATCTTCAATTATCCAAACCTGGATAACTCTCAGTTACCTGAAATTTAAACATGTCTTAGTTTCTACATTTTTGTGTAAAAACCCTTTGTAGTGAATTGCCCAGCATAGTCTGTAAACTTTTGAGAGTTCATCTCCTGAGGAGCTCAGTGTGTCACAGCATCATCATCCCCTTTCTGGAGACGGGAACCTGTAATTATCCCTTCATGTTACCTGTTACATTCCAACAGAAGTATTAAAACAAAGAAATCAGTTTTAATCTTTGCTGTCTCCAGTTACTTTCCCTCTCTCTACAGACGTGGTGTCACTGAGGCACCCTTCATCCTAAAACAGTGTTCTCCATACATTGAAATGTCATTCCCTCATGATTCCTTGTAGGGAGATTGTGTCTTCTCATTAGCAGCCAGAGGATAAGATGGACTTGGCTAGTTAGCAGAATTCATCATCAGGACGTTGGATTTCAGGGACCAAATTCTTCCCTTTGTTGCTCTTCTGTAACATCTTTGACACTCACTGGGAGCCAAGAGTCAAAGATGCCTCAATTGCCATCATCTGGGAACTTAACAGTTGCTGAGATCCAAATCGAAACCCTCTGATGTTTTTCTTAAATATGTTCCTGGCTTGAACACTTTTTTCAATGCATCCCAGATGCCTTTTGGGGGTTTTGTTGTGATTTGATTTCTGAGAGGTAGCACTTCACATTTGCAAAGACCTGCACCAGCTGTGGAAGTAAATCTACTGTGTTTTGAGCGGCACAAGAAAACGGCTGGCAGGAAGGGACGTGAAGCCCCTTCACCTCCTTTTGCACCTTTGTGCTTTGTAACACCTTCTGTTCTCCTCTCTGTGGCAAACAAGTGGTGAAGGGAGTCCCTCTCCTTGTCTCCTTGCCCTCCAGCAGGCATTTTCCTCTTCATCTCTCAGGGGAGGATGGGAGGGTATTGTTTCATCCCCAGCAGCAAGGACTCTGGGGGAAGAGCGTACAAACTGGGCAGCGTGGTGGGCAGACCATTCTGTGAAATGAGAGGTGCCACATGCTGACCGGTGCCGTGGTCCCTTTTGCCAGCAGCACTGTGGGATAACCGCTGCTGTACGAGTGTTGCCTGCACTGCTTTGGGTAGCAAATGGTCCCTCAACAATGAACCAACCGCCGCGAGGAAGGATAAGGGGATTCCTGGCCAGGTCAGGCAATGGCTGCCATCCTCTTAGCTGAAGGCAAAGGGATTAGATCCTACCAGGACAAATGGAATAAGGCATGGAGGATCCAGTATTGCACAGGAGAATCAGATTCTTTTCCCAACAGAAAGCAGCATTGTACAAGTGAACTAGAGGGCAAAACGCAATCCGGTTTCATCTGTTACTTTGGCTGGTACTAGGAAGAAAATAAAACTAAATGGGGCTATTTAATGGCAAGTTGGGAGGGTAAAAAGAAACCTCATTCTCCTGACAGCAAACTACGATCGGGAAAGAAATACCGCCACAGAAGGCAGAGAGTGGACAGTGCCCATTTCAATACTTAGGAAGTTCTGGTGCCTTAGGTGTTCCGTGGCGATCGAGAACTGAAATAAATTAAAGATGCATTTTAATTGTGTTACATGATGACATCAGTTTAAACATTAGTAAACAGATGCAATTTAGTGCAATGGTTTAAATTACGTTTCTCACATATGCTTTTAATTTAAATTTATTGGGACGGTTATTTATGTTAATAAAATAATTAAAAGCAGTTATTTAAGAGTAACTACGAAATAGCTGTGTAACTACCTATATTAATAAGACAGTTAGTTAAGGGATAATGTCTATTGCTTTATAGTGTAATTGCAATAAACAGCTGCTGAGTTTGATTAAGAGCTGAAGTGGAGCTAAAGTGTTTGAGCAATCTCAAAAGCTATTTGTTGTAAGTGTACTACAAAGCAATAGCAATTATTCCTGTTACACAGAAAGCCATAGCATGAACATTAAAATATAACTCGTTATTCCTTGGGTTATTCAAGCTTCTCCCTGCGAATGGTGGGGCTAGAGGAGAGCTGGGGCTTTGGTGGAGAAGAGGCTTGGGGGGGTGGTGGTCAGAGTGTTTGTACCCAGATTCACTCCTGTGTGAGAGCAAACCTAGGTGCTAGGAGAGGCACAGCCTGTGCTTGCAAGTTGTGTTTCCTCAGAGGTGGCATCATTTGAAAATCTCTAGCTGGATCCCTTTCAAATTTTATAGACAAATCTCAGCCTTGGTCCTGGGTCTGACCTATGAATTTCTTTGGCTTTTTTTTGTTGAGTATGAAAAGAAAGAGCTGAGCATATAGTAAGAATACTTCTGCTGCTTTGCTTATGAAGTGGCTGCTGCCACTCCATCACTCCACCACGTGAAGCAGACACTTCCTGGTCCCCGAGCATATCCTGCTTTAAGACACTGACACCTTCCTAAGTCACAGCCCGTTCATTTCAGTGGGATAAAGTAAAGCAAGCAGGCATTACTCGTGTCACCATTGTTAGTTACAGACTCCTTATTCTCCTGCTTCTCATTGCAGACCTAGAGATAAGACGTTTGCCATGAAACTTTTTGCTATGTTAGGGTCCCACTAGTTTTGTAGCAAGTCAGGGAAAAGCTGCTTAATTACTTAAAAGCTGCTTTATTTCACCCTTTATGTGAGAGCAGCTTGAACTCTGACGCTCTGATTAAGGCACAAACGGACACAAGCAGTCAACTTGCTGCTCCTAGTTCATGCACCTCTGTGACTGCATTAAAAGTGAAAATCTCTGAGAGACCACAAGTGCCATGAAATGCTGCCAAGCAGGATTTCAGCAGCAGAGGTCTTGCATATGTATGAGTTCGTAGTGAACGGGGTTGGCCAAGTCCTACGCTGAGACTCTGGGAGCATCAGGGGTAAGAATGTGTCCTGCATATCCCACGTCAAGTCCTGAACTCCTCCTAGCACTGCTGGATCACTCAAGTTGTGACTTTCAGGCAGATGCATGTATCTGTGGGAAGGGTGAGTGAATCTGTCGCTGCTGTGAACCAAGAGCGGTGACGAGCTACCAAAATCCATCTGAGCAAAAATCGTCACTTCCTGTGCATCAAAGTTGTAGAGAGATCACATGAAAATGCACCAAGTTCAAAAGGAAAACTAGAGCAAAGGTGTTGGGCAGTAGAGTTGCACTCATTTCCTCCTTTGAGAGGAGCCAGCCCATCCTGAAAGAGGTACCGTGCCTTCAGCTAACCAGTCATGCAAAATATCAGGGAAAAACCTGACAGCAAAAGGTCTCTGAGCACAGTGGCCAATCCAAGTGCCAATTCACTACTAATCTGCTGCGGGGTGGTTTTGCTTCTGGCTCACTAATGAAGCAGATGCATGGGTGGCTTGGTGCTGAGGGTGCTTGCTGCACGTGTGCGATCCCAGGCGCTGCCGCTGCTGCTGGGATCTTCCCAAATCATCTCTGTCAGTGGCTGCAATAGAGCACAGGAGCTCAGCTCTGATGGCTCCTACCTCAGGAGGAGCTTAGGCAGTGGCAGAAAAGCCCACCCAATGTACTGGCCTCGTTAAGCTTCTGGGGCTAGCAGGCCTTCCTAACTCTGCCCTGGGGAAAAACTGTGTAACAATGGATAAAAGACTTGGGCCTCCCAGCTTAGTTACAAAGGATTCACTTCACTCATCCTCTTAGTGAGAAATCCAGTTGAATGCTTTTGAAATCTTTCAAATATTAAAAATAAAATAAATCTTCTTATTCCATTCCCGGGTGAACTTTTTGACTGCAGTGCCATGTTGTCACAGGCTGCAGGTCCTTTAAAATATCTAAAGGACCTTCTTCAGTCATGCAGCTGCAGCCAGGTGCGCAGAGGAAAGGTTATTAATTTCTTCGTGTCCCTTCTCAAAAGTTTAAAGGGAAAAACCCACGGAGCCCTTGCAGGGGCAAGATACAGTGCGTTTTAAAATAATTGGATGCCAAGCTGCAGAAGGCTCGGTGCTACTGCTCAGCTTGGTTGGGCTCTGTTTTGGAAATCAGCTAGAGCAAGTTCAGGTTGCTGTTTCACCTGGACGTACAGATCATGGGAGTTTGCTCCTTAGGGCAGTGACTGCAGAAAATATTTGGCAAATCAGTCATAAAAAGAACCAAACAGCTTCCAGCTGCCTGAGGAACTGATTTACCTTCTGTCTCCCTCTCTCCTGAAACGTTACCTGCTCTCTTCCCACAGCGCCAATATCAGCCTAGAGGTGTTCTACTCCCTCCATGCTTTTCAACCCAGTGGGGACAAGATGCTTCAAGACACTCTGAGGTTACTTGTAATCTGGAAGAGTTGGAAAAATGAAAGCTGTCCGTGCGTGCCATCATCAAGGGAGTCATCAAGTGACTCCATCACTCATGGTCTTAGAAGTCAGTTTTCCTAGCATAGAAATCTTTGACGAAACACATTGTTGTCATCACTTTGTAAAGAAAATGTCTTTGTGGGGAGCGCTCAGAAGCAGCAGAGTGGTTTGTTCCCTCTGCCTTGTAGCCTCACTCTCTTTCCGTCCCCTCCCAAGGAGCTGTTGAATATTCAGCATCATCTGATTTGAAACTCTTTCTTTAAAGTCTTTGGTGCTTCTCAGTCGTTTCAGGGATCATGCTGATGTGTTCCTATACCACCTTGAGTTAGAGAACAGAAGAACCTGAATTGCTTAACAGTAGTGGTTTTTTTTTTTTTCACTAAAGTATTGGATTAGATTCATGTAAAAAACATCCACTTGCCTTGTCAGGTTCTTGCTGGTTTGGGGGCTTGGGTTTGGGAGTAGTTTTTGACATCTTGCTATCTCTGAATTTAGCTTTGGTTCATTAGTCAAGAAAATAAACAGCCCCATTTCTTTTTATTCACACTATCACAGAGTGTATTCCAAGCCCATACACATCCTACAGCTTGTTAAATAATTCTTTAAGAAATTCCCATTAATCTCTGACCAAGCAGAGCAATAACAGGATAGCTAGTCATCCTATATAAAAATCTGAGTAATTTTTACAGGTGTCTTTAATGGCTTCAATTACTTATGTGTCTTCGTAGAGAAGATACCCCTCTCAAACACAGCATCCTTTCTTTCTTCAAGAGGATCTAATTTCTGAAATAACTGGAATTAAGGCACTGACGATTTGTTTGGGCAAATTAAGCAGAAGAAACATACGTGGCTCAGGCAGAAGGTACAACTTCTATTAACTTGTCACCTACCTCAGTATTATGAGCAAAATTTTACTAGTCAACCCAGTGGACTGCTGTGATTTCTGTTTTACTGACAGCAAAACATTCCATGCGGACTGGGCTGTGAATTTAACTGCAGCCAGGGTGACAATGAGATGTCTCCCCTGCTGCTCTTGGCTTTGCTCTGCGTGTCCTTGGCTCAGGTTTCATGGTGGTTGCATGGTCAGCATGAAAAGGGCTGTTACCCAAGGGCATGGTGCACCCTTCCTGTCCCATCCCTGCCTGCCCTCCTCTGAGTGTTGTGTTTCCATGTGCTCAGCAGCATCAAGGGGTATTTTTAGGGTCAGACGGTGTTTTAGCGTACTGATCAAACACACACCTTTGAGTGGGCAAGAGTGGTCCGATTTGAGTGGGCAGGCAGAACCAGCCTTTTGGAGGGCAGCTAGAACTTCTGCTGGATTACAGTGGTTGTAAAACCACAGCCAGGATCATTACACCATCAATCCCTTCTTTCCTGATCTTTGTTAATGTAAGTCTTAGTTTGCTACCTTAAACCCCTGGTAAAAGGCAGCATTCATTGCCCTGCTGTCAGAGCGGCGCTGGACAGTGTTTTCAGAGTGCTTTCAAAAGGCATCTCTTCCATACTCATCTGTCTTCCTCTGAAGACACCAGAAGCCCTGAATAATGAAGAAAAATTTGCAAGGTCAAATGTAAAACAGAGGCCACCTCTAACACTTCATGGCCTCTTTAAACCCTTCCATAGTCCAGAGGTTGAGAAGCACTGAAAATACAAAGATGGTACTGAAGATGTTTCCTCCCCTGGTTTTTTTCAAGTCATGTAACCTCGTTGTGGTGGTTTAGGGCAAGACCTAACCTATCACACTTGCTCACCCTTGTGGAAAGCCTGAGGAGCTCCAGGAGGGGTTTGAAGTAGAGATCATCTTCTGCTCAAGTGAAGAGTTATGAATTAGAGTCTTAGGCAGCATAAATACATAAGGAAATATCTTTGTGCTCAAAGATATGTTGTATAAAAATATACATTGTGTTATATGTTACCTGTTTAATTAAAATATTCTATAATTTATTATCTTTATTCTTATATTTGAGAAATCCTGGCAGTCCAGTGAAGTTCCTGCATTGATAGGACTACAGTGAAGTTCCTACATTGATATCTAGAGATAGGACAAGGCAGAATGCTTTTAAATTAAAAGAGGGTAGATTTAGATTGGATCTTAGGAAGAAATTCCTCACTATGAGAGTGCTGAGGTGCTAGAGAGTTTGTGGCTGCTCCATCCCTGGAAGTGTTTAAGGCCAGGCTGGATGGTGCTCTGGGCAACTTGGTCTAGTGAGAGGTTTCTCTGCCCATGATGATCTCTGAGGACCCTTTCAACCTAAACCATTGTATGATGCTCCCTTACACGTAGTGTTTAAATACGCTAAAAATACTTCTACTACAGTTAGTGCTGGATTTTTATGTGTTTACTTGTTCATCTTAATTTATACAGTTTTTCCTCTTTCCTGGGAAGTGAAGACTATCAATAGATAAGGGAGAGAATTCCGTGGTTTGGTATGCAGTATGAATCCGGAACTTGGCCAGGACCCAGATCTATTGTGGCAAGAAAGTAATAGATGAACTAACTAGGGACTCAGACTCTCTGGCTGGAAATCAAGAAACATTAAAAAATGTAGTACTGCACATAACAAGTAGGAAGACGCATGCAAATGGTGATGTCTTATTGAAAACTGTTAACTTATTAATATGTTGGGTTTATAGACATGCATTTGGATTTTAAAACCTGCTGTCGAAGTTCATGCCCTGAAATTAACTGCTGAACTGTATGCCTGAAATAATCTTTAAAGTAGTGCCATACTGGTGAGATAGTGCTGAAGAAAACGACACGTCTGGATCCCTAGGGCTAGGCTGTTCCTTTTGGGACCATCAGCTTTGAGACAGTGGCAGTGGTCCAGTTCAGCTCTAAGGAAGGTTTCTAAGCAGTAGTCACACTTTGTTTCTTCATCTTGTCTTCCCCAGCTGCAAAGGTGCAAATTGTGTCTGTGACCATCAGGACTTTGTTATGAGGGCAGGAGGGTTCACTGTCTATAGGTTCACATGAAAGGTGTGGGTTAAGAGCTCTGTGTGGTACCCAGAGATCTCACAGAGCCTTTTAAAAGGGAGATCCTAAGAGCACCTTTACAGCTACCTGAAAGGAGGTTGTAGAGAGGTGGGGGTCAGTCTCTTCTCCCAAGTCACTAGAGATAGGACAAGGGGAAATGGCCTCAAGTCGCACCAGGGGAGGTTTAGATTGGACATTAGGAAAAAATTCTTCACTGACAGAGCAGCCAGGTATTAGAGCAGGCTGTCGAGGGAGGTGGTAGGGTCAACTTCCCTGAAGGGGTTCATAAACTGTGTAGATGTGGCACTAGAAAACATGGTTTAATGGACATGATGGTGTTGAGCTGATGGTTGAAGCTGGTGATCTTCGAGATCTCTTCCAACCGTAATATGATTCTAACCTATAAAAAGCGATTCAGTCACTCGTCTTGCACACAGGAAATCCACTGAGCAAAGTGTCTGTGATTACACTTGCTGGACGAACAGGTGAGGGAGGATGCTTGAGTCTCTATTTCCATGTGTGTTCACATGTGAGGCAGCTGCAGTCCAGTCCTTAGGCAGTGTCATACAACTGGAAATGCAACCCCAAAATCTTTTGGTTTTCATTGCCAAACAGGTTGCCTAGAGGGGTGGTGGAGGCCCCATCCCTGGAGACGTTCAAGGTCAGGCTTGATGGGGCTCTGAGCAACCTGTTCTGGTTAGAGATGTCCCTCTTGTTACAGAGGACTAGATGACCTTTAGAGGTCCCCTCCAACCCAATACATTCTAAAATTCTATGTGTCAGCAGCACGTGCAAAGTAATTGTGATCACAGATGTGCAAAGAAGCAAATAGCAGCAACAACCGTCACGGAATCACAGAAGATTAGGAATTGGAAGGGACCTCGAAAGATCATCTAGTCCAGTCGGTGAGCTCCAGTTGAGACAGTTCGTATGGAGCAGGCAGTGCTGTAGAGCACTGTAGTACTCTACAGGAATCTGAAGTTATAATTTCCTTCTACTGCAGCGGTAAACAAACAGGTTCAGTGATTGCTCTTTATTCACAACCATCACTATCACCACTGGCATTCACTAGAGGTGTTAAATTCCCGGGTTTTATGTTTTTGCAGTAGTATTTTGTCTCTTTCACGCCAGAATTATAACAGTATTTTAGGAGTGAATAGCTTCATGTTAGTGCTAACAGGTTGAACTTGGACTTCAAATTTTTTACCTGATTTTACTTATTCCCTGTTCCAGGCTCATTCACACTTGTAGGTTTCTTTGAGCTGGAGGACCGGTTTGCAGCCGGTTGTACTGAGGGAGCTTGCTTGTGCGGTGTGTTTTTTCTAATCTCTTAACTCTAATTGTTGCATGCAAATTGTTTAATAAATAACGTTGGGCAGGGGGGAAAAAAAAAGAATAGATATTAATTAAGAAAAGGATTTAGGCTGACTCAGGCTCATACATAAGACAAAAGGTTAAGTAAATGCCAAGGCCGCTATGCCTCTTCAAACAATGAATATTAGTTTTAGAATCATTAATGTCTGCTTAGAAAACAGAGTCATATTGGAGACTTGTATGCCAAAATAACCAAGGCCAGGGCTGCTTCTTTTCAATCTGCAGCTAAATTATTCTCCAGTAGAAGTCTAAATGTATGCAATTAACAGTGCTAGGTAGGACAACAGGGAATGGCACTTTTAATATGTAGCCAAATTGAGATCAAGTTTTTCTTTGAATCCGAGAACTTGGACATTTAATATGCACAACCGAGCTCTGCAACAGAGTTAGTGAATAGAAGCAGATAATTAACTCCTTCGCTGCTCGTCAATGGAGACTGACTGATTCTTGTCTTCTACAGTTGCTTCATCTACAAAACCAAAGGATTTTTCTAGTGCCTTCCATACGTGGGCAGAGATTAAAACAGTTGCGTGGTCTTTATTGGGAATACCATGACCACACCATGGTTTTAAAGAAAACTTCACCCTAGGATAGATTAGTTCCTCACACTGGGAGAAGCTGAGGCTGCAACAAACGTGACCATAGGAGCTTTCTAAATTGCGTGCTCTGTTTCTACGATAAAAAGCTTCAGGAGACTGGTCTGAGATGCTCAATGTTATATTTTAAAAAATAAATGGAAAAAGTCTCATTGGCCTGAAGGCAAAGCTCAAGGTGCTTGTTAAAACTTCCCAGCACCTTCACATGCACAAAAGTGCTCTTGGCGTGTTACTTCTTCCCACATCAGCACCACCTGTAGTATGAGTGTCCTTAGTGGCAATGACTTCTCTCTCATCGAGTAATCTCCAAGAGGATTAGTGTATTTATTGCCAATTTTCTGAATGGATTCAAGATAAAAAATCGTGAAGTGACTCGCATAAGGCAACTGGCTTGAGCAGGGGCCAGATGGGTCTGAAACTCAACTCCTGTGTCCTAGAAAAAGCTAAACTGTAAATCTCATGGAATTTGGCTGGGATGTTTCTACTGTACAGAAGCCAAATCAAATTGTCCCTCTGTTTCTAGATCTAGTTTGACTCTGGAGAGCTGAAACCTGCAAAGTTTCAGTATATTTTTCCTTCTATTGGCATCTGAACTAAGTATGCACTTCCTTGCTCTAGGAAGTTTTTGGCATTAAGCTTGAGCATAGTTTTCCATTACACGTGCCACAACCTTTTCAGTGCCTTGGGTTGCAGCAGTGACTCCTGCTGAAGTCAGCAGCCACATGCAGATCAATCCTCCGGTCTGAAAACAGTACACTGATGTAGTTTAGGTTTTGTTTCTAGGGCTGAAGAGCATTGCAGCTCTCGTTTCACTAGGTAAATACTCCTGTGCTCAATCAAGCCCTTTGCATTGCCATCAACAGGAAGAGGTAGCTTTGCTCTAGGGCTTGTTTCACTGCAGGGTCTGTACTGCAGCGTGTTGTAGTTACATTTCGTGTTTGAGCCATGTCTGGAACCCCCTCTCCAAGTTCTGTTGTTGCTGCTTTGATGAGAGAAAAAAACTGTATCTGAAGAATGGGCCCATCCAGGGACCTGTGCTCAAGCCTGGTTCTGAGCCTTAGACTTTCTTTTTGTGTCTTTTACCATCTGCTGCTGGAGAAGAGCAAAGATGTGGCCTAGCATCACTTTCTGATGTTGAGCTCCTCTCGCCGATAGTTTGTGCTCAGGCTCGATCCTGTGTATGAGAGACCTGGCTGCCTGCAGGAAGCTAACATAGGGAAGATTTTAACTGTCCACATTTAACTCATCTTCATGAAGACCATTCGGAAAGAATCTGTGCATTTTCTACTTGTGAATCTTTATCTTTCTCCTTCGAAAATTGGAATTCTGGAGATCAGGGCTCTGGATAACTGAAATTTGCTGTCACCTGCCCTGCTGGACTGACTGCTGAGAGCATGAGTGGACTCCAGCAATCTGAAGGTATCAGCTGAGGTCACCACAGAGGCTGCAGCCATGTGCGGGGTCTGGACTGACCGAGGCCACCTGGGAACAGCTACTCTCTGGCTGCAGCACCCATTTCACCACTAGGCAAATAATGGATTTTAAATGTGTTTAGATTTCAATGACTTCACTGTGGGTTCATGCCAAAAGGGCAGGTACAATCTTGCTGTATTTGCTGAAGGTCTGGCTCTGGCAACGTGGTGTGGGAGGATTGTCTGTTAGGGGGTACCTGAGATCAGACTGTCCCCTTGCATTCCTCACACAGACAGTAAGAGTACAGGTAAGATCGGTGGTCCTGATGCCATAGTGATAGGGACATCTGGGACATAGATGTACGTGTGTACATAAAGATGTATCCCTCGTACCAGCAAAGGAATCCCAAAAAATAAGTAAAGGAGAGGGGAACTACAGCTGTGTTTCTGTAGGGCTGCTCATAGAGGTATTACTACAAAGGCAACTTCTGTTGTACTTTTGATACTGACATCATTAATGTGATCGTGGCTGTAAGCACAAGGCAAGCTCAGCAGGCACCAGTGAGCACTGCTATCCCTCAGCCACTGCCGCCCCAGCTAGAGCCAGTCCTGCACTGGTCTCTCCAGCTGCTCCAATCCTTCTCTTCCCTCCCTCCAGGCTGCTCTAGGCCTTTCAGAGCCTTCACAGCCAGCTCTGATCTGTGCTCCCTTGGCTGCAGCCTGCATCTCTGAGCCTGTGTCTCACTGCCCCATACAGCCACCAGCACCGCTGCAACTCGTCTCTCCCCCACTGCTGTGAGCTGCCCCAGTTCCACTCTCCTGCCTCCTTGCCAAGTGCTATCTCTAACCTCAGGGCCCTTCTCTCTTCTTTTACCGTTTCTTTCTTCATGCTTCTGCTTCCCCAGATGAGCCCTGTCCTGCTCCCCAACACATGACAACCGTGACTGGCATCTCCCTCAACACCAGTGCTCCTCCACCCTGGCCTCTGATTGGGCAGGGTTCAGCCGTTGCATCTCACTGGGGTGCAGAGGTGCTAACGTTGAGCTCTGCCTTTCCTCAGCAGACCTCACCCAGTTTTGTAGTGTAACCCACGCCATCAATCAACACATCTCTGAACGCCGAAAGGCTGGACAAGGGCTCAGCTCTGCTTCTCACAATGTTTAATCCCCAGTGCCAAGTTGCCAGGACACTGTAGACTATTGGGTTCTCCTCAGGCATAATTCCATCATTACCATTGATTTGTTCACTCACACTCCCCACGGGGCTTTTAATCAACTCTCCATTTTTGTGGCTTCACACCTTTACACTTTTCGTGATTGGCTCTGCTGCCTTCTGCTTCTGCAATGAAACAGGACCAGAGAAATCCTCTGGCCTCTTATCACAGAATCACAGAACATCAGGGATTGGAAGGCACCTCAAAAGATCATCTAGTCCAATCCCCCTGCCAGAGCAGGATCACCTAGACTTCTGTAGATAAACAATCCGTTTCTTCTCGCTCTGGTCCAGCACAACTGTTTCTGGTAACAATAGCTTCTATTCATTATTCCTCAAAGCCCAGTACAATGGCTAATAATTAGTCACTGGCCTCCTTGGTTTACCTTTGAAGGCCCTTCTGCAGTTTTACAGTGGAGGGAGATGCTGACACTAATTTTTGCTGCCTTTCTGTAGCATTGTGCAGAGAAGACAAAACATGCAGGTAAAGGGAAAAGTAACTCACTAGCCAAAAAGCAAAAGATGTGGCGAATAGGGTCATCATCACGTTCATTTTATGAAGGTGTTGTGATGTTGGAGAGAACTCATTAGCCTTTTTATTCCACATTATCAGCAGCTGTATCACACGTCAGAGCTACTATCCTTTTTGGCATCCAGCGTGGGACCAAAGGACTTCCAGAGAATGCTGAGCTCCAGCACCAGGGCTGTGCCGTGTGATGCACTAGGTGCTGTATTAATTGTGGCAGATAGAATTTTTTCCAATGTACTCCTAAAGGGACACTCAATAAAGCAATGCAGGGTGATTTACCAACTCGAAGAAGCAGGGGGAAATAAAACCACATCATGGGCCTGTCTTTCTTTCCCTTAAACCTTCACTGCTTTGTTAGCACTTAAAGCATCTTGAAAACAAAACAAACAAACCCAAGCCGCAAGTGAGCAGGAAACCCAAACATTGGGTTAATCAGCCACACGAAGGGGCAGGCTGCTTTCAGAGGAACACTTCATTGTAGTCATGTCTCAAGTGATGGTGGCCTGTTAAATCTTTCAAGAAGTCTGCTGCTTCTTTGACCTGTGACACTGATCGCTGCTGTGCACAGATTCTCCGCAGCAAAGCAGCTCGGGGTGCAGTTTTAGAAACCAGCTAGGAGCTCCTCCGTGAGCCCAGTCCTTTCATTACCAGGTGATAATTGTCCACACCTTGCATCAGTGCAGGAATATGTGCTAAGGGACGAAACTGCAGCCGTTTTCAAGCAGCTGAAGTTGCAGCTGGCAGTTCAAGCTAGCGCTTCAAGAAAATACCTCGTGTGTAAAAGCTCCTCACATCTGCCATCCCATCCCAGAGAGGGGGAAACACCGTGTTGCGGTGTTTTGCGCATCAAAGCAGGATGTGCGGGGGCTGATCCTGACCCGCTAGACTTGGGCAAGTCAGTTAACCTTGTGACTCGACTGCTGAGAGTAACAGCATTTGCTTACCCCACAGGCAGATTGTGAGGATTAATTAGTATTTGCAGAGTGCTTTGAAGACGAGAAGTCACGAGTACTATATATATATATTACTAACAGTGATAGCAAACTTGATAATTTGGGAGTCTATGTCTGCTCTTAACCTCTTCTAGCAAGACCTTTCAGTGCAACAGCTGAACAAGTAACAGCACTACAGCCAGCACGCCTGTTCCCTTCTCCAGAGCACCGGGGTTATGCTGATTGAGCAGGGCGTTAAGTAAGTGCAAAGGAGCTTCCATTTCACCTCCAGAACAAGCTCTGCTGTATTTTAAAACTGTTGTATTTAAACGCAGCAGCCTTTTGGGTTGGGAGCACATGCTTTGCTCTCTCTGAGCTCTGAATGCATCCCTAGTTTTCTTCCATTCCCATGGGCAGATAGCAGCAGCTTCCTACTTGCCTGCTCTTACTTTGCTTTCCATGCTACAGGGGCTTGTGTGGTCAAACACCACACAAACGCTTGCTGGAAGAGGTTCATCAAACTTTGAGCTGTTAAAGCTTTTGGATTTTATGTCAGGAAAAATCAGGCACAGCTGAGAGGAAGCCTGTCAACTTACTTGATTTGAAACAAGACTCCAGGCTTGTATGGCCCAGGTCTTTAAGGCCACTTTTCTGGCATTATGAAAAATGTTTCTCCTCTGCAAACCTTGAGATCTAAGACTTTTGTCTGCAGTGTAAATAGTAGGACTCTCATGAAGAGCAGAATTTATTTCTGAGCTTGATAGGGTCAAGTCACTCCAACTAACTGGGATTAGCTAATGTTTCACAGAACCTGATATTTTTGTGGCTAGGGGACCCCTCAAGACAGGAAGATATCCACGTTTGATGAAAAGATTTTAATAAAATTAGATACTTCTTCAGAGCTTATCGAGGGGAAGTAATGAAAATTCTAAGTGCACCTCTGGACTCATGTAAAATCCTGAGAAGACCATGGTCTGGAGTTTACTGTCCATGATCCACGTCATGTCCCTGTGTACAGACAAACATAGCCCTGACTTCATTCTCCAGTCGGATGACCTTAGTTATGTCTCTCATTTCCCTCTCAGGAGCCCCATCTCTAAATCTCCTCACCAAAAAACCCCCAAACCAACCAAAACCCCAAAAAAGAAACAAGAAAGGAACAGTAGTCAGGCAGAGGTAACCTGACAAATCCCAGCCTTTCTCTGATGAGTTGTTGCTGAAGACAGGAGTCCCCAGCAAAACAAAGGATAAGCTCCAAGGTAAAGCTGTCCTATTGCCTTAATTTCTTTCCTAATCGTTAAGCGAAGCCTTGGGACGTCTACAAGAAAGTAGGAACTTTCATGGAAGGGACAAGGCTTGTGGCTTTGACAATTTGCTTGTGATCAGAAAGCAAACTTAGTAGCCAGCGTTCTTAATTTCTTTTACATGAGCAAAATAGGAGACAAGGGAGGGAAAGTGGACATGAGAAAGGATGTGTTGAAGCAGGGGAAAGCTCTTCCCGCCTTGCTAAAGAAGTACAACTTAACTGTCTGCAAGCAACTCACTTTTTACTCTGTCATAGAATCGGAGAATCATTCTGGTTGAAGAAGACCTTTAAGATCACTGAATCCAACCATTAACCTAAACGTACCGAGCCCTCAAGAGTTGAAAAAGGAAAGACATTCTGTTTGTTTGTATGATGTCTGTGTGTTTCGGGACCATTCTTTCTTTGAGCAAGAAGCTTGCTTGCCAGAGGCACCAAAAGAAATACTTCCCACTGTCCTTTCCCTTGGGGTTGTCCCGAGCTGACCTGTGCCATGCTTGACGCCGGTTTCTACAAGCAACGTGGCAAGTTGAACAAACAAGGCAGAACGCAGAACACCGAAGTGTGCTTGAGAGTAGTGGTTACACCATTGCCCTGGATACAAGAGCGACATTAAATCTAGCTGTCCCAAACCTGGAATTCGATCACTCCTTTTGGTTTGTCAGTGATGCACCTGAAGCTCTAGCAAGGACATTGCTCTGGTTTTCTCTTTTCTTTTCCTCATCCTTTTTTTCCACCAGGTTGCTTTAATCTGTAATATCAGCCATAATCACTTGTGGTATTGTTGCCTAGGCATTCTTGAAGAGTCAGAAGTGGACTGTAATTGAAGAGTCCATTATCAAGATCAGTTGGCTCCTTGATTACAGTGGCAAGGTGAAATATATATCCTCACCAAAAAGCAACTGCTAAACCTTTAGAGAAGTCACCCACTTTTCACTCTTTTTCATTAGGACCCTGACAAGCTTGTCAGCAAAATTAAAGGTATGTCATTCACATCGTGCATGCATTGCAAAGGACTATAAACCTGCCAACCTCTTTGATGAAATAAAAGGGTTTTATTTATGATTCATGTAGGAATATGAGGTTATTTTTATTCTGTCAGTACACTAATAATCAGACAAGAGCTAGGGAAACGAGAAGGCAAACTGACAGGGAAGGTTCTGATAAAGGGGAACCCTCTAGGGTATTTTGCCCCCTTTGTAATCTCCTGCTTTTTAGTTGAGGTTATAAGCATGGCATAGCATGATCTTACAACTAGCTTGGCTCATGGGAACAAAGAGAGTAACTTACTCGCAGGAGCTGATGTATAATTCCACAAGAAAAAGAAAATACTTCCACCAGAGGGGTCTGCATTGCTGTAGTGAGGTGAACGGGAACTCCCGATCTGGTCTTTGAAGAGCACGGTGAGTTGTGAGGATGCCCTTCCTTTCTACTTACTGTCCTACTGGGCACCATAATCCATCTTAACAGGAAGAAAAGCAGCTGTAAATCTTACACAGAGCCACTGCCAGTTTCTTACCTATTTGTTTTATACTAATTTTTAGAGGACCCAGAACCAGGGAACTGCCTAAGAGAGGCAAAGAAGATGTCTGGGGGCCTGGAGCTTCTCTCTTACAAGGAAAGGTTGTGAGAGCTGGGACTGATTAGTCTGGAGAGGGGAAGACCAAGAGGAAACCTAATCCTATAAATATCTGAAGAGAGGCTGTAGGGAGGATGGTGCCAGACTGTTTCCAGTTGTGCCCAGTGACAGGACCAGGAGCAGCAGGCACGAGCTGGAGCACAAGAAGTTTCATATAGAAATAAGGAGGAACTTCACAGGGTGCTGGAACAGGCTGCCCGGAGAGGTTGTGGAGTCTGGAGACATTCAAACCCCATCTGGATGCAGCCCTGCACGATGTGCTTTAGGCAGCCCGGCGGTGGCGGGGCGGTTGGACTTGATGATTTCTTGAGGTCCCTTCCAACTGTGACGATTCTGTGCTTGTGTGGAGCAAGCTCCCCTGGTCAGCACTTATGCTAGCAGTGTAGCTAGGCTGCATTTCACCACGTGTCTTCCTGTAGATGTTTCAAATGCCTTGGCACCTGGAAGCTGCTTTAGTTCTGTCCCAGCTTAGCACAGCTTCTGGAAGTGCGTTTTGTGCTTCTTGGTGTAAGCTGCCATTCATCCCACAGGCAGAGCCATGATTACAGAAACACTCCTTGTGAGTAAAAACGTATCGCTGTATTAGCTGTCTGGCATTAAGCACGGTAGTTTGCTGAACAGTGGTGTGCTGGCAGGAAAACACAGCCTAGCAAAATATATGCAGGATGAAGTGAAACAAAGTTCACTGGAGAAAGGAAAATAATACTAATCCTTCATTCAATAAGCAATGAGTTAAGTACATTTTGCGTGTTAAAGAAATGTAAAAGCAAAGGGAAGAAAGCACACACATATAAAGGTGGTGCAACTGGCTTCCTCTCTAAAGACAACACACGCAGCATTTAGGTATTAATACTACCAGGGGTTGTATCCAAGCTGCTGGTATGAAATGCAGCCCCTGGTTTAAGGTTCCACTGAGTTTCAGGGTCTTTGAATTCCCTCTAAGCAGATAAACCCCTGGAAGTGAGGGAGGACGCTAACATTTTCATGGGTTGTTTAAATCATCTAATAGACCTGCAGAGGATAATAACCAGTGTGTGAGGTGGGATTACATCCACTTTTCAGAAGTGTGGCGATGTCTGTGATAGTTTTCCTTGTTCTGATGTGCCCCTCACAAAGGTTCGAGGAGTTTGGATTTGGTTACGTGGAGCTGGCTTTGTGAAAATGAGCCATGATCCAGCTAGCAGAGATGCACTGATGGGATACAGTCTGCTTGTTGGACTTAAAGCTAGTCTCAGTGGTTGCTTCAGGATGCTCCAGAGTGAGACCTTCCAGATTCATAGAATCATTAGGGATTGGAAGGGACCTCGAAAGATCATCTAGTCCAATGCCCCTGCCACAGCAGGACCACCTAGACCAAGTTACACAGGAACACATTCAGGTGGGTTTTAAACATCTCCAGAGAAGGAGACTCCACAAAGCCCCTCTTTTCACTTGTCTTGTACCATCCTCCTGATGCTCAGGTTAGGGGTAATTCATAAAGCATTTGAACCTTGCAATGGAAAACACAATCATAGAGAGCCTCTGAATAGAGGCACTGATGGCACTGCTGCCTACCATGTTCTCCTTGTTCCTTCTCTTAGCCTCATGGTGCTTGCTGGGTAGTCACCTGCTTTCTTTTCCCTCAGATAGACATGGAATCAACTTTTCTTCCTCTTCATGTGGGGCTTTCTTTTCTTCGCTTGTTTCCAAACAACTCAAGAAAAAAATTGAATTTCTTGATGGCAATTTGAAGCTCTTGATGGCAAAACTGGATGCCATTAGCAAAGGAGCTTCAGGACAGAGGCGGTACTTGAAAGTGTTCTCAGAATTCTTGAAAACTGGTTGGGTGTCAGGGGCTGGCAGCAGCAGAATCCAGCTGCTTGCAAACCACTCGGTGCTCTTCCTTTCTGCCAGCTGGCAAGAGTTGGCTGGGGGTTTTGACTACTGTCTGTTGTTGAAAGGACACAGAGTAGCCTCAAGGTGTTGCTGTCCCTTTAAAAACCTTCCTTTCTCTTGTTCGCTGTGTGGTTTACCATAAAGCTTAATTTCATATCACTCAGCTAATTACAAACTGCTTCCTTGATCTTTTCACACAGCCAAAGGCACCACTAGCAAATCAGACCCACGATTTAGGAGGCTGCAGTACTGCACCGCTATTCCCACAGCAGCCGACTCCTTCAACTTGTACCTCTCAAGCCTGCCATTGTGTTGGAAAGTAGAGCAGGTAACTACTTCATCAGTCCAAGATTTCATTTTCCTGGAGCACGGAGGTTCATTATACTTACTTTATCAGCAGTAAGGTTTACTGCCAAATCCATGAGAGATATTCATGTGAAACATGAGCAGAGAGAGAGGCATTGCATCTTTTCATTAATAAGCCCTCTTCTGGGATCCGGCATTAGTGAGATTCAGCGGATCATAGAGCACAGGGGTATCGTTTTTACATGATTACTCTAAATTCTTAAACCAGAGGCTTAAGAGAGAGGCTTCTCACAAAGGCAGCTGTGGGAATTGCTAAATGATTGGCACAGCACTCACGATGGGCTGAACCACTCCGGGTACCTCCAGACATGGGGGGTGCCAGCAGGCATTTTATTACCAGCCTTCAAGGGAAAAGTGGAAAGGAAAGAGTGTATGAGAGCGAGATGTGCTAACCCTGCAAAATACCTCTGCAGCTCTGTCTTTCCTCCTGAACAAGACTCTTGCTGTAATACTGATGCGGGGCTTCGTCACAGCACACAGGATAAGCTGTTTTCTCTTCCCTTGCCGTATCTTCTTTGTGTCTAGGCTTATTTTTAACCTGTCTGATCCTACCATCATTAGTATGACTACTAAAATAATCCCCTTGCAACCTCCACCTCGAACCAGTTCAGTTTTGACTGAGCCGAGGGTCATTTAATTCCCCCAAATATGGAACGATTCTTCTTCTAAGGTCCGTTATCTGCACGCGAGAAACTTTTGGTGGCTCTGAGCTTATTGCACAACTAGCAAGTCTCTGCTAGATTTGTGAAGTTGATAACATCGACAACGGAGAAAGGAATCTGTGGCTTCAAAAGACCTACATTGTCTTCTCTGTGTTGCTTTGTGGTTCTTCTGTGATTTTGTGTCCTCGCTGCTCAGTCCTGTCCCGCCAGGCTGGCTGCGAACTAAGATCAGGAAGTTGATGTGGCTGAAATAAAAACGCCTTTTCCCGTTTTTTCTCCCTGGATTAGTTTTCAGGTGGGTAATTTCATCAGTCAGTTCCAAAGTACAGATGCACAAATGCTTATCCCAGCATGAGGAAAGGGATCGCACAGGGACTGAAGGGACTGGAATGCTGCTGTCGTTGACGGCCAGAAGTGTTGCCTGAGCTGCAGCTTCCAGTCCAGTCCCTGGAAAAGGGCTATAATAGCACTTCCTTATTTCTTTTTATGTTAAGGAAAACTTTGTCACCGTCTGCCATGTATTTACATTTGTCCATAGACCTAAAGCACAGAGCAGGTACTAGGTCTATGCAAACTCTGCACAGCTTGAGTGAGTAGATGTGCAAGAAATGAAGCAAACATTTCACCAAGAGGCACTTTCAGTGGGAGGTGAACTTGGAGTCAGTGTATCGTGATCTGCAAATCACGACCTGTCTGCAAAGCCTTCAATAATCTATACCTACCCCAAAGCCATTGCCAGAATCTTCTCAAGGTATTGTTAACCCTGAAGTAACCAAGGTGACCACTAGTCCTTTTACGTTTCTTTGGGGAGTGTTAGCAGGAAAATCCTTCCTGGAATGTTTCTCCAACGTGTTGCAAAAATGTCCAGCTTCCCAGTCATCCTGATTGCTAATCGCTAGAGACTGTCTTAAGCTCCAGAGTTTAACAGGGAGAAGAGAGGAGGGGAAGGGGAAGTCCACAACAGACCTATGAAAGGAAGAAGCTGTGTTTAGAAATTTCTGCCATAAACTACTTTGAGCCTCGGTGTAAATCCATCAGTTTTCAGGTTTGTAGTTACAGGTGGTTTTAAGTGGAGATGTTCCTCTTTGAGAAGATGCCTTTCACTCCAGAGCTCTCTTAAGTCCAAATAAAGAAAAAGAAAACCAAGAACCGAGGACGTGATGTCTCGTGGGGGAAAAGCCGCGTAGTCCAGATGAGACTGCAAAGAGCGCCCAATGCGAAGCCAACGCGTTTCTCTTCTCAGGATTTCCAAAAGCGGTTGGCAGACGTAATGAGAAACAGGTGCAAGCTATAATATTTATTGTGACAATGCATCATTTTTGTCTGCTCCCAAGGTCATCGCTGTAGCCTATAGGAAGCCAGCAACCCAGGGGGAGTAGAACTTTATCTATACGGGTAAAACACGAATTACTTAACCCTTTATCTAATGGAATGAAAGGCAACGTTGCACAAAGCACAGAGCTAACAAAATAGGAAATCCCATAAGAAATCTTCCATGATAACAGGTTCCAGTGAAGTAAGTGACACCACCAGCTGAGCTAATAGCCAGCCTTAGGTAAAATGGAGTTGGGACAGATAAGGAATGAGAAAAACACATTTTTTTGCTACTTCTCCTTCAAAGGTCTGGGTTTATGTAGAATTTACTGCAGTAGGAGGCCATGATTGCATGTTATCTAGCGCCTGCTGTACAGTTGGGTGTCATATGCTGCGTTCACCCGAGCTCCAACGATATGTTTCTGTGGCTGCATCTGTCTGTGAGGGACTGGGGCTGCAGATTCACCCAGGCACTGCCTTTTCAAACTGCTGGTTGAGCGTCCCAGGGTTTTCCAGCAAGAGAAACCTGAGAAAGGTGTTGATCCATCCTGCCCTTCAAAACAGCAAATGTAGAGAAACAAACTCCGTGTGCTTCTCTCTATCTGACCGTAAGTGTCCCAAAAATACTTTCACCTGGACCCGCAGTGATTCTGTTGGTTAACAGTGACCGCCCTTGGCGATAAAAAAGTCCCATTTTCAAAGCTGGCACTTAATTCCCTCTTGTGAGTTTTTCTTACAGCCTTTGCATAACTTCTTTGTGCTTTTGTAATCTTTTGGGAGCGAGGGTATTCTTTTAACTCCTATTTTATTTCTTTTAAACGTGGCAGCTATAAATATGGAAACAAAGCCGCATACGTGGATAATAGACACGTGTGAAACTGGGGGATTTGTTCCTTTTTGCACAAGCTGCAAGAAGTCGCCGATATTTTTGCAGATGGAGACTATTTTTTCCACTTCCAGATCATCACACACCATAAAATCAGTGGGTAGCTGCGTAGCTTCAGAGAAAACATTAGATAGCAAATACAAACCGTCTCTCGAACCTTTGCACACCCTAAATGGTAACTCGTTCTTTTGGCACCCACAAGTCCCCAAAATGCTCCTCGACATCTAGTCACCATCATTGACCAGATTAATTGTCCTATACCTGCAATCACTTACTGATGTTCTGCATGATTCTTAAGAGTGTGCAATCGCAGAATCACAGAACATTAGGGATTGGAAGGGACCTCGAAAGATCATCCAGTCCAATCCCCTCACCACAGCAGGATCTCCTAGACCAAGTCACACAGGAACATATCCAGGCAGGTTTTAGACATCTCCAGTCCTCATCAACCAGGGCAAACTCTTCTTTTATGTCAACTTCCTGTGGGGCCTGTGCGGTCTGGGGCTTGATATCAGGACAGCCCCTAGAAGTGTAGACAGAGGCAAATTAAATTCAGAGGTAAAATAATCCAAGCACATGATATTGATGGATTTAGGGTTAAATTCTGAGTGAACACTTAGTGAGAGACAGACCCTGCAGACTCAGCAGAATAAAATATGATGTTTAGAGAAGACCCATTGTCCTCAACACCCCGATCAATGTCCCAGCAGTAAATGCTGCAGAAGTTCAGGTGTAGTTGGAAACTTTGCAGCTCAGCATCCTTGCTGATTTGTTCCCTTTAGTGAGTTTAGTACCCTACACTTCTGAGTTTGTCTTACGACTTGCAAGCGCTCTTAGCAGTGGGCTGGTGAGTTTGTACATCATCCTGCGCATCGCAGATTTGCTTAGATGATCTGTTTCTTGGAAGTATTTTTAAAATCCACTCGCTGTACATTTTCCCTCCTCTGTCTCTCCTCCACCCCAGAGCAGCTCTGAACTTGGGAATCTGTCGTGTTGCTATAGCTGAGGCTCTTGCCAACATAGCGTTATGAGGAGTGTGAGGAAAAAAGGGAAACTGGCGTTGTCCAAAGCTATGAGGAGGGCAGCTGCCTTCCTGCTGAGCACCTCTAACACCAAGGAGCCAGCAAAATTAGGGGTGGACAGAGGAAAGCCTCCCTGTGCTTGTAAAGATATTTTGAGACTAGCCAGTGTTCGCGCTGTCCTTCACAGTCCCAGTGTGAGTACAAGTGTGGTGAACAAGTGAGGCTCAGGACTTCTGGAGACACGCTAAGGATGCTTGGGAAAAGGGATGGGGATTCTGAGCGACTCTGCTGTGCTTTGTTTCCCGAGTGCTAAGCCACACTCGAATTGTATTTTACTGGGCATCAGGCGGCTCCGGTCACAGGTGAGTGGCTGGGTGCGCGGCTCCCGTCTGGGGTCATTTTGGCATTGTACTTCACCGAATAATACCTCCCCTTGCATCTCTTCTTAATTATTTTTAGAAAAGCGATACTTTGCATATCTGGCTAAGTGCTTTTAACAGCCTCTGCCTGTGGTTTGTTAAAATTAAAAAAAAAAAGAGAGAGAGAGAAGGAAAAAAAAAAAAGAAGTGTGATCTTGCTGGAGAAGTAATTTGCTTCTATCCAACCAATGATGGCTTGCACTTTATGCAAATTGGTATCTAGGGAAAACAAATCCCATTTAATACATATGCATAGTTCATAAAAAAAACGACGTGAGAGAAAGAGAAAAAAGATAAAGCCACGAGTCAGCAAAAGAACAGGTTCCGAGGAAATTTATTGTCCCAAATTGGACATTTGTAACAGATGATGTGAACAAGTGTTAACTTTGTTTTCATCAGCTCTTCACGTACATTCACTAGACATCACACAGATTATGTTTTAAGGATCTGAACTGTAATAAAAAAAAGTGTCTGTGGGCTTTGGAGTGTTGTGTTCCATATGGTTGGGGAAGTGCGGAGTTATTGCGACAAGCATCTTGTGAAGCTCATTACACACGGCGGTGTTAGATGCGAATTGCTGCGCATCGCTATAGGGTACGTACATGACATCCCACAGTCAGCAGATAGCAACTGGAAATGAAAGATATGAAGGCACAGAGTACAGCTTCAGGGAACATGTTAGACAAAACATCTGCTGGTATCAGAAAGCTGCATTATCAGATCATTGTGGCCATGAATTTTTTATAAAGACTTTTTTTTTTTAAAGCTGCGACTTTGAAAGTGACATTTTGTGAGAAAGTTTTTGATTGAAGTGTGATGTCAGGAGAAAGGCCAGTCTCGTTTGTTATCTGTGTAAGAGCCAATATTGGCAGCCTGAATCAACTCCTTTCTTGGAGCGGTCAAGTTGGACATTCACAGACTACAAGTGTTTTTTCCCTTCTGGTATCAACAGCGGGTAAAACCTTGACCCAGACTACAGGTTGTAGCTTTACTACCGAGCTCCTCTGCAGGGAGGGTTCCTTAATGGCATGGCTGGAGGGGCTACTGAACAAAACTCACCCAGAGTTCTGTTCAGAAGATGGGACACAAAACACTTCAGACGTGCATGGAACAGAGAGAATAACCCCCCAAGAGGGACCTGCATTGCCGCTGGGTACTTGGCTACCACTGCAAGGTTGCTCGTTAAGCGTGGCTACAGCTAAAAAGACCATCACACATTGCTTGCAAAACCTTTTCGAGGCTGTACTTTGGGAGTGGTTTTGGAAGCTGTGGGCATCTCAGTTCTTAGAGGGGCCTCCTGCCTACTTAACATTCCTGGCATTTGTAGGGCAGGGCAGTGCAGTGGTGCGGAATCTGTCTGCGGATTGCAGTGAGTTCCATGGGAATGATCCGGTGTTTCCCAGTCTCTCGCTTGTCCTGCCCTTGCTGTGATTTTTTTTCTTCATGTCACTTTGCTGGAGGGTAGAGCAACCTCCCCCTCTGCAGCAACAGGTAGCAATAACCAGCTGGTCTCTTGACCGGCTCTCCCCTGCTGGGCTCACTCTCTGCCCAGTCAGCTGCCTCAGAAGTCACTGCTCATGCTGTTTCCCAAACGGTCACCTCAAGAAGACGACCAAAATCTCCCTCATTTTATGGCCTTCTTCCCAAGACTACTCCTGCACTTGTGTGAGGTTGGTTGGAGAATGGAGGGACATGTCCAAGAGCGTCGTGACTCTGAGGAGGAGTTGGTTGTCAGGAGCAATATTTTATGTAATGCCATTCATTAGTGTGATAGGGGCTGCAGAAAAAGCCAGAGGGGATTCGCACTCTGATGCTGATACTTTAGGGAGCCTGAGAGTGAGTGAAGAATTCTGCTGGCCTGACCTGGTGCTGGATGAGGCAACTGTCAGGTGACGGACGAAGATGCTGAGACCAGTGGTCCTGGAGATGAGAGCCCACATAGGCCATGGCTGTAACATCATCTTCCCAACATCACTTTCCCATTCAAAAGCTGCATCATCAGAGCAGCATTTGAAAATAGGAGGCCTGGCATACAGGACATGCAGATCCAGGTCTGGCAGGGTCACTTGCCAAAGCAGGAGCTGCATCAGGGTGGTAACTGAGTGTCCTCACTGCTGTTGGAAAAGCACCCTAGTGGTTTCTGTGATTGCTTCCTTGGGAGGAGGTTTTTTGAAAATACTTAAATTTCATGAAAACAGCAGCAGACCAGAGCTGAGTATTTTGCTGCTTTTTAAAATCCTGTTTAATTGGAATTTAGGGTTGGGAGGGTTCTTCTGGGCAGAAATTTTGATTTTAAACTCAATCATATTTATGGAAAGAAAAAGCTGAATGTAGATCTACATTTCTCAGGGGGCCTCTGCACGAGACTGGCTTATGTCTGTGCATCCAGCCATGAAGTTCTCAACCCCAGGGTTGATCTAGCTTGGAGAGGGATGAGAAGGATATCTGACCTTAAGTGAGTACTAGGCATCAAGGATCTAGTTATAGTTAGGAAAATGTGAATCAGAGGCTGCTATGTTTTTCATGTCCCTCTTTAAAACACTGCAAAGCTCCTCTGTTTGCATCTCAGTGTTCTTTTCTTGGCTGCACATCCACAGCTCTAGGGAGTTTGAGGAGGAGCCTTTGCTGGGCTTGGGTGCTGCTTAGCTGGGAACTAAGGAGCAACCTCCTGACAGGAAACACTGTGTGTTTGGAGCTCAGAGGCTGGTAGCACAGCCCTTCAAAATGAGATGTCAACCAAACTCCCTATGAACTGTCGTTCTCGTATGCAATGACCCAACCCTGAGCAAAAATGAGCCCTGCAGTCAGTCCTGTCTGTGCAACCGGGAGTACAAAGCAAGTGGAAGCGTTTAACTGTCTCTTTTGAACGGGCAGTCAGATGCTGTTGTCTCTGGAAGCCAATACGTCAACACATGCTGATTGCTCTGTGCTGTTGCAGGAACCATGGTTTTTATTGCAGAGCTGGACCCTGAGCATGTAGCCAGTCTGCTGCAGTTTTTCTCACCTTATCTTCTAGTTTGGGTTTGCACTGTGCTTTGAAAGATTTCTGTGGATATCCTTCAACTTTCCTTTGTCTGTTTGTGCTGTCCCAAGCAACAACAATATTGCTGGGTAGTTATTTCAGTGATGGAATAGACGCCACTTTGGATAGGACATATGTGTGTGTGTGTGTGTGTGTTTGTATAAGGAAGTACACACATACACATGTGTGCACATATATATATATATTAATGTGGTTATATACATATAGAGAGAGAGATAGTTCCTATCTTCAGATGGTTGTAACAAGGGTGGCTTGTAAAGAGCACAGGCAGTATGTTGGGTCAGCAAAGGGGGCAAAGAGCTGGCACTGCACTGTGGGGTATAGTATGGAAGAATATACGGATGTGTGGCTAACAAGTAGGGAAGTGGCTGGAGGGTCCCAAACGTGATAAGCACATATGCTGCCATACAGCAAATGCAAAGTGCCACCACTAGTGACAAGTGTATTGCACCTAAGGAAAACAGCTGTGCCAAGCGCCCAAATCCACGTTCAGCCTCCCGACCCCGTGTCTCCCTGATCTGATGTGGATTAAACTGGTCAGGTCTGGGAGCCTATCTGAGTATGTGTGCCACAGAAATAATGGCTCAGTAAATCTCTGAAACACCTCTTGCACGGCGGGCTGTTTTGCATTTGCAATCTTGCATTTGCAAGATTGTTTTATTTTATTTTATCTTATTTTATTTATTCTGCCTTGCTCAGCATCACAGGAGCACTTTGATTATCTGTGTAGATCATCGCATGGTCTAGTGCTGTTCTGTGCTACAAATCCTCCCACATAACCCTTTTATTTGTTCATAATTTTTCTATTTTGAAGAAATACCCTTTGACACCTGAGCTGGATCTCCTGTTCTTAGGCATAAATATAATAAAGTCCCCAGTGAAGAGCATCCCTCTAACTGGTCATGTCTGCTCTGTATATATTTGAATATATAAAATATTAATAAATGATTCCAAATGTTTAATCATCTCCATTTGACTCTATGAGCCTCGGCGTCTGTAGGCTTTCTGTGCAAACTGCCTCTGTGATATCCACATACTGCTGATTTGTTGTTGATTTTGAGTTTTTAAAGCAAAATAAAACTGAGGTTTGCAGTTATATTTGAATTAATCAGGTCTGATTAGACAGGGACAGATCAGGCTGCTCTGGAAATCCCAGAATGTCTCTCATACAATTTCATGTGCTATTAAAAAATAAATAGCTCCTATCCTAAGTAAGACTGCTGTCTATTTGACTCTATTTTTTCGGATTGTGATGGTGTTCAGGGTGCAGGAAAGGAAAGCATTTTGTTTCTTGTAATACAGATATTTTAGAATGGAGTCACCTGGTGGTAGATCTCATAAATGTACATGAAGAGACGCTTCCTAATATTATTAGTTTGGGGTTTTTTTTTCCTTCACATCACACTGACTGTCCATCTAGAGGCTTTGATAGTTGGAGTTGCACAAACAAAAGGCTGTGTTTAGTTTAATAAGCCAGTTTAAAGAGAAAGGTTGGAATTATGTATAGCAGAGGACAATTATGCAAACTAAATGATTCTTCAATTAATAATGAGATCTGTGAAAGGCAAAGGAGAAAGGACCTTGCTCACAGAAGGAGAAAGCCTGTGAAACCCCACATACCCCTTGGTGTATGGGGAGGTGATGCTGGAGGATGGCACAGGGGACATGGGGCAGCCCTGGCCTTAGCTTTCAGCCACAGCCTTTTGAGGGCTTTTCTGTGGACACCTGTTCAGTAGAAGGGCTCCTGTGGGGTTTTTGAATTCCTAAACATGTTCACCCAACCTGGTCTTCAGCTCACAGGGCCCTGTTAGCAAGCAGCAAGCAGACCTGGGCTGCAGAAGCACCTCCCAAGACCTGAACCTTGAGTACCATGCTGGAGGGATGGTATGGAATCATGGAATCACAGAATCAGCAAAGTTGGAAAAGACCTTCAAGATCATCAACCATCTGCCCTACAACCTCCAACCACTAAACTATGTCCTGAAACGCCCTGTCTGCCTGTTTGTTGAACCCTTCCTGGGATGGTGCTTCCACCCCCTCCGTGGGCAGCCTGTTCCAAGGCCTCCTCACTCTTTCTGGAAAGAAGTTTTTCCTGAGATCAAATCTGAACCTCCCCTGGCATGATTTGACTCCATTTTCTCTTGTCCTACCGCTAGTCCCTAGGGAGAAGAGGCCAACACCCACCTCACTCCAGCCTCCCTTCGGGTAGTTGTAGAGAGCAGTGGGGTCTCCCCTCAGCTGCACCTGCAGGCTGAGCAGCCCCAGCTCCCTCAGCCTCTCTTCATCAGACTTGTTCTCCAGACCCCTAATCAGCCCAGCTGCCCTCCTCTGCCCTGTCTCCAGCACCTGACTGTCCTTCCTGTCTAATGATGAACCAATTATCCCCGTAGTCTGGAAGAGTTTGAACAGAAAGGACTAAGACTACTGCACATCAAGTTAATCAGCAGTTAAGCCAGCACCTACTGTGGGAGACCGTGCTTAATGCCCCTTAAATGGCCAAAGGCTGTGAGAGTGTCCTGCCCAGCAAGTTGTCTGCTGTGGAGTAGCACAATGAGGATGTGATGCTGATGTGTAGCGCCAAGAGGAGGTTCAGCATCCTCCTTGGAGGCGGGAAGGGTTAAAACTAAACACACAGTCGAGTTGGAGCTGCCTTACAGCAGTGCCTAAAGCCAAAGACTTCCTGCGCCAGCAGAAGCAAAATACGAATGTTAATGCAGCCACACGTTGGTAACCACAACCTGCTCGCTCTTCCTTGCTCTTCCTTTCCTCACTCTTCAGATTGCAGCCTGGAAAACAGGTAATGGAAAGGTAGAAGCCAACCTGTAGAGCCAGAAAAGACAGTGGCCTTTTTCACGCAGCTTTTAGCCTTCCTTTAAATTCCTGACTGTTGTGTGCCAGGGCGACAAGACATATGTTAAAGATGTTAAAAAGCAAACACTGTGCAGACTGCACCAGCATGCAGAGTCAGAGGGGAAGCGAGCAATAACGCGGGGAGAAAGGGGAAGAAGTGATTATCTGGGAGTGATTATTCGGGAGGGCAATAGTGGAAGGTGCTGTAAGTGACAGGGATTCACTATGGGACGCAAATCACTTAAGGCAAAGCCATTAGGATCAATTTAAACTACCAAAGAGAGAGGCTGGAGCGACAATAGCGTGTTGTAATTAAAATCACAAATATCGTTTTGCAAGACGTGGTTTAAAAGACCAGGCAGAGTTACTTTATCTCAACAAAGGAAAAGCTTTTCTTTTCCTTCTTAAAATTCTTTAAGAACGCCTTTTTTTGTGAGGATCAAAATTATTATAGAATCATAGACTTGTCCAGGTTGGAAAAGACCTTTAAGCTCATTGAGCCCAACTGCTAACCCAACTGTCCCAAGCCCCCTGCTAAACCACGTCCCTAAGCTCCATATGTTATTTTCTTTATGTTTTCTTTAAAAATTCTTAATTCCATTTATATATGTATTTTTCTATTTTAATATTCTCTTTTCTCTTGATGGGCATATTATAAATGGAATCAACCACATTACTAATGCTTTTAATCTGATTTTAATAGAGCCTAGGGCTGAAGCATGGAATCAGCATGTGTCCCATTAAAAGAAAAATACAGCTATGGAGACAATAAATAGCATGTCCAGGCAAACACATTTATCTGTGTATTAGGTTTATTTATTGAGCCGAGTAGCCCGTACAGACACACTGGTTTATTTTTCGTTAGACACTTTTCCAAAGCTGAAGTCCGTGGGATAGGATCGTTACTGTTTTTGGCAGCAGCAACGTGAACTTGGTAAAAGAGCCTGGCATGGAAAACCACTGAGTTCTGACATATTCCATTTGCTCCAAACTCTTTGATTTCTGCTCACAGCATCTGACATGTGTTGGGCATTGACCTTGCTCTTTTAAATAAGCTTATTTTAGAAGACCTTTGCAGAATGCTGTCTGTTTGGCCTCGATGTAAGCTGTTAGGGAAATGTAGTACAAACACAGAAGTTGTATGTTTTGAATGCCAGAGATGTTAGGCTGAAGAGCAGTTGGTAAGATCTGTACTTCTGACTGCTTTCTGTGCTCTTAACAAGAGAGTGTCCTTAAAGAAAAGAAAAACTCTTTATTCTGCATTTCTATTAGGATTATAATGATTTTTATTTTAAGCACGATGTTCAGATCCAACTTCTTCTTCCAGGCTGAAATGTTCTGATCCCAATCAGACACTCAGTAGAGTGAAGGCAAACAGTAAGTGATTTTTCTTTTGGATGTCCCAGGTCACAAACCTCAGAGAGTCGGGGTCTGGTTATACTGTAGAGTCAGCCCCTCACCAATGGCTCTGAACACAAGCACTCAGCGCATGGGAGTAACTTCTCCGATGCTTGGCCTCCTCCCTGTGGAACAGCACACTTCACTCTGCATTTCAAGAAGTACCATAACCTCCTGCGTGGAGATTCGCTTTCCGTTTGTCACAGGAGAACAGCTTGTATGAAAGTTCATGGTGAGAGTGCTGCGATCTTGCAAATGCTGCATCACTATGCAATGAAACAAATCGCTGGGTCCCGACACGGCAAGTGAGAGGGAGGGAATGAAAAAGCCTTTATGAGGTGGGTAGAAGAAAATGTCCTTCACTAAGCCTGTATCTGCCGAAGCCGCTAGAAAGCTCCTATCAACAGCAAAACCAGAAAGAAACTTGGAAGTGAACTTGGGATATGTGTTTGATGGTCTCCTATTGCTGGAGACAGACTCCTGCACCCTTGTCTTGGGCTTTGAGGTTTGGAGCCTGGAAATTCAATCAACTGGAGAATGTGGCCCTGGAAAGGGTTGCTGAGTTTAGCCATATCTGAGTAAGTGGCAATAAAATTCTACCCGTAGGAAAGCAGGTATCAAATTGCCAAAATAAATGTAAATTTGAGTGCATGGTCATATGTGGCTCTTCAGAACAAAACTTGGCTCCATATGCAGCAAAGAGAGGCATCAGAGCTCTGCCAGAACATTAATAATCATCTTCCATGGCCCGTGGCAGGCTCTGCACACTGGCTTCCTCTCAAAGAGCTTGACTCAGTTGGCTTCACAAACACACAGGAAGGGCATGAAGACCTGTCTTTGTTGACACTAGGTTAAGAGGCTGCGAGCACTTGACGTGGAACATTTCCTTGGCTAAAGGAGTTGTTAGGAGCAAAATTTTCTACCTCCCTCTGCAAACTCATCTCCCTGATGCAGCGACAGCACAGGGAAGCTCCCTTTTTCTCGTGAGTGACCCATCTCCAGCATGTGCTTTGGGTTTGAAGGCTGAACCATAGAGATTTTGGGGGGAAATTTGAGTGTCCTGCTGTCATTGCCACAGTGTTAGTGGCTGCCTTATGTAGTAGGATCTTGTGTAGGATCGGTTGGACCAATGCCACCAGACGGTAGGAAGGATGGCAGAGCTGCTGCTGCCTCCAGCAAACGAGGTCTGCCTGAAATTCCCTCAACCGTTGCTCACAGGCTCATTTTTTCAAGGAAATGGTTTTTATTTGTTGTGAGTCCTTCAGATAGGAAAGCTTCTCACAAAAACCTAAATAATGTTAGGTACTCTGGGTTCTTGGCAGATAAAAACTGAGTGCTCTGTGGTGTTTGTACAAGTAGAATGATAGTGATAAGCACCACAGGAAGTCCCCAAAGATGGTGCCAGGGGACTTGATCCCCCATAAAATGATGAAAGACTCTGATGTGATGGTGCTTTTTGGAACAGCTTGAGCATAAATGCCACATTCTTTGCCACTGCCGACTGACTTCCATTGTACCAGGATTCTTTTATGTTTTAACGGATGTTTTGAGCACCTTGAGAACAAAAATTCCCATTGTGATAGCGCTTCGGGAAGACTTAAAGGTTGTGGTGGACTAAGAATTGAGATGCAAATCACGCTTACACACAACCTCCTGCTGAGCCTCAAATTCGTATAGATCAGGTTCTGCAGCCCTGATGAAGAACCAGTGATCGGCCTTGACTGGGATTCACGAGTTATTTGTGGTCTAAAGTATCATTTCCTGTGATAGAATTGCAATTTACCAGATGAAGATTGTCGCTGGAGACAGTCCCCTGATCTTCCATTGTTTTTGCAGATGCGGCGCCACTGCGTTCTCCTCGCACGCACAGTGCAAACGCTCACGTCTCGGCTCCCCACTCTGCAACACGCTCTTACCCAGCGCTGTGTATTGATCCTCTCTCTTGCCTTTAAAAAAAATAAGCAGGCAGGCGGTAAAACACTGGCTGCTACAATCTTCACGTTAAAAGCGAAGAAACAAGAAAAAGCCATGTTTTGGGGGCTGCTCGAGGTGCAAGACAACAACCCTCAAGCTTGTAACGTGTTCCTGGCTGCAGGACAGGTCCGTCTGAGTGCTACCTCTTCACAGCGTTCCCTCTCTGAAACAGATGTGTTCGCAGCAGGAAGGGCTGTGCTGAGCCAGACACTCTGGGCTACCAAGTCCTATTTGCTGGGGCTAAGCTTTCTCTGTGCTGGAGGAGACCCTACCCTCCAGAGGTGGCAAGCCTGTTTTTGCCATTCCTGAATCACAGCGTGTGTGTGCCCAGACCATGGCAGGTAACTGATGGCAGAGCAGTTACGGGACACGTATCCTGCCCTCTTCTTCTGCAAAGAGGATGCAAACCTGAATGGCGGCAACACTCAATCCTTAGCAGTTTTGAGCTAATATCTTAACCGCGATGAGAGCTTTGCTTCTCGATGCCCTGAACCACTGTGGCCTCCCAGGGACCATCCTAGCAAACCCTTTCCAGCTGTGCAGCAGTTCCTGACTGCAATGTACTTGACAAGCGCTGTGTACTGGACGATAGGATGATGAAAATTGCCAACAGCAGTGATCGTCACCTCAGAGCTGAGTCCTCCACTCTGGAGGGACCTTACAGTGACATTCCAGTCCCTGGAAGATGCCTGTAAGAAGGCTGGGGAAGAACTGTTCACAGGGACATGGAATGAGAGGATGAGGGGGAATGGTTTGAAGCTGGAAAAGGGGAGATTTAGGCTGGACATTGTGCAAAGGTTCTTTGAGGGTGGCAGAGGCCCCATCCCTGGAGATATTCAGAGCCCCTAATGGGGCTCTGAGCAATCTGTTGTAGTCCCTGCTTGTTGTAGGGGGGTTGGACTACATGACCTCTAAAGGTCCCCTCCAACCCAATACATTCTATGATTTAATGAGAATGAGCATTTGCTGACAGCCGGGGTGGGAGTTGATGGTCTACAGCAACTACAGGGGTCTTTGCTCAGGACGGAGCACTGCCCAGGCTGCTCAAAACATCCCTTTGCCCTTCTGCATTGTCCTGGTTGAGATGCTCTTTCACTTCTTTATTTTTTAACATTTTGGGAACAATTCAGTCATCTTAAGTGAAAGTCAGCTGCTGCCTTCACTTGGGAATGCGAAGGCAGTTAAAAGGCTCCAGAAATCCAGTGCACCAGCACTAAGTAGCTCTAGCGGGTCTTTCGGTGCCTGTTTGAAGAAAGGTGCCTAATCAGAATTAAAGCAATGGGTTTAAAACATGTGTGGGAGAAATACAGGGCCCTCGTAACTCTTGGAGGGAATAGGGGTACATGGTTAGCACTTATTTAGCAATACCACCAAACTGCCTGGAAGGAGAGGCACTGCCCTATCCCCCCACTCAGCTTCCCAAGCCCGCTCTGCAGAGAGAGGCACGTGCTAGACATCCAGCCTGCTGGGTCTGGCTCAGCTCTGCACTGGAAAGTGAGCTTTTTCCATCTGCTACCGTGGAGAGGAAGCTGCCTTCACCCTTTCCCTGAAGAAGATGAGCTATAGGAATATGCAAGGAGCTTTTTTTTTGTAGTTAGGGGGCCAGAAGGGGAAGCAGTGGTCAGAAGCAGAGATTGGGAGTTGGCTTGTTGTAAATTTCAGGCTGTAGCTGGTTTTAATTTATTTTTTGTTTTATGTGCAGGACACAAGGTCTTGCAGGCCTGGCTAATATCACAGCCTGGGGTTTTGTAGATTTTTAATCAAGGTCTACTTTGGGGGGTTCTGCTTTCAGTGGTGCTGGATGCGTAGGGGGGGTTGTTGTGTTTTTTTTTTCTCGCTGCAGTGTCTGGAGTTTTTTTTTAGTTAAACTTTTCCATTCTTCAGACTGGAGCCAAGCGAGTAAATTCAAATTACCCAGCACTTTCCAGAGTAGGCTTTTTTGTTTGGATTTTTTTGGTTAGTTGTTTTTTTCTTTAAATCGTTTTTGAACAAACTGCGATGTCGCGTGTCTCTGAAAATCACAGCTGGCATCCGCAGTCCTACCTCATTGCCCCTCACTAATCTGGCACCCTTAGTACTGTCTGAATAGCTTCTTGTTCATCAAATCTGTATTAAATGACTTTTCTATATCTTTGTTTGTTTGTTTGTTTTGTCCCTCTGCTGGCAGGAAAAGTAAATCCCGAAGTATTAGAGCAGGTGCTATTAATATGCAAATAATGGAGAGTATACCAGGTCTAATAGACCTCCCAACTACATGGGAGGTGTCGCTGTTGGAGCAAATTAGCTTTCCATAATTGCATGCTTTTTACAGCCTCCTGGGATTATATTTTAGATCACAGACAATAAAAGCATATGCTGCTGGTTGAAAATGTAACTAATTTTAGACTTGGAGACTGTTTTAACCAAACTTCTTGGTGTTAAACTGCTATTTGGCAAGGAACTTTTCACAGAGCTTGTGATTTTCGTGGCCTTTTCCCTTCTCCCATTAACCGCTCTTTCTGTCTTTTCAAGTTGAAAGTGGAAAAGAGAGTCTTGTGGGTGGCTGCATCTCAAAAAACAGGTATGTCTCACAAAATTGAGTCCAGATTGTCTTATCTCGGTTCTGAGTCTGTGTTAATTCACCTCCTAATGGGATCTTGCCTGAGCTTTTTGTGTCAAACTCTCCTTTGGCGTATTCATGAGATGTAAATCCGTCCCAAAGGGATGCTGTGGCCCCTGCTGACCACTCACATGGGAAGAAAGCTGCTTGGAGCATCACAAAGACTTCTTTGCTAACCCAGCAGAGAAAAGAGACAGCGAGCTGATGTGCACAGATGCCCAGTGTCCTTGCATAGCCTGCACCTAGAGACAGGCAATATTGGAAAAGTCTGTTCAAAAGACACAGAGAAAAGGCACAAGGACTTCAGAGCACACTCGGAGTCAAGCATTATTGAGCTGTACTGGCACATTATCAATAGCACTTTCCAAATTGATATTGACAGCAAAAATCATACTGTTGGCAATGGCAGTCTGTGACAACTTGGATCACGGAGAATCAAGCTGTTGTGTCTGAGAGTCGGTGTCTTTACTTCAGGTGCTGCAGCGATTATTTCCCAGCCGAACTTGCCACACTGCTCGAAGGGACCGCCCGTGTAGGTGCGCACAGGGCACCCACTTGAAACCTGTCCCATATCCCCCACGCCTGCTTCTGCTCCTCTGACCTTGGGTATTTGTTGTGCTGGTAGGAAATGGTTCTCCTGGCTCACAGCACCACCCCGACCTTGGCTGCCCCAGTTCTGCCTGCATTGAAGGACTGCAGCAAGAGGTTGGTTAGAGCAGCAGCAGGTTTAGCTTACGCAGATGTGCTTCAGCAGCAGGCTGGAGTGGCGTCGGCTGAGGGAGGCTGCGGAAGGTTGAGGCAGTTGCTTTGTTTTGTCTTTCTGCCAGTTGTCCCATTGCCCAGAGTCTGTGATTTGTGAGTTTCTTTTGGCACGCTTGCTCCACTGCTGGTATATCTCTGTGCAGTGTTTCCAGGTCACTCGGTCTGCGGGATGGTGGCCATCTTTTATTTCAAGAGGGATAAGAGTTCAGGGGCAGGATCAGATGTGTCGAGGATGTTGCGGCCAGGTGGAGATGAAGTTAGTGTTGTCAAATTTCTTTCTGTCATGGGAAAAGGAAGCGTTAGCAAGTGAGAGTAAGCCTGAAAGATGTCCTTTGACACAAGGCCAGGAAAAACACTCTTGAGATGCGACTTAGGCTGTGTGGCAAGGTCCTTCTGAACTTTTGGGGCCACGACTTCGCTACCCAAGTTTTCGTAAGTACATTTCATACATACAAGATATGGAAACACTTAAAGAAAAGACAGGACTTGGTTGATGCTTGACTTACTATTGCTGGGAGCTCTGTTCAGACATGACCAGCACGCTGAACTCTGTGAAAGGGACATCCCTTCCCAGCATGAACCCCTTTCGTTATAGGAACTGCAGAAAATGTTCCTAAAGACAGAGAATTAAACTGTCCAGTCCATTCCTACTCCCAGAGGAGGCTGCACCACTAAGCTGTCTGTGCACAAAGCAGAGATTAAATGAGTGCTCTTCCAGCGCTGCTCCTACCCCAGCAGGCTAGATTTGCTGTAGCGTGTCCCAAGCACCGTCCCTGGTGCCCCACAAGTCATCCTGCCAGGGTGATGGAGCCTTGCTTCTTCACTCTGCCAATCTGAGGAAGGACAAGTCTTTAATAACCATTCCTGGGGCTGTAAAACAATGGAAAGGGGGAAAACAGTGCTGGAGATCACTTGTGATAGTCTCAGTGAAAATGCTGGACACTTCTTTTTCTGTCATGTCACCCTAAATGTTTTCTAGCATTAATCCCACTGACCTCTCACCTCTGCCACTTTTCACCAGCGGAGTTGGAAATGCCTTCCTTTATTATTTTTTTTTAAAAAAAGGCTAAAACTCCTGATACAACCAAATGAGATGTTGTGCCAGATGGCTGCATTTGTGACGCAGAGCGTAGTCAGAAGGGAAGTGGAAGGACACAAGGCAACTGTACATCAGATGTGTGAAAACACGATCAAAATACCTTCAACATCGTTTCACCAACACTGCATTAGGAGGCAACTGTGGTGGGCTGCAAGCAAAGAAAAGTGTGAGGGGATGCTAGCTGAAGAACAAAAACATCTTTCAGTACTGAGCTGCTTGACTTCCTCCAGCAGAAGTTTAGAAGTTTCCAAAAATCAAGAGGCTTCGTTAGAAAATGGGAGCAGTGTGAGCCAGCAGAGCCTCCCAGCATCCAGTGTCACGGCAAAACACCGTCTGTGATAGAGTAAAATATTGATAGCGGGCTGTGTCAGGGCTTAGTTAGCATTATAACAGGCTATGCTGCTGCAAATCTTCTGTGAGTAACTGCTCTCTCCTGTGACACGGGCAGTCAGCAGCTCCATGCCTTGGCTGCAGGCATCGAGGAGGATTCCTTGGATCAGCTGGTTTCATGTAGTTTGCCCACACACCCCCATACCCAGGAGCCCATAGAATCACAGAAGCATTCAGGTTGGAAAAGACCTTGAAGATCATCGGGTCCAGCCAATAACCCTACTCTACCAAGTTCACCACTAAGCCACATCTCCAAGCACCACATCTAAACTGTCTTTCCCATGTATCAGTGGTCTGGATTAGCAGCTCCTCAGAGTGAAAAGTGGTGGACTCCTAATACCAGTGGTGGCCTTTTTGAACCTTAAACTGTTGGGACACATTGAGCCCCTCATTGAGAAGCTTTTATCCACTTTTTGTGCCAAGACACTTGCCGAGCCTGTAAAAGCTGAGGCAGTTCCGTGGGCAGGTGCTTTTTTTACCTTTAGATACTCTGAGCCTAGGTGCTTCAGCTTTGCTTCCCTGCAGCAGGTTTTGGCTGTCATGTAGAGAAAATAATTTGATCTGAGATCAGAAATCAAAATTTTCTGGTCTTTTCCATGCTTAATCTGGCTTTGCTCAAACGGCTTCGTAGCTCTGCACACTCGCCTGCTCTGCGCTCTCTCAGGGGAACGGGACAAGAGTGACAGAGGCACAGAGGTCAGTCTCAAAGCTTGGCCTCTGGTTCCCTCGCTTATGGCTTGATTTACAAACTCTGTGATGCTTGGGTTTCACCACAAAAGGCTGAAATCTTAATAGTCTTAGACGGCAGTTTGATCGGAACATTGCACTAGTTTTCACCAAAACCATCTCCAGACATCTCCAACCCCCAAAATTACTTCAGGTACTTTCCAGCAAACATCTTGAAGGCAGGTTAGTTACATCAATAACAACAGTTACACAGAATGTGGCAGGAACATGCATCTTCCTCTGATTGCTGCTTTGTTCCTACTTTGAACGTGGCAGCTTCATTCCATTATTTTTATAAAATCTGAAATCCTTTAATAACGTTGGATGATAGTTTATTCTCCACACCAGCAGGATGGTTTGGGCATTTTTTAAACACATAGTGCATTGTCTTATTTGGGGAACCTGTTCGTAATAGAGAAAGAATTGCCTTTATTAACAAATCAAAAGCTTGTGCTGTCAAAACTGAAATCATTCTACCTTTTTATGTGCAAATTAAAGCTTCTGTCAAACCTTCAGCCATGGTGCATTTAATTTATGGAAACATAAAAATATCTGTCTCAATATTAAAATATTCTGCATGAGGAAGGAAGTATTTCGAGTGATGCACTGCGTTCAAGAGCCTCAAGATCGAGAGAGGTTCTCTTTCTCCTCTGCTCTGCCCTGGTGAGACCACATCTGGAATATTGTGTCCGGTTCTGGGGCCTCAGTTCAACTGCTGGAGAGAGCCCAGCGCAGAGCAATGAAGATGGTGAAGGGAGTAGATCTCCCTTATGAGCACAGGCTGAGGGAGCTGGGTCTCTTTAGCTTGGAGGAAAGGAGACTGAAGAGTTACCTCATTAATATTTAGAAATATGTGAGGGGTGGGTGTCAGGAGGATGGAGCCAGGCTCTGCTCAGTGTCATCCAATGATAGGACATGGGGCAATGGGTGGGAGCTGGAACACTGGAGATTCCACATGAGTGTGAGAAGGAACTTCTTCTCAGTGAGGGTGATGGAGCACTGGAAGGGGCTGCCCAGGGGGGTTGTGGAGTCTCCTTCTCTGGAGACGTTTAAAACC
>JAOXOE010000256.1:1970002-2019580 GCA_028565055.1 Phoeniculus purpureus | reverse complement strand
CCAACATTTTCCCCACTGTACATTATTTGTATTCAAGGTTTTTGAAATGACATTGTAATCTGATGATGCACCAGCCTATTATATTGTCTAGCAGGACAAATATCCTTGCATTTTCTCTGTAGAACTAACACAATTTTTCCATGTCAGAGGTGCATAATATCCTGGCGGTCATAAGGAATGATGCTATTAATCCTCTTGGGCAATCTCCAGGTCTGATTATTAGGGAAATAAATTTGCATGCTGCATATGAGCTAGGTGAATCACCGAGAGCACAAATTATATTTCCTGACAGCAAGTTAGAGAATGGAGCCACGTTGCTTTTTTATCTTTTTTTTTTTCCCCCCTCTGAAAGCTATAGAATTTCATTTCATTACATGAGATTGGTTAGAATTCAAGTCTCTTTTTAAGTTGATATTAAGTTGAGTCTGTTATCTCTGTGGAGGCTAGTAGGTTCCCCTGAGTATCCACCTAATCGCTACTTAAAAAAATTGAAACATATAGTTAGTATCATGATTTAGGTACCAGAGCTACTTTATTTATCAGTGCAGAGTGAGATAATTTCAATTTGAGGCTCTGTAGCCCTCATGAATTTAACAGTCTTGAAAGCTATTTTTCCTCTTTCTCTCTCTGCCCCTTTCTCCCTGCCTTTTAGTCTGCGTATTGTAATAACAGTTTATTATGGGCACCTGTTTCACTCTTCTCCATCCGTTGCTCAGGCTGCTTTGTTTATAATGTCATATTTTATTGTTTTATGTTTTGAAGATTTTGGGGTGAAATGCTCTATGGATTTCAGTGAAGAAATTTGGCTGCGTTCTGTGCTGCAGCAGCACTGCCAGGCGTTTCGGCTTTGCGTGTCGATGATGAATGTATTTTTATTATTTTTACTCTTTGGCATCTGAGCAACCTTTTTGCTTTGTTAAATCTGAATGGAATAGGGAGAGTGATAGTGAATGGGAGGAGAATAAATGGCTTCTTGTCCTGATGTATTAATTAAGCAGACATTTATTAAAATCAGGGATTTATAGATGTTGTAGAAGATATTTTCTCTTCCGTTATGTACATCCACACCTGGTAACTTCTGTGGGCTCTTTTGGACATGCCCAGGTTTAATAAGTTTATCTTTGAAATCCCAATTCCTGGTGCCTTAGTGTACATGCAGACAAGCCCAGCCAAGCCCTCAAGTAGTGACTATAGATAGATCTGCCTTGGAATCGAGCAAGGAATGTCTTGATGAGGGGTGGTGGTCTATAAATCCCTACCGATCAGGTGCAGCATTGGCTCTGAAAGGTCTCCTGCTACTCAGAGGAGCTGAGCAAAGCTTGAAGGCATATAGAACCCCTACAATGGTCAGAGCTGTAGCTGTGACTGAAACAGCAAGAGACAGGTAACACACCTGATAATACCAAATCTGAAGCCTTCTTAATGATTGACTTATTCATGAACTACTGAAAGGAAAGGGATATATCTGCGACGCACTGCTTCACGTGTTGCCAAACATACAGCAAAGGAAACACTTTTAATCATCTTAAATGAAACCTATTTGGGATTTGTGAATTCTGCCATCCGTTGGGTTTCTTTATGCTTCCTGCGCATACCTGCTGCAGTTTGTGTCTAGAACAAAGGTCCTTTTGTCTGTTTGCCTTTTGTTTATTTTATTAATTTTCTTCTCAGCATATGGGCTGTGCTTGTTCACACACAGGAAGTATTTCCCACTTTTAGGAAAAGGGAATAGCCTTTGGAGAAATTTCAGATAGTCCACTGGGGAGTGACTTGTCTGCTCAGTGTTATTTCCTATTCCTGACTAGAAACATCAGGCTTATTTTTGACATTAGATAGCAGTGCTGCTGTGAACACTAGCCTCCTTAACTTCCCTCTTGCAGTGGACATTAATACTGGTAACAGAGGGTGTTTTTTGTTAATTGCCCACTCCCATTTCAGGGCATCAACAGAAAAGTTAGTTGTTTGAACACTGTAAGATTGCCTCTTTCCTGGTGTCTGTGACCTGGCCAAGACTGCACAGATACTCCAGAGCCCCAGTAGTGAAATCATTGATCTGGTGTCCTCTAGCAGAGCCGTGGCCAGTCCCTATATCACAGGGCTTTCCTTTTTTCAGTCTGCTGCTGCTGCTGCAGAGGTTAGCAGGAACATGACGGGTGGTTTAATGGGTGCTCCTTTTGCAGTGCAGCCAGAGCATAAGGCTGCTTATGTCTTTATAAATTGCCATAAATAAATGAGATCAGCTGGTGATATTGCAGAGACACTGGAATCTAAAGCTGCCCAGTCTGGCTGCTTCTCTGCAGTGATAAATCCCAACGAGTGTGCTGGTTACAATTGGTATAAAGGGCAGGGTATTAAGAGTGTAAATGAACCAGATTATGGCAGCTAGTAAAGCTTTTAATTCAAAGTTTATCAATTACTGCCCCTTGTCATTGCACAGTGAAAACACTCTCCTGAAAATAGAAGAAATGAGTTTTGAACTTCAATAGACAGAAAAAAAAAGACCCAGCCGTCTAATTGGAAAGACTAAAACCAGTAATTTCCCTGAAAAACAGAAAAAAGTACATCTCATCCCTTGTGTCTTTGGATTCTCCTTGTCTATTAATGTCCACAGTCCATCTGTATCTTAAACCTACAAAAAAAACCAGACTGCCTATGGAGTCGGTGGAGTCACCATCCCTGAAGATGTTCAAAAAGTGTAGATCTGGCTCTTGAGAACGTGCTTGAGTGGACGTGGTTGTGTTGGGTTGACAGTTGGACTTGATGATCTTGGAGGTCTCTTCCAACCTTAATGATTCTAATGATTCTATGAGATTGAATAGATAAGGATGTGTGAGCTCTGGCAAGGGACAGTTCTCCTGGCTAAGAGACTAGCACACACAGGTCTACACCCCATCTCCATTGCTTGGGGATGCATCTTGAGAAGAATAGTGAAAGGGAGGGGGAACGTGACAAACCAACCCCCAGCAAACAACAAAAGCCCTCAACCCCGACTATACCCCCTGGGTTAGATGTGTCAGAGGGAAGAGCTTTGCTGCATCTGCACCACTACCTGCAGTCAAATGTAGCTGAAGGCTTTGGCTTGCATCCTGGACAACCACTGCATGCCATCAACTTCTGTTCAGTGGCCTGTCATGGAGAAGAAGGAATTTCACATGGCCAGAAAAACTGACAGAACAGTTCACCTTTCACAGTGATGTAATATTTTCTGATAAGGAGCTTATGTTAGTTTTCTTTGCAAATAGCCTGAAAGCATTTCTGTCTGTGGCATTTCTAGATGTGATAAGTTGAAGGAAACATCCTTGACCATGACTTAACAAAACAGGCCATTTGTTTCGTGGGGTAGCTGCTTCCAGAAATGTAAATAAATGGCAACTTAAGGATCATATAAAATAAACTCTCACAGAGAAAGCCCAGAGCCGCATTGTTTCAGAAAACACAAGGCACTATTTATTTATGGAGCTGCAAGCAGAGGAGCGTGTTTGTTATTGCACTTGGAATTAAAGCAGAAAGCAGAAAACTGAAGGGTTTGGGAAGGTTTAGCTCAAATTTTAGGAGTTTTTTGCTCTGGGTTCGTGCTAGTGCTGCCTGTTTGTTTGGAGATGAATCAGATGGCACTTCCTTGACCTGAAGGAAGCTGTAGAGGAAGCGGTGAGCACGGCTGGAGTCATAAAATCTCCAGTTTTCATTTTATCTTCAAGTCTTAAACATTTTGAGAGTGTAAATATGGAGCCAAGTCTGTCTTTGCAGGAGCAGATCCCAGTCAGAGCCCTGGAGTCAAACCTTTTTTCCCTCTGCAGCTGTTCCTGGCGCACGGCCAGTCTGGACCTGGCAGGTCACACAGAACCTGAGCCTGGTGCCCTATGATGCTACCAGAGCCTGACTTTGTGGCCATTTTTGTCCTGGGATAGATTTTGGTGCTTTCCTTCTAGCTTTTTAAGAAAGATCATCTCATTTAGTAGTGCAATTGGTAATAATGAGGCACTTGGGTTAAAAGTCTTGGTAATTATTAGAACTATGTTTTTGTCAGCCTCACCTGCACCACATGTGTTCATCTCAAGGAAACATGCTTGGCTTATCTAGTGCAGTGTTATAAACCGGGCTACACACCCTTTAAACTGGAAATGCCTTCCCCCCCCACTATTTCACTGGTGTTCCTAAACCATTACACTGCACTTAAAACCGAGTGGTGTGCAGTGGCATTAGAGAGGGGGTTAGGCTTTCTGAGCTGCTACCAGTGACATAAGGCTGTAGTGACAGACAGTCAGCAGTATTCAAACTGAATTAATCTGAGAAAGGAGCAGACTTCAATGTGGAGTTTAGGAGGAGGCTGAGCAGCTACATATTTACAAAAGGGATGTCACTGAACTGTCTTTCTACCCAGGGATAGCCTATGGCTACTTAATACTTTTAAACCAGTAGTTGAAGGATTAAATACACCTGAAGTCAGGTCTTTGAGGCCATTTCCCTCTTGTGCTTTCTTTTCCTTACTTGAGTTGCACCTCAGCAGCTATTTTTTTGAAGGGCTGTGAGAAAGGGTGGGTATTCTGATACCTTTTATTAGAATTGCACAGAAGTAGAAGAATCCTCACAGAGATGCAGGCTCCTTTTTCTGTTGCCTTTGAAAAGTTAACACATGTGAGGCTCCACAAGAAACAGACCCTGCAGTGGAGGAGGGATATGGTAATAAAGGTGATAGTGATACCTTAATTTAACAAATATGCAGTGCTAATTACGTAAACATGTGAGAACTCTGAAATCTTCTCATCATGTGTGTCACACAATCGAAATATTTTACAGCCTAATTCGAGATCATACAGTAATAACGTTATTTGATATTGGCAAGCATAGGCCAGGGCTGTCTATCAAACAAAACTGTTGTGCCAGATTGTATCTTGGCGATAAGCACAAAAGGAGAGCCAGTCAAGTTCTGTTTACATATTAATCACTGAATCAGATTTAATTCTGTACTACAAACATTTCCTGAACTGGTATCCGTAAAGGGAGCAGAAAACCAAACCTGTTTGCACTTAGATGGGGCATGTTTTAAAAAAAAGTGATTTTTACAAAAAAGTTTCCGTGAAGCTCCACTTCAGGCCTTGCAAATGCACCCAAGAGAGCTGGTTCCTGCTCAGGGGGATTTAGGCAACAATAGATTTTTTCTCTTTTATCACTATTAAACTTTCCCCCCCTTTTTTTTCTCACAGAGGGTGGGATAGATACGCTGGAAACTGTCAGTGCTGTGGCATCTTCACTGATTACAGAGCTTTAGTTGTACCTTGCTGTTAACAGGATGTTATTATCTCCCCGACAAAAAGAGCATGGCAAGCAAGTTAGAAAACCTGGACAGGTTTGGTGTCATGAAGGAGGAGGAAATGCTGTTTTCCCTACTGTGAAGTGTTACTCAGCAGTTGGGATTAATTTGCTCTACATTACTCAGTCTCATATCCCAAGTTCTGCTCCCCTTGCCACCACAGTAAACAGCACCATTTCCAGCATCCAAGTTCTTGTTCTCAGTGAGGATCGTGGAGATGTCAGCTTTTGGTCAATGTAAAGTGATGATGATGCTTTAGACCTGCCTGGTGAGACTGTCAGTCCAGCCAGCCCCAAATCTAAATGGGTGAAGGGGAGACAAAGACATTCCTTATTGCCCAAAGAGGATGCTTCTCTCCAACCTCCGTCAGCCTACAGTTCATTTCTGTCATAAAGCATTAAGGTTTTGAGCCTTGCAAAGATATTTATCTTAATCCTAGCTAAGATGTCCTCATTATTCATATAAGTGTCTAAATTAAACTACTTTATATCATATTAAGTCCTTAGCCAGAAGAATATCTTGTGGCAATCTATTCCATAGGTTAATTATGAACTGTGTAGAAGAATATTTTCCTTATTGGTTTTTAAATTTGTTGTTTTCTTCAGCGTTGTTGCATTAGGAGGAGAGGAAACTAGGAGCAGGCAATTGATCCTCTCCTTAACTTTCATTAACTGTCTCATGTCCTCTTTTTATTTCTCTTCAATAAACTAAGCAGCCTCAATCTCCACAGTCTTTTCTTCTGCCACTAGTAATTTCTGTTGCTCCGTCCTGAAGCTGAAAAGCTTTATGGTTGTTTTTAGATGAGTTGGTACATCCAATTATTCAGCAACGTAGTATTTCAGTATTAACTTCCATCCTGCTCTTTAGACAGTCCAGCACCACTTTTTTTGACTGCTGCTTCCAATTCCTTCATTTCTTCATTGAGTTGTCCAAAGTGGCACATGGTTTCTCCTCCCTCTCTTTTTCCCAAGTGGTTAGTTAATTTACAGCCTAGCCTTGTGCATGAGTTTTGAAAATTATTCATTCAAATATGCATTACCTTGCATTTATGAACAGTGAATTTCATCTGTCTTCATGCTGCGCATCTGTCTAGTTTTTCTAATCTCTTGTAATCATGAGTAACCTAAATATTTTTGCACCCTGTGCAAATTTTGCCACCTTCCCCTCTCTTTTCCAGACCACTAATGAATATATTAAACACCACCAGTCTTAATACCGACTGCTGAAGCACTTCATGGCGAGCTTTTTAGCAGGCTAGCAATCAACAATTTATTTCTACCCTTTTGTTTCTGTCTCTAGCTGCCTTTGTTTAAAGTACAAATTTATTTTCAAAGCCCTGCTATTCCAAACGTTCTAGGGAGAGCCCTCCTGCAGGGTGTGGGAACAGACACCTAACTGACCTCAGACGTCCAGCGATACACACTGATGCTTTAATACAGCATTTGCAGCTCTGTTAAGGCTACACACAGGTCAGCTCTGGTGCAGAGAAGTAGACTTTTGATAATTCCTGGAGATGGCTATTCAGGTACCAACAGGTTTGACTTAGCCTTCCCCAAAAAATGATAGAGAGAGAGTTTGATTTATGTAGCTCTCTGAAAAAAGGCTCCCCCCCCCAACTTTTTTCTTCCCCCTCGCCCACATATAAACCATGGCTTTCAAATACTGCTGCCCAGCCAGAGTGAGTGGATATATACCAGGAGACCCCTTGCAGTAAGACTGATGGTTTGCCCTGAGGTTCCAGGAGCAAAAAGAGTAGCTCTGCTCCCAGAACTGTTATTTGAGTTTGTTTTCAGCCAGTTGGTTGCCACCTTTCACAAGAGTCAGTTGACAAACTCACAGTGCTGCCTGCAGCTAATTGCAAAGTATCTGGTGCTGGAATGTGCATCACACAGTGATTATTATGATCATCATCACCTCTGTTTCTCCCAAATCATGGAGATCAAGTCCCCAGAGCAACTCCCCTGAGAACCAGTTTAAGCAGGTTGAGGATCTAAATAAAAGCCCATCTCTTTTTTTCTTTTTAACCCAAAAGAAGCTGGTAAAGTGCCTGTTTTTTCCAGTTTTCTTCCAAAATCTCTAAAGTTCTCCAGGTTACTTTGAATGTCACAGTGTACCTGAACCAATAGTGTCCTGGAGAATAGCGCTGAGAATAGTGTCTTTGGTGTTTAGTATGTGCTTCTTCAGATTTCTTTTGAGCAATATTGATTAAATATTTTTAGTGATTATCTTACACAGATGTGCAGATAATTAGGGATTGGAAGGGACTTTCATGGGTCATCAAGTCCAACTCAAGTCTTGGGCCTCTTTACCTTCTACTATCCTGTCCCATGAGATTTCCCCTAGCAATTGCTTTAAAAGGCCAAGGTTGGCCCTACTGGAGTCCAGGGTTGTGATTCTGTTTGACATTCTGTTCTTGCCACATGAGATCCTGAACTCTACCATTTCATGGTCGCTGCAACCAAGGCTGCCCTCATCAACACCTCTGTTTCATAGTTGGATGTTGCTGGAACATGGAAATCAGTGGTCAGCCCTGGCTTTGTTCTTCTCACCTGGCTGTAGAATCATAGAATGTATTGGGTTGGAAGGGACCTTCAAAAGTCAATCTAGTCCAACCCTACGCCAACAAACAATGACATCCCTATCTAGAACAGGTTGCTCAGAGCCCCATCAAGCATGACTTTGCATGTCTCCAGGGATGGGACCTCCACCACCTCTCTAGGCAACCTGTGCCAGTGATCCACCACCCTCAGGTTAAATAACTTTTTCCTAATGTCCAGCCTCAATCTGCCCTTTTCTAGCTTCAAACCGTTCCCCCTCATCCTATTGTTCCCTGCCCTTGGGAACAGTTCTTCCCCAGCCTTCTTGTAGTCCCTTTTCATGGATTGGAAGGTCGCTATAAGGTCTCCCCAGAGTCTTCTCCTCTTCAGGCTAAGCAACCCCATGTATCTCAGCCTGTCTCCAGCCCTCTGAGTGTCCTGGCTTCAGTTCTGTGCAGCATTTACTATAACTTTAGCAGGCTAAAGCTTGTTCCAGTTATTGACATTAATTCTCCTCTAGCTCTTTTGTCAAATAGAGACATGTCTGGTGTGGAATGGAAAATTGGGACTTTGGGAGATTTTGACTGCTCACAGAGAAGCCTTGTGGCTTGCAGAGCAGAGGATTGAAACCTGCTCCCCCAGGAAGGACCTGTTCTTTAGTTTTGCTCTGTTCAGCCCCATCCCAGACTGAGATATGCCAGGTGCCTCTATGTGAATGCTGCAAAAGCGCAGGTCAGCGGGAGCTGCCCCAGGACTTTGCAGAACATTAACGTACTGGTTCTGATGGGAGGAAGCACAAAGGGGTGACAGCATGGCAGCTTGCATTGGTCTCCTGTTGTTCCCAAGTCAGGTCCCCACACGGGCTCTGTTTCCTGCCCTCGCTCCATTGTGTGCTTGATTGGTGGTTCATGCCTTAAAGCTGTTATTTTCAAGTTTTAATATGACTTTGTAACTCATTTTCCCGCTTCTTAGCTGACAGCCGTTCCAAAAGTAATCTTTGGCAGGTACTAATTTGGGTGATGACCACTAGATCTACATTTTTGGTGGGTAATTACTGAGTCAGAAGTGAGCTAGTTTGATATCCCCTGACAGTCTGTAAGGCAGGTGTTTCTACTACCCGCTCATTAGAGATTCACCGCTACTGAAAAGCCCTGAATTTTGTTACTCCTCTCAGACATAAAAAAAACTCCTGCTTGTTAAGTTCTGGAAGTTACTACTTCTATTCCTCTGCCTACATAGTCCATACATCAGCAACGTGAATAATAACTTTTTTTTAAAGGCTAGGTGCGATGGAGTAGTGAAACTACCAGGAGATCTAAATTACTGCATCTTCTGAAGCTGGATGCTGTCCTGTGTCCCATGACAAATCTCTTTCACAGATGTGTCGTTTTACAGCGATAAGTGAACCTCAAGAGATTTGGAGGTCTGATCTGGAAAAATCTGATAAGTTCACAAACTGATGCTGAGTTCCTACAGACTACCACAGCCAGATTCACTGGTGTGCTCTGGCAGCTTCGCTTGCTCTGGTGATACAAAGCAGCTGCAAATCTGGTTGTGCTGGCCAGTTAAGTGGGGTTTATGCCTGCCTTACCTTGCCAGCATAGCCAGAGTATGCCAGTGAGTCTCGCCCTCTGTATTGCTTGTGTTCATGACATGGGGCTGGATGTCTCCTGAGGAAAGAGGGCTGTTCCATGATTGCCAGCACAGCTTGCTTCCTTGCATTTCTTTGGCACCAGTCTCTGCTTCCCGTAAGACCCTGTGCAAAAGCGAGCAAAAAGAAAACATAATGTGGGAAGAAATAGCCAGACATCTTTTCAAATGTCAGAGATTCAGATTTATTTTGAGTTTTAGAAGAAATGTGGGAAAGGGATATTTGCCAGAATCATGGCCTCCCCATCTGGCTTTTATGAACTACCTTTTTATTCCCTCTTTCCCAATAAGTTTCCCCAATCATGGAGATCAAGTCCCCAAGCAACTCCCCTGAGAACCAGTTTAAGTAGGTTGAGGATCTAAATAAAACACACACACGCCCCTTTTGTTTTTTAACCCAAAAGAAGCTGGTACAGTGCCTGCTTTTTCCAGTTTTCTTCCACAGTCTCTAAAGATCTCCAAGTTATTTTGAATGTCACAGTGTACCTGTACCAATAGTTAGCTGGAGCCCTCAAAAAAGCCTTATCTGCCTCCATCATTTACAGGATATTCCTCCACGTGAATCCCTCCATGATTGTAGAGCATCATTTTTCCTATCAGAAAGATCAGCCTTTCCACTTGGCTGTGCAATCAAAAGGGCTGTAGTCCATCTGCCCTGGCTGTGCTGGTAGTATCATGGCTTTTAGTATCTTTGGTGTTTAGCATGTGGTTCTTCAAGTTTCTTCTGAGCAGTATCAATTAAGAGCATTTAGGCTCTTCATGTGGTTTAAATAAATAAATAAGTAAATGTATGTGCGCAGTGCTGTCCCTCCACAGAGAGGACAGCAAACCAGTCCCAAATAATTCCATTCCAATTCATGAGCGTTTTGATGAATTGAAACTGCTAAGAAATTGTCTCCCAGGACTTGGAAATTAGCCAGTACTGAACAGGACAGATGTCAAATCACCTAAAGAGAATAATCCTGAAAAGTACTGACTGAGAGAGTTGTCTGTTCCAGGCGTCTGGATAAGTGTTTGAAGAGAAAGAGAAAGAAAGAGGAAATCCCTTCAAGAAGGAATTGGGCATCCCAGTGATACAGCTTTACTTTCTCGTTCTCCTAAAGTGCTTTGTAAGGGAGCAGGAGGGGAAGAGTGTGCATACAACACTAGCGGAAAGAATATTGATTTTAATCTCTGAATTTGATTTCAAGGTTTGGATTGATTTAGTCTAAATGCATTGAGTTTGAAAGATATCCGGCCATTTCTTTCTGAGTGGCATTTAAAAAACACATTACCCTATATTAATCTAGTGAATAGCATTGTAAGTGCCAGGGTTTATGCTTATTACATTTATGGAGAAGGTTCCAATATCCCATCTAGACTAAATGGTGGAAATAGGAAAAAAAGTTCCTTAGGTTTTTCAAAACCTTATCAATCACCTCCAGCATCAAACCTTGTCTCAATTGTACAGGAGGAAAACCATGCAGAAATCTGTATCGTTAGCACCGTGATTATTTTTTAAACATTAAAACTATGCATATATCCTTTGTTTTCTGATGGAAACAAATGCCTAAATACCATCATGTGTGAGGAAGGGCAGAAACATGTTTTGGAAAACCCTGTTATAGTAGTCACTATAACACCTGGTACTTGTAGATGCTTGGGCATGGATGACTGCTTTGCAAAACCAGTTGATGTTGACTTTAGAGTTTATCAGATGGCTGTGGGTCCACCTCAGGAACAAGAATGCACTCTGGCATAGCTGCCCCAAATGTGGTTTGAGTATCTGCTGGTCCTTGGTGATAGCTCATTGTGTGGTGTTGATAAAATAACCCTACTTTCAAGTCATGCAACATATGCAAACGGTAGACTATTCTTTTACAAAAGGGACAGTAAACGTTTGGTGTCATAGTCTCTCAAACTGACCTTGTCCAGACTACTCCAGCTTCCCAAATCTAAAATCCAGATTTGTGCCATCAAATAATTCAGTCAGGTCTATTTTCTGTTTTAGTCTGTTATTCTGAAGATTTCAGGGTGTTTGGATGTGAGATTTGGCTTTGATGGTTTTTTCCCCAAGACAGGAGCCACTGTCTGCTTGGGGTTTTACTTCATAGAATCATAGAATCATTAGGGATTGGAAGGGACCTTGAAAGATCATCTAGTCCAATCCCCCTGCCACAGCAGGATCACCTAGACCAAGTCACATAGGAACACATACAGGTGGGTTTTAAACACCTCCAGAGAAGCAGACTCCACAACCCCCCTGGGCAGCCCCTGATTTCCATCATAAATACATCACTGCTGCTCTGGAGCTGTTCTAAGGTTCATCACTGGCGGCTTTTACTACTGTTGGACCTATCACTTTCCCTTTGCTGCTGGAACAGGACTGAAGGGATGACCAGGCTGATCTGGTCTGTGGCAGCTCCCTCACTGCTCCACTGGCACTGCCACACTCTGGCGAGGTTCGTTCTTCTGCTTGGCCCACCCTTGCAGGAGGGCAGAAATCACACCATGCTGTGGCAGCTTTTCCTGTGTTTGAACAACTTACAAGAAGATTGTTTGAAGGTAACAGCCAGGTTATGTAACCCATACAAGTACAAATGATTTACAAATATTTAACAAGGAGAAAACTAATTATGCTTCTCCTGTCACAGTGAGGGCAGGCTTAGAAATGGTATAATCAATATGGGAATGTTAGTCCTAATGCAGTCTGTCAGATTTTCAACCAACCAAAAAAGTTCAGCAAGTCTGTAAACAGAATTGACCCTCTCTCTGCTGAATCCTGCTTGTACCAGCAATATGTTTCTTTCATCATGTTCCATATTAACAGTTGTCTGTCATGATGCCTTGTGAAAACTCTACTGAAAACCCATCTACTCTGCAACTATGGGAGGCACAAAGGGTCTGCTAGAGCAGCAAGAATTTTAGCCAATTCCTGGAAAAATAAATTCTCATTTTAAACTTGAATCATAGAATCATTAGGGATTGGAAGGGACCTCGAAAGATCATCTAGTCCCATCCCCCCGCTACAGCAGGATCATCTAGACCAAGTCGCACAGGAACACATCCAGGCAGGTTTTAGACATCTCCAGAGAAGGAGACTCCACAATTCCCCTGGGCAGCCAGAATGATTCTTAGGGTGTTCATGAGGACACATCTTGTGCTGCTAAGGCTGAGGAAAAAACACACAAAGTTAAGGCAGAGAATATGTTTGATGTTCTGCTAGACGAGGCTTAGATTTTCCTTTCACGCTATTGCTAGATGTTAGCAGTTATTATTTTGGGTACAAATTTATATCAGTTTTGATGTATTTTTATATTATTTGGGTATGTATTTATATCTGCATTTATTTATGTATGTAGTGTATATTCTAGTTAGAGCTAATTGTCTCTAAAGGGGAGCTGATATTTTCCAAACAGTCTATCCACAGTAGCTCGGTGGTTTTTGGTAACGTGATTGCTGGGTGCACGGAAGATGGAAGCTGGAACCCTTTCTCTCCAACAGAAACTACTGAAATCTGACTACACCACATAGTGCACGAAATTGTTTTCTTATGAGGTGCATATGTTTTAAAAGAAACAACATCACCATGTATTTTACATGGGTTATTAAATAACTGTATAAATTTAATGATTCAGATGTTTTGCATTATAACCTGGCATCTCAAGAGGCATGAAAATAGCACAGTAGGAAAATGTCATTGCATACTTCATAGGCAGAGCTGTTAACAAATGGAAATCCTTTTATAACTATATAAGAGATCCATCTTTAGTCCCCTGCCTGTCTCAACCTTCCATTGGTCTTCTGATGTGAATAAACTGTGATTAATGTGTAATGGTAACGAGGCTGCTGGAACTGCCAGAAATCTTTACTTAGGGGGAAAAAATTAAAGAAAAAATCTCCTCTATAATTTGCAATTATTAGCAGTGCAGTAAAATGGCAAGTACCCTGTTTCAGCATTCCCCTTGGAGAGCAGAAGGAACAGATCACCATGATTTGGTCTCCTGAAGAATGGATAATATCTAACCTGGGAAGTTTAAGCACAGGTCAATATTTCTGCACGTAGCATGCTGGGTGAGCATCGCTCCCCTTGATTTGTTGTTTGTTAGACTAGTTTTGGTTGGGTACGGCATTATACATCGTAGTAACTTTATTTTACTGCCACTGTCACAACAAAGCAAAGCTGCTATTATGTTATAACAAACTAAACCTACATTTCTAAACCATCACATCTACCCAAACTACGGTGATATAACACCTAATTCACAGTTTGTTCCAATCGCATGGACACAGCAAACATAAAATAATAATAAAAAAAAAGATCTCATCCCAGCAGAAATCCTTTTTGGCTTGGCTGTTCATCATGTGAGAATGCAAACAAAATATAATGTTCATAGTACTTTTATATGGTAAGTGCACAAATATGCCATCTACATACTACTGCAGTACTCCAGAGCCAGTTCGTCAAATACCCTGTGAGCCCCTGGCCAGGAGAATGAACACCCACAGGACTGCTAAAGGCTTCTGCTCATGTGTGCTAGTAGATGTATAAAGTACTAGAGAGAACCGTGACTTTGTGTGCCACAAAATATAGGAGCAAGCCATGGAGGCACTAAGGTGAAGATAGAAGACAGACTTGAATTAAAACTGAGTTATTTGCTGAACGTAGTCAAAGCAGCATCTGATGAAGTTTGTCCCTGTGTTCTCATTTGCTTGCTGCAAATCCCAGTGCAGCAGGGTGTTCATTGCAGTGGCATTGAGAGCAACCTCAGCATGTCTGCAGATGGCACCAAGCTGTGTGGTGTGGTCAAAAAGCTGGTGGTGAGGCACTGGAACAGGTTGCCCAGAAAGGTTGTGGATGGTCCATCCCTGGAAGTGTCCAAGGCCAGGTTGGATGGAGCTCTGAGCAACCTGGACTGATGAGAGGTGTCCCTATCCATTGCAGGGGGTTGGAATTAATTGATCTCTGGTGTCCCTTCCAACCTAAGCCATTCTGCGAAAGCACAGAGGTGTGGATTCAGCTCACTGTTTAGAAACCCATCTGTGCTTGAATGGCATCAGGAGGCTCACTCATGCTGATCATGGTTTGGACCATTTTGCCTTGGAGCCTAAGAAGTTGACTGCAGGAATGGCCCCTATGGAAAGTCGTGTGGTGGAGTGCACAAGGTCATTCTATGAGGTCATCTGGGAGGTACCCTCAACGTTGATCTTTCTTTTCTCTACTGCTGCTGTACTGTTTTACTGCAGTCTTGCTCCACGCTCCTGCAGCTATGGTTGATCTTGCAGTCTGTGCAGTACTTCTGTTCAGAGGCATCTGAAAGAGAACCCATGGACAGTATGTTGGACACTTTAGTGTGGTAAAATGTTGGTCTGTGTCTGTAAAAATTGGCAGCAGAAGCTTGACAAATAGTTTGCAGTTAATAGCTGATTTGATTTTTTTTCCTTTCTTTTTCCTTTCTTTTTTGGCAGCTAGTTCTGCAGACTCAGAAATTTGTTGTAAATAACTCCTAAGAGCAGGAAGCGCTACAGCATTTCCTGAAAAACTCAGAGTAGCAAAGGAATGTGACAAAATCAGTAGCTGAGCCATCAGGACACAGGGAGCAGGTATCAAGCTGTGCCATATGTACAGTCACGGTCGGCTTGGAAAGCCTCTCATAAAACCAAATTGTTCCACTAGGAAGTGAAGCCAGGAGCCTTTTGCCTACAAAATTAAATTGTTCTCTTTTTTCAAATCAATTGCCTTTTTTTTGTTTTGTTTAATGAAACACCAGGCAGAGTCTGATTTTTCTCCTCCAGCTCTACTTGTCTTTTTCACCCCTCCCCTGCCCTCCTTCCACCATAGGGCAAATGGAAAATCTCATCTTCCTTTTAGGCTAGTCATCTTTTCCTCTCCAAAACAGTGTCCTCTAACCCCCACCGTCTTCCACCAGTATGAAATCAGACAAATGGATTTGGGACCTAGAGGGAAGTTGAGTACTTGAACTGTCTAACAATGACCATGTTGCTCATGGACTGACAGAGCTGGGTGGGGCTGAACCAGCTCTGGAAGAAACAGTGCAAACAGGCAAATAATGAGCTTTTTCATTTCCTTCACATTATCTGTTTAGGTTGATGACTAAACTAAGAAGCATCTAAGGAGATAGGCCTGCTTGATGTAAAATAACAACAACTGAAGAGTCATCCATACATAAAACTCGCTTTCTCCTGACTGTATGAGCCTCAATAAGGTCAAGTGCTGGGTCGCAATTTGATCATAACAACCTGGTGTCACACTACAGGCTTAGGGGAGAGTGGCTGGAAAGCTGCTTGGCAGAAAGAAATTTGGAGTACTGACTGACAATCAGCTAAATATGAGCTAGCAGTGTGCTCAGGTGGCCAAGAAGGCCAAAGGCATCCTGGCTTGTATCAGAAGTAGTATGGCCAGCAGGAGCAGAGAAGTGATTGTCTCCCTGTGTTCTATGCTGGTGAGGCCACACCTTGGGTACTGAGTTCAGTTTTGGGTGCATCAGTGCAAGGAAGACACTGAGGTGCTGGAGCAGGTCCAGAGATGAGCAAAAAGGTTAGTGAAGGGTCTGGAGAACGAACCTGATGAGGAGTGGTTGAGGCACCTGTGATTGTTTAGTCTGAGGAAAAGGAGGCTGAAGGGAGACATCACTGTCTCACAGCCACCTGAAGGGAGGTTGTAGAGAGGTGGGGGTTGGTGTCTTCTCTGAAGTAGCAAGTGATAGAACAAGAGGACATGGCTTCAGTTTGCACCAGGGAAAGGTTAGTGTAGACATTAAGGAAAATTTCTTTGTTGAAAGGATCATCAAGCCTTGGAATAGGCTGCCCAGAGAAGTGGAGGTGGTCAAATCTCTGAATGTGTTTAAAGGTCATGTAGGTACCAAGCTTAAGGACCTTTTATTGGTGGGCTTGGCAGAGTGGAATAGTGATTGGACTCATTGATCTTAAAAGTCTTTTCCAACCTAAATGATTCTATGATTCTGTGATCTGAACCTCTCTCTCAGAGACTGCAGTGCTTGAAGATGGGTTGTATTTTAACATTTTCCCCTTCAACATCGTTGTTCTAGGCATGACAGTCTCTGAGTGTGTGGAAGGCAGCATTGATAGGATTCAGTGACTTGGTTTAAATGTAGTGTTGATCAAAAACTGTGGAGATGCCTTGACTGCGATTGTAGAAGAACCGTTTTGCTGAAGGCAAAATTTCATATCCAGTCCTCTAAGGCACTAACAGTACAATGTCTATCAGGTGTCCTTCAGGAGAAATCATGCCCAGAGGGAAAGGATGTTATGGTCTGGTGTTTTTTTCTGTCAAGTGTCTGCAGCAAATGCATGTCTAATCTGATGTTAGAGTGGGTGCACTGGAGGTCATACTCAAGGGGGCAGCCCTTAACCACACAAATATGTCAGTTGGGGGCTGTTCATGGACAGGCAGCAGCTTTGTGAAGGTGAAATGATCAGAGGTCAAAGTGGAAGTTGTTTTATTGGTGTAAGTGGTTTAACAGAAAGGAAGAAGGAGATTCAGGGCCACAAACTAAGTATAGATGAGTGAAAACCAAGGCTCATAGATCGGTGAAAATTGGGGTTTATGTGGTCTCACCATATGAGGACACAGGCTGCTAGAATGCCTTTTCCCATTCTGACACATTTCATGGTGCTGGTAACCAAAGGTGGGTTACATGCAGAACAGAATCCAGTAAGAAATGTTTTCTCTTTAAGTAGTTTACCTCGGGTGAGCTCTGACATACTGATCTGTGCAATTAACTGAACTTGCTGCCTTCCTGTCCACCAACAGCAGGGCTAGCATTGGGGCTTACCCTGCCCTTTGGATGTGGTCAGTCTGATAAGTTGTTAGCAACCTCAAAGTATGCTATATGGAGATTCCTCTCTCTCTACACACTGTGATGCAGAATGTTCACCATGTATTGAAGCAGGCACAGAAAAGCAGAGAAATATTCACAACTGCTAAAAGCCATCAAGCCAGGTTTGTGTATGTTAGTGACACAACTAACACATGAGTAAACATTCCCTTATTTTTAACATACAAGCTGCTAACCACAACCCTCCACATTGTTGTGGGCAGTACTTGCCTCGGTGATGCAAAGACAGAAAACAAGGCAGTGATCCAGACCAGCTTGTGCAGTAGGGTCTTGTGCTTTGCCCCCAAAGGGACCTGGCAGGCAGAGGAATATCATGCTGCTGTCCGCCTTCCCAGCTTTGGAGTTCCCTTTGTTACTGTCATGATAATACTGCTCTTCATAGAGTGTTGTCTCGTTTGTGTTTTCAATCCGCCAAGCAAAGTAAAGCCATTTTCTTCTTCCATCCTCAGACAACTCTTTAACCTCTCGTATTTAATAATCAGCTTAAGTGTATGAAGATAAAATGTGCGAGAGGCTCGTGGTGCATTGCTGCTGCTTAACAAGTGTCATGTATTTGTGAGCGCGTGTGTGCGTAAGGCAGAAGGAAAGCATATGTACTCCTTGATTCTGCTTTGGCTCTGCTCATTTTCTGTCACCTCTTACATAAAGTAATAACAAAGTGAGCACAACACAGATTACATTCATCTCTATCCCTGAAAGAACTGAAAAGAATTATTTCTTTCTTTTTCTGTTGTGCATGTGGTCACAACAAAATGACTAACATCACGCGGGGAATACTGAGTGTCTCACAGGGAAAAAAAAGGGACAATAAAAGAAAAAGTCATGTATCTCCCAGTAAAAATGTAAAATTAGGGGAAAATATAACAAAGATTGTAGGCAGAAAATAGACATCCATTTCTGCGACTCCCACAATAGAAGCAAACACCCAAGATGGTACTTTTGTTAAGAAGCGTCGAATTATTATGTAATTCAACAGCCTGATTGGAAAGGCAAATTTGAGCTAAAGTAAGGTGTGCCTATGGTTTGTCAGATACCAGCGATGATCGTTTGAAGCTAATCCTTCTACGTTTCACACGTAGAAGTCTTTCACACATGAAGTCTTGCACTTCATGTCTTCATTATATATTGTTGGGCGCCTATATGGATGTTTTTTGCCCGTATGCGATGAATTTACTTTATAATTAACCTTCCAGCTTAAGGCATCTAGGCAAGCAGATGAATCTTCAGATGTTGTTGATTGTTTTCAGTAGGATGCTTCCCTTTTAAAGTCTTAATAATCACCAGTTGAAGCTGAAGAGCTCTCACAGGATTGTTTCGTGAGCTTACAAGTCCAATGAAACAGCTGAGCTTCTCACATGTGTTAACAGTGAAAGGCATGGTCGTCTCCATGCACCGCTTTTCACGAGGCTCTGTTGAAAGAAGGTGCTTAGAACATACAGAGTGACTTCAGATGCATAGGACAGGTTTATTAACAGAGCTCATCTCTCAGCCCTGCTGAACACTGGATTTTTGGTGCAAAAGCAGGAGCTGAGCTCTTTTTAGGATTTACTGAGCACTTGAACGTGTATCTGTGAGCTCATTTGGAAGTTTTCTCTGCAATGAGAAAGCAATGCAAGTAGTGATAACTCGGCACTTAATTAAAAACCCTTTGAATATAAAGTGCTATGAGTTTTGATTCTTAACAAAATCACAGAAAATGTGCTGGCCCATAAGGCCAGCATGTGACATCTACACAGCAGTGGACCTCTTAGAAAGAAATTGCCTACCTCCACAGTAAATCACTGCTGAACATAAGTAAAACCAACACCAGCCAACCCACCAGTCCTACACCAAAGGATTTGATATCGTTTTGTCTAGAAATGCAAACCAATTGTCTCAACGTGGAACTTCTGTTCCCAAGCACTCAGTGGATGTTGTTGGGGTTTTTCACACCTTGGACGAGAGTATTTGCTGTCTGTCTAGCTCTTCTTTCTTGAGCTCTTGCATATTGCATCTAGGTTGAAGCGTTGAAGACAGAGAACACAGTGATTTATCAAATGTGATGTGTTTAAGGAACGAATGGACGCGACTCTTAGGGATATGGTCTAGCAGTTAGATACTAGGACAAATGTTGGACTCGATGACCCTGGAGGTCCTTTCCAGCCATGATGAGTCTGTGATTCTGTGATGTGTTTTTCCACTGGTGACAGAACTCTCACAACTTCTTTGGAAGAATCGGTGGGGTTTTTCCTTTGCGAAGTTGCTACTGTTGTTAAAATGTTGTGTGCAGAATAATGGTGGGAAGTAAAAACCAATTTATTTCTTAATTGGCAGCAATGTCAGTGCTTTAGTTTTCACTCAGACATGAGTTAGCCACGTATCCAGTACTGCGTAGCTCCTGCTGTTGACTGTTGCGCTGGAGAGCTTTTCCCCTCTCAGTACTCTGGGCTACTGAGCCACCCGAATTGCAAAGGAAATCCATATCAGTATTTCAGTGTGATTTTTTTTTCTCTGCAGTAAAAGTCTTTGAAGGGAAAATGTGTTATGAGGTAATATTGAGATTATTGTCTGCGCCACATTAGCATCTCTGAAGTAATCACTGAATGCTGCTACTTCTCAACAGCGTCCTGTAACAAATTAAAGTGAAACTTGAATTCATACTTGATCGGTCCCAGTTCAGGAGGGGGTTTCAGTCCTGTTTTCATTATACCTCAGCGTATACCTTGCCCAAAAGTGCTGTTCAGCCCCATTAGAAAAATGTAGTTGGAAGTGTTGCGGCTGCGTGCCACACATCAACACCTGCTTGTTTCCTTTCTTATTAAAAATGTGATGTGCTTGGAAATCTGATCACATCTCAAGGGGTGACAAGAGATACAAGTGATGGTGTAGGAAACCTCTGGAGCAAACCTTCCTTCAAGGTACCACTTCATAAAGCAGATCTAGAGGAGTTAGACCTTGGCATGTGTTTTCAAATGTAGCCTCTTGGCACATCGAGGCTACTTTTTGTGACCTAATGGTGATTTTAAATGGATAGATGTAACTAGAGAGGTTTTCATGCATATGACCTTTAAAAGGGAAGAGGAACGATGTTGGCATTCTACCCAAACCCCGTTGTCTGTCACCGTGTGTGCAGTATCACTACTGGCAAAACTTAAAGGAACACTGAACCTGTTTCACTCAGCCCAGCAGTGTGAGATGGCAGTTCCTTCCCATCGCCTTCATTTCCTTCTTTCTTCATGCCTTCAGAACTGGGGTTGTTTAGTCTGGAGAAAAGGAAAGGAGACCTTATTTCTCTTTACACCTGAAAGGTGTCTTCTCCCAAGTCGGTAGTGATAGGATGAAAGGAAACAGACTCAGGGGAGGTTTAGATTGGACATCAGGAAAAATAATTTCACTGACAGAGTGGTCAGGTGTTGAAACACACAGTCCAGGGAGGTGGTAGATGACATCCTTGGAGGTGTTCAAAACATGTGTAGATCTGGTGCTTGGAAACATGATTTAGGGGGCATGGTGATGTTCAGTTCGCAGCGGGACTTGATGATTTTGTAGGTCTCTTCCAATCTTAATGATTCTATGATTTTTTAACTTGTGTAGTAGTATGTTATGAACTCTAAAAAGAAGTCAAGGTGAAGTACTGTTAGGTACCACAAATGCCAAATAAATGCCTGATTTTTCCATGCAGAACTCACAGTTGAAATTAACAAGTAAGAGGAAGTGTTTGTAAGGGAAGAGTACAACATGTGTTCTTCAGTGAGCAATGGTTGGGAAAGCTCATTGTTTTATAGGCAGTGGAATGCATGACATGCAGGGAAAGTAGTAGTGTGCTACAAGAGTTGCCTAGCTTTGATGTGCTGTTCATGCTGTCTGTAGTTTAGAGGACCAGGATGCTACACATTGATCCTCTGGAGTTTATTGTGGTTGATCGGGTGGGGAGTCTCTGCCCATGGCAGGGGGGGTTTTGACTGGATGATCCTGTGGTCCCTTCCAGCTCTGACTGATTCTATGATTCTATAGTGACTTATGGTGGTACTTTCATCTTAAAGCCTGTGTTGCAGGTGCTTAGAACATCTAGAAAACAGTATGGATGTGTATCCTGTGCGACTTGGTCTAGATGATCCTGCTGTGACAGGGGGATTGGACTAGATGATCTTTCAAGGTCCCTTCCAATCCCTAATGATTCTATGGTCTCTATTCCTGGGTTCAGCAAACAGCAAAGTTCGCCATGACTAGGGCTGCGCCTGCTGAGAAGAGGTGCAACCTCTTGGACAGCTGACGTGGAAGAAAGAATATCAGGCTGCAGATAACATTTGGAAGCTGAAGAGCAGCAGCACCACCCTGACATAAATCCACATAAGGCAGAGATGGGCTTTGGGCAGTTCTGCTATAAAGTGTGCTCATAAAAATTAAGGTCATTGTCCACAGTTGTTCATTGGATCAAATCTCCTTAAGTGCTTTTCAGATTTCTGTGGTTGGAAATAGGCTGAATCATGAAAAGCCATGTGATGTATTATCAAGCTGATACCGAGGCACCAACTGTTGGCTTTGACATCATTTGCAATACTGACATTGAGGAAGCTTAGTGTAGAAGATGGGCTTATGAGTTCATTACTTGTTCAACACTGCTGCAAAGATCTATTCAAACTATGTGTAATTAGCTGGCTCTTCGCTGCTGCTGAGTTGCTCTAGCACAAAGAAAATACATGTTGGCTGATTCTTGATGTTGAGGTACTTGTCCCAATATATTTCCTTCCTTGGACTGCCCCTTCTCAAAGCTAACTGGGCACCAGTTTTCATCCCTGATCTAGTCCAGGTATTTTCAAAAGATCCACTCTGCTGCCATTAGACCTGAGTGTTCTTGATTAGAATTAAAAACATTGAAAAGTATATTGAGAGAAGCCTTTCAGGCGGCTTCCCATACAAACTTTTAGATTGTCAAGCCAAGCAAAACGGGTATCATTTATCTTTAAAGAAAATATTTTGCTCCTGAAAACATGAATCCTTTAGAATAATAGGCAAACTGTCCTTGTTCATAGACATCTTATTTATGCATCTTCACTGTTGTGATAAATTAACTGTGTTTGTTTTATATTTCCCTACAGTTTACTTTAAATAATCCTTCACAGTCTTTCACCACGAGACCACGGAAGATTCCTTTTTTAATACCCAGAATGCTGAAATAGCATTTTGAGCACAGACTGTAATGCATAACAAGTGTATAATTTCTTATTGGGAATGCTGTGCAAAAACTTGTTTTCTTATCAGCCAGTCTAAATTTTTTTGCTTAATTCAGTAGAACCCCTGTGTATCTACAGGGGTAATTTATAATTAGAGCTGCAGCAAGCAGAGTGCTGGAGAGGCGTACGTTCATGGACAAGCCTGTTAGGCTTTGCTCCAGATCTGAGTCCCTCCATGCCTCCGTTTGGACAACAGCCTTCAAGCTGGGCTTACAGTTTAAGGAGGAGCTTTTCTTGACTGATTTGTAAAACAGTATTGAGCACCCCAAGGTCTGGACACCTTTGCAAATGAGCTGGGAGAGGGGTGTGCATGCCTCTGTGGCTATGAACGTGGGTTTGAAATTACCCATCTGCATTAGCCGCGGTTCTGCACAGGCTGGTGCAGAGGTTGTGTCTTTTATTCCGCCAAGCATCATGCACATTTATGGCTCTATATAAATAACAGTAATACAGCAATAATCTAAGTCGTTCCATCAAGGTCTCACACTCCAAAGATAACCCCCATGATTCTGATTTTTAAGAGCATCACATTGAAGAGAAGAGAAGGGAAAGAAGAAATAAGAAGCCAGATGCCGCATTTGTGGCCGACTCAGCAGTTGAGCAGTTGAGGGTGAGCATGGTTTCGCATGCTACCAAAACTTCTATGCGCTCCCAAAAGAGTATCTTGATGTTGCTTCTCCATTTTCTTGAATACCTTTCTACCACAGAACTGCAGAAAAAGAAGAGTGGTAGGAATGCAAGGGAGAATCACAGAACTTTAGGGATTGGAAGGGACCTCAAAAGATCCTCTAGTCCAATCCCTCTGCCACAGCAGGGCCACCTAGACCAAGTTGCACAGGACCGTATCTAGGCGGGTTTTAAACGTCTCCACTGAAGGAGACTGAGGCATATGAGTTTTGTTACTGCTGAACAAACAAGAGATTTCTAAATTTACAGTCTGTAAGTACCAGAGTCTGCTGAAATTGGTGGGAAGCTCTTCAGTCACTGCAGATCAGGCCATTGGACAATACTACTATGACTACCACAGTGCTTCACACTGGTTTCTTGCAAGGCAAAAGTTACCACTGCTGTGGCTATTTGTTTAAGACTAAAGCCGATCTTGGAGATGTAATATTTCCAGTCATCCTTTTTTATCATACTCTGAATGTTACTTCCCACCCTCCAAGTCTCCAGCTTACAAATGAGTGCACGATTTCTACAGTAACATCCATTCAGCTCTGGCTCGTGACTTTGCCAGCAGAAATAAAAAATTCTCTGCTGTTGAAATAACTGTTTCCCTAACTCACCTTCTCTTCCCTACATCTGCAATCTCTGCAGGAGTTTCCAATACCATTTATGTGTTTTCCTGATAGGTAAGGAATCACGTCTATTCTGTTCAGCGTTTGTCTACTTCTTCAAAACATCGAATTATTGGCAGGCTAATCTGTAAAATGGAAACTAGATGTGTGCTTATGTAAATGCTTCACAGAACCGCAGCATTTTGAATATAACAATTGTTGTCTTCTCTGTACTGCGTCATTCGTGTTCGACTCAATACGCATGTGTAGATTAAAAGACTGTGTATGTGTCGAAGAGGAAAAGCCTCGGAGCCTTCAGGATTCTTAATATGGTCCAATTTTGATTCAGGAGACTCAAACTGTATCCCCCAGTGCTCTTTATTCACCATCAAAAGAAATTCTTATATTTGCAAGTGGCAGCAAGTGAGAAAAAAAGTTAGATTCAAAATAATTGGGTGAGGTGCTTTTCAGGGGAATTAATGTAACAAGAGCTGCTAAACTTATTGCACTTAAAAACACAAATAAGAATGTTGGACAGAAGTTGTCAGTAGGTGGTCTCTTAATATCTCACCAGTTTTGAAGTTATGAAAAGGAGCAAGACTTTTTGAAATCTAGAAAAGAAAGAAAGAAAAGCTAGAAACTGAGTGAAAGAGCAGAGTCGCAGCACCGGTGACCCGAGAAACCTCATTGCTCCACTTATACTGGCACAATGTCATGTTCTCAGCCACTCCATCACCAGCAAGGGTAAAAAAAAAAAGCTTTTCCTTTCCTTTTAGTCAAAGGCAGTGGGTAAGCAGAGCACGCGGTTCAGAGGGTCATTAAAAAGCATCAAAGGAGGCAGCCTCATGATGGTAATAAGACGGCTGCAAGGAAATAAAGTGGGCATTGATCTGCACTATCGAGTGTGACATTTTAACCGAAGCTAAAAGCCAAGAGCAGATCTAGCCCTCTTATTCATCTGCCTGCCTGTTTTAGTAAATTGTCTTTTTTTTTCCTCCAACCAGTGGCCTCAGAGGTCACTTCATATTAGCTGGCTTGTTAATACCGAGGCAATCAATACTTAATCAACAAGTAATGGGATTTTGCAGTCATCCTGTATGATCTTTCAATAAAGCCCCAATTCTATCTCAGCCCATTCAGAGTCTGACTAAAGGTGCACGATTGCTGCAGAGCAGGGATTTGATGGTCTGATGCTCTTAGGCTGATCTGCATCTGATTAAGACACCACGCAGCCAGTGTCCTTCACCCTTTTGTTCCTTTATCCCTGTATAATGTAGCATGGCACAGAAAGTCGTCGTCTTTGCTTTTAGATGCAGCAGCAAAGGAATTAATATTTCCTTAGCACATGATGATCTTGCCTCTTGGTCATGATATGCAACCGAAAAAAACACAGCAAAGGGGGAGGGAGAGACGGTGGCAGGTTTCACGTACTGCTTTAGAAAACACAGTCATAGAGAATTGGTCCAAACTGGCCTTTTCATCTCTACCCTCTCCATCCTCCTTACTGAGAAAGAAGACAGCCTTATGTAACAGACCTTGTCTCTGACATGACTGTATGAGAGGCGGTATCGCACATGATTCACTGGGCCAGGAGAAAGGAACAAAAGCCAAAATTACAGGCTTCTCAAAGCACACTTCTCTTTTGAAGCCTTCAGGTAGACTGTTGACAGAGCTTGAGAGTCACAGTGCTTTAGGCTAATTGTTTTACCCACCCTGACCAAACTTCCCTTCTTCCACCATTATTCTCAGCAGTTCTGTTTGTGCAATGAGAAAACTTAACACAGATGCAATGAGAAAACAGCCCACAATCTCTGCTCTCCATAATTAGCAAGAACAGAACCGTACCCGTAAATGTTAGGGACCTGGCTATTTGCTGCTTCATGGACTTAGAAGAAACACTCATTGAGGAAGGATTAGTCTTTATCAAGTTGCAGTAAAGGCAGTGTGATGCAATGCTTGCCTTGATTATCATGATAAATAGAACCCTTTTTTTTTGTACAGTCTTTTCTCCGTGGAGTACATGCCTGTAGCATCTCTGGAGATCTGTGCCTCACTCAGTGATTCTGTACACGTGAACAGAAGTCTCAGTGGGTCTGTTCCAAGAAAGGCAGCGTTCTTCTCAACTGAATTCTGGGTTTATAGAAAGAGAGAGATACGGAATAATAGAATCATAGAATCATTAAGGTTGGAAGAGACCTACTGGATCATCAAGTCCAAGTGTCAACCCAACACCACCATGCCCACTAAATAAGTTTCCAAGTGTTACATCTACACTTTTTTTGAGCAGCTCCAGGGGTGGTGTCTCCACCACCATCCTGGGCAACCTGTTCCGATACCTGACCACTCTCTCAATGAAGAAAACATTTCTTGATGTCCAATCTAAATCTCCCCTGATGCAGCTTGAGGACATTTCCTCTCCACAGCACCCAACTTTTTTTCTAATAAAGACCATGCTTGTCTTTATTAGATGGTGGCAAGGGTGCTGTGACAGGGAGGACTGCCACTCTCCATGTGCAGAATATGAACCTGAGAGTTGTACCTTTATGTTCACTCCCATTACTGGTAGAAGGGCAACCTGCAGTCTGCATGTGTATGAAAACACCCTCTTTTGAGTCCCTTTGTGGTTTATTTTTGTGGAGATAATTTTCTGGAAACAGAGCCTGTGTTTTGTATTTTCTACTCTCCTCAGGGGCTGGAGTTCTCACAGCTTCAAGCAATGGTCTTTCTTTCAGTTATGAGTCGCCATTTCCTCCCTTACCATTGAAGTTGATGTACCCACACCACCTGCCCATGCAGTGTTGCTGCTCAGGAGCACTCATTTGGCTGTGTCCTGCTTGTCCCATGGAATAAGGCACCAGAAGGAGCTACATCTGATGTGAGATGCCCCAGGCATCTTTTTGGCAGGCTGCAAATGCAACCCCTGATGCTCAGAGAGTGCTTGCTGGTTTGTGTCCCAGGTGGCCACCATAGAGCAGAGAGAAGTGCAGCAGCTCAGACACAGCCTGCTCCTGTTAGATACATTGAGAAGATAATTTTAAATTACCTCTAGAGTATGTTGGATGGCACTGCAAGCAAAAAGTAGTTTACAGGTTCACATTCCAATATGGATGGCAGAAGAAGGCTCTTTTATTCTGATTTGGAGCCGCACAAGTGTATGGATGATGGCTTTGTTTTTCCTGAGTTCCCCTTGGGCATCATGAGGAGCTGAGGGCTGCAGTGGAGGCAAGCATGGTAGAAAGATCCCTTAACTCCAGCAAGTTCCACTGCAAGTACTGCTGGGGTGGGAACACAGAGTGCATTTTCTCCCAGACATGACCTGTGATGTCTGTGGTCTCAGTCTACTTTGGACAGGCCTTTTTTGCTATGGATATGTGCCAGAATGGTCTGCCTATGCTTGCCAGCTGAGTGCTGCGTGTTTCCTCTTGAGTGTGTAGTGAAAACAGGACAAGACCATTTTTATGCCTGTACAAAAGCCAGGATCAACTTTGGGCCACTGTGTGAACAGCGATTGAGTGGTGTTGGGCAGAAATCAGGACTGGCTCACACACCAGTCCAATCCTTTAATCAGAATGAATTGAACTCTAATCTACTTGTTGGCAATGAACAAACAGGCAGTGTTGGCTATGGATGCAGCTCTGTTTCATGGATATATGTGTTTGTGCAGAGTATGGGGGCGCAGGTTAAAATTAGAGCTGTGTGAGCCCTGTAGGGTTCCATTCATGACAAGGTTTGCAAACGAATCTGTGTTGCTTGATTTACAGGGACTGGAAATAAACCAAAGCCTGTAGATTTGTTTGAAGAGGTTTGTGTGATGTGGGGATAGGAGCTCCATCTGTACTCGCTCACTTGCATTTTCCCTGAGGTGATCCTCCCCAGATAAGGCAGGAAGATCTTGGAGTTTCATGAAGAATAGGTGCATAGAAAGGAGCCACAACTTTTGGCTTTACTGGTTGTCCTAAAAAATGCGGAGTTTAAAGAGTTATATTTCCTTTTAAGAAAAGATGGTCTCCAGATAATGATTTACTTGTCCTTCTCCAAGTGCTAGCGTTGCTTCTCTTCCACAGCTGTTTCCTGGCTGGATCTTAGGTCACGTATTCATTGTCACCTTGTTAAACCATCACTGGAGAGACCCTACAAAAGAGCAATCCCTTCCAACCCCTACCATTCTAGATCCTACGATTCCCTTATTCTCTGATTCCTGAGGAAGAACTGGGAAGATGACTGGTGCATTTCTTCTCTTGAAGCTTTTGTTTTATGGCATTTATGTTAATTTGGGCTAATCGTCCCTTAAGAAGATAAACCTGGTGATGCTTAAATGGTTATGATAAAGCAAATAATGTCTTTTTTTGGCTAAACTTCAAACCTACATGCTGTGCCATCTTAATTTCTGTGGGGCAGCTTTTCAGAGAAAGGCAGACACATTTGTCTAAAAATCAGAGACTTCGTCCTCCTTCATAGAGCATCTGCTCTGGATCATAGAGTCATTGAGATTGGAAAAAACCTTGAGATCATCAAGTTCAACCACCAGTAGCTGAGCAATCCTCAGTGCAGTGTCTTTGGGAGCTAAAGCATCTCTTTCTAGAAGATGGTAATCAGCTCTCCCTTGAACAGATCTCTCCTCTGTGCCGTGGCTTTGTGCTGCCAGAATCAATAGCAGCTGTAATGACCATCGCATGGCTGACACACCTGACTTCATGTCATTGAGCAGAGGCAGGCTGGGGGAAGCTGTCAAGTGACAATTTGGACATGAATAAAGTTGGCAATTAAAGGGAGGAGGACAAATAGCGTGCTGCCTCAGGAGATACCTGCTGAGGACAGGTCTGCTGCCACTTCCATGTTGCCATAGCCAACACATCACTGTCCTGCTGCAGTCGTGATCCCCCCTTCTGCACGTGAACACCAGTTGCCCTTAATGATCCTGAGCCCACATTCTGCCCCATCTGCTGAACCTGTGCTGCTCTAGTATTGCTGTGAGTACCCTTAAATTGCATTTGCTGCCTTCTGCCAGCTTAACTCTGGTAATATGGTAATGCATCATGAATTTGTCCTCTTGGTTGGGCAGCGGTTATCTGCAGCTTCCTTGGCCATCCTTGAACACTGCAGGTTTAGCACAGAGGATTAGCGATTGCTCTGGACAGTGTTGCTGTTGGGGGGGGTGGGGGTGAACTCTGAATGGGACAGATCAGCAAAGTGTCTCATATGCATTTTGTAAGTGATGACAGGCTACAGTGAGTTACCAGGAGGCTATATTGGGTAGAAATCTGACATGTACCTTGGAATGGGATAAGGGGAAAAGTGGAGACAGTGAGGAATTTGTGACTATTTTTGTCCGTCAGCCAGATACTTATTGGTCAGTTTGTCACAGAGGTTGCCTGGAAAGGTCACCGACTCCGTGAGCTGTGTGAGGGAACATGCCTGGGCTAAACCAAAACATTCCTGCATAAGCCAGGCAATCTCACAACTATCAACTGTGAGCTGCAGCATGGACAACGACTATTCTATTCTCGTGTTCTAAGCATGTTGGTACTAGTCAGTTGTGACAGCTTTTATCAGTCACGGAAAACAGTCTTGTTTTGTTTAGTGCCTTCTTTCTTCCCTTTTATTCTGGGTTTCGCTGGGGCATGCTTGGGTTGAAGCCGTGTCCTTGCACGTAAAGTGAGGTCCTGGAGTCTGCTCACAGGCCGGCTGACCCCTCTGCAATGAGACAGGACAATGGCAGTGTGACCTTCATTACTCAAATTCCAGCCTTCACAGAGCTGTCATCAGCATGCCTGGAAAATTAATGTCATTATGCTGTTGCTCAAGGCTTGGCATGGCAGCTCCTTGCCTGCCTGGGAGAGGAAGCCATGGGGAAAAGTGAATATCAGGGCTTCGTGCTGCAAGGAAGGGGCAAGCTCCGCTGAGAGCTGGTGGGATATTTGTATTCCTGAGTTTTTCAAATGGAAGTCTGCCATCTCTGTTTAGCAGGATAAGCTTTTGAGTATTCGCAGCACTACCTTGCCGTGAATACTGGGATCTGTGCTAACTGGGGACCGAATTGACTGCTGTTATTCAACGTGATGGTGAGACACTTTCCAATTTCCACTGGGCATGATCTTGAATGAGAAGGATGAGGGTGCAATACTCTTTTTTTCCCCTTTGATTTGAATGTGTTTCTTCCACTGTCCTCTCCAGCAACTTTTTTTTGGTAGGGCTTCTTGACACAAACCCAGCTCATACTGTTAAAGCCAGTGAAAGGAGTTGTGAATGTGTTTCTTGTCCTCGACAGCAGTGGCACTCAGCAAACTGAATAACTGTTTAACTGTACAAGGATGCTGGCTGTCCTTATATCAGCCTTCCAAGTAACTTTGGGAGACTGGTTTTATTTGCAGGTAAGTGGAAAAGATGTAAGAGAAAAGAACAGGAGAGGAGGAAAGGGGACATTGCTGCCTCTTCTTGCTCCATCACACCAAGCCAGCCCACTGCTGCCTTTCCTAGATTTAGACTGGACATTAAGAAAAGTCTGAGGGTGCTGGATCACTGGAACAGGTTGCCTAGAGATGTGCTGGAGGCCTCACCCCTGGAGACATTCAAGGTCAGGCTTGATGGGGCTCTGGGCAATCTGTTCTAGTTAGAGATGCCCCTGCTTGTTGTAGGAGGGTTGGACTAGGTGACCTTTGGAGGTCGCTTCCAATCCATTCAATGATTCTGTGATTCTGAAAGTACTGTGAGGACCTGCAGAGGAGCCTCCTTCTTGTGAAATAAGAACCAAATAGTAAAAACCCCTTGTGGGGCAGCATGGTCTTTCTTGGATCAGCCCCACAGTGTGATCTCTGCCTGATGCTGGAAACCTGCTTTCTGAGCGACTCTTGTACCCACCCATTCCCAGATGTCAAACAAGTTGTGACTTAACTGAATTCTCATTATCTCTTGCCAGAGCAGATGTGAAATTTTAAATGATGCAACCTATTTTGAATTTTCTCCCTCTTTACATGTTTTGGTCAGAGCTGGTAGTGGTAGCAGTGTGTGGCTTTCACAGCAAGCTTCCTCCTAGAAAATCAGCAATCGACAGGACTCTTGCCTGACACTGTGAGTTTTCAGGGCAAGGAGAAGCGTCCAGTAATTATCAAAACTTCAAAATGGCAAGATCTCCTAGCCAGGCACCTGCTGTGTGATGAAGCTGAGAAGTCTATATAGACAAGCTGTAAGACATTGATTAGTATTATCACACAGTAACTGTGTACATGACATTAACCAACAGACATCCTCTCTCTATGTTATTTGTTGCATTATTGGTTAATTTGAATTATGAATATCCAGATCGATAACACCAGATTCTAACTCTTCATCTTCTTTTTCAGTAGATAAAGTCCTGTTCTGTGTAAGTGGGAATTAAATGGTTTGGACTAAATAAGTAGAAGAGATTGGGGTGGACTGAAAAGATACAGGAGAAGGCAGCTGTTGCTCTTGTTCCTACTGCACATAGATGCAAGCCTTGGCTATAAGCACGCACTGCTCAGCTGGTTGCTTCTTTAGCTTTAGCATAGGTGCAGCTGCTCGCAGACATCCCAAAACAGCTGACGTGGGGCACTGACTTCTGTTAAGCAGTTGTTTATTGGGCTGTTTCTGCTAGTACCCCAATAAGTCACAACTGCAAAGCGCTTGCTCTGTGTGTTCTCAGAAGGACCAAGGGACCTCCCAGCAGAATAGGAAAAGACAGTGTCTGGTTGCCAGGAGTGGAGCTGGCCTGGCAGTGCTGCGGAGCTGTCTGGATCTGGAAGCTCAGGTGTCTCCAAGCATGCATGTGGCAGTTCTTGTTATCCCACAGCAGCAGCATCCCGTGCCTTTCACACCTGATTTTTGCTCTCAGAAAAAAACCACCACAACACTCCAATATCCAGGGCAGGACCATGCTCCTTTGTAAGCGGGTCTGTGAAAAAACAATACTTGTCCAACACGCTGCTCTGCCCTGTTTCTTTGATGATTTAGGAAATTGTGTAGCATCTACAAGTTCTTCCTTCAAGTGCCCTTGTTATTTTCGATAACCTCTGCTTAAGCATCTCTTTATTGTAATGTCTGTGTAACCACTTAATATTTGCATTGGAAGTCCGTTACTCGGAGGGAATTTTTGGTCAGTGACTTATCAGGAGCTACTGTTCTTGGCATGGGACAGCTGAGAAATGTCAAAGGGGCTGGACAGAGTGTCAGTGTTTACATTCCAGGGAAAATGCCCATCTGGACTTGCTCTGCTTTCTGCCTCGCTCTTTAGAACAGGTCCATTTGCAAAATGACAACTTAGTTTCACAATGACAATGACTTCTCAGACGAGCAGCCATGCTTAGCGGCCGCTGCCCGACTGCCAATATTTACCTTGCTTTATTACATTCCTGTAAACTTTGGTGGGCTATTGGAGCCAGCCAATGACTCTGACAATTTGGAATCTGAAGGGCTCTTATGAAATTAAACACGTCCTTTGCGTGCCATCCCAGCCTCTAGATGGGCAAGTGAAAATAAATGTTGGAGAGGTTGTACTTTATATAGCCACAGACTTGACCTCTAAGTGCCTTAAAAGGGCTTACATACTTAAAGGTGCATTACCAGGCCTTACACTAATTCACTGTGATAGCTAAAGTGCTTTGTGTATACCACAAGAGACCAGAAGCCCTTGAGGATCCTTTAGAGCAGAGCATGTGGGCAGTTAACATTATTCAGCTTGAATTTTGTATTTGCAGCCAGTCATGAGTGAAAGTAAGGGTGGACTATTTGCATATTGTTTTGCTAAAAAGCTACAAAAATGCTTCCATATGTGTAAGTCGTGTAACTTCATCCCATGTGCTCCTTAGATGCCTGGAGAACCCTATATAAGACGAGGCCCTTTCCTTTTCTTATATTTTCTTCTTATCCCCAGTGAGACTTTCTTGGGAGCGCTCGTCCCTCCCTCTTTTTTAAGTTTGCTGGTCTAAGCAGGAATACTTGAGACTGATTTTAATTCTTAACTAGATGGACATGATTTATTAATTCACATTTGAAATAACAATTGCAGTCGGAAGGAATCAGCTGAAAGCCTTAATTACATTGGAAAATATGCTTCAGCGTAGCATGGCCCCATCCAGCTTTCAGAATGCATAATTATCATCATTTTTTAATTTTTCTATTTGAAAAGTTTTGATGGAGACCAGACTCTGCTGGCTACTCACACGGCTTCAAAGCAATGCCTAAATCAGAAGTGAGCCTTTAAATAGATAATTTTCTTACTGGCTTGTTAGTGCCCAGCCGCATATGTAGGACTTATTGTGCAGGGTTTGGCCTCGGCGTTTTGAGTATTATTCTTACATCCGAGCCAACTAGCAGTTTCTGTGCCCAATTCCAAGGGAAAAAACAAACCAAAAACGTTAAACTGTGAATGCACACTGGCACATGAGCTGAGATTAGGTAATTTGGGATCACTCCATAGAAGTCACATATGGGCTTTGGAGACTGGGAATTCATTCCTGTTCAAACAGGGACCAAATGGGGAGTGGGGAAAGCAAGAGTAAGGTAATAAAAAAAAAAAGACAAGAAAACCCACCAACCTTCCTGATAGCAAAAATGCACCACAGAACAAGAAAGGAAAAACAATGCCTTGCCTTAATCTCGAAAAAATATGACACTTGAGATAGGTACCAGCCTGCTTGACCCAAATGAGGTAACATATAAGCACTTCTAGCAAGGATTGCTGTTAACATTCTGTCTCTTAAGACTCTGGGGTATTTTAATTCGTTCTGCGTCTGTCTTCACTCTGTATTTGTTGTTTTCTGACCGTCTTTTATGGTCTTTCTCCATGACCCTTTTACCCACATTTTGTTATCTAGGTTAGCTCCTCATTACACTCACTATAAAACTGGTACTAGTTAAGGAAAGAAAGCCACCGTAAAGTCAGTCCATTGTGAGAATCACTTTTAGTTTTGAGTTTGAGAAACCTAGAAAATCTGTGCAATGATCACTTCAGGATCTGGGTTAACAAGGAAATTCAAGATTGTTCCAAGTCCTTGTTCAGAGCTGTGATTTGGCAAAAACCCAGTCGTAGCCCTGCTCTAGCTTTATTCGTAAAACCAAAGCTGAGAGAGGTGCCTGGAATGGGTTGGCTCATTTTCACTTGTGAGTATGGATGTGGTAGGACTGAGGTTGGGTCTTTAATATCCTGCCCTCTGTGAAACCACATGGTGTGGTTTCATGTGGAGATGGTGGAGCTGTAGGGCAAGGAACTATCCCATTCGTTCTTAGTTTTGCCTATGAGCACCAACCACTCAGACACTGTAGTGAGGAGGCACAAAGCAAAACGGAATAGATGGTCATGTGGAATACTGTAGGAGAGGGATGGAGAGAGGTAAAGTGGAAGAGGAGCAACTGATGGAGGTCACAGTTCAACTTAAATATCATCATCTGGAAAGGGAGAAGAACTTATTTCAAAGTCTCATCTTAATTAGACAGGAGATCGGTATGTGATAGACGTACCATATGGATTGGGATGATAGACACTGTGAAAGCCATGGTGTTGTTTGTCAAGTTCTAAAGCAGCACTCTCAGGTATTGGAAAACACTGATACTTTTTCACGGGCAAGACAGTGCTGTACGGGGTGTCTTAAAGAAAAAGAAATTGCCCATAACAGAATCCGAGGTGGGTACCACAGACCACTGTCTGTCAGCGTGGGAGCAGAAATAGGGGGTTTTGCCCTGTATCTACCAGGTTGTGGATAAGGAACACAGCTTGCTTGCCAAAATATTAAGAAAATAGGTTAACAAATGCTGAAAAGACATTTCCTCCTCAGCAAAGTGCTCTTCTCAGGCTTTTCCCGAAACAGAGTAGTCTGGAATCATATACAGGAGTGCAGGTGTAATGGGCTAAAACAGGGGGAAGGAAATAGCACTTTCACCACTCTGTGCCGCTGACTAATAGTAATGTTTTTCCTCTCCAAACTTGATGAAACTTCTTACGCCTGTATGGATGCAGAATTGTACTTCTGGAGTACAACATGGTAAGTGCCCTTCAGAAGTTATTGTTAAAATACAGAGGGGGGATCTTCCTTTATTCTGATTCCTTCCTTCAAATGTGCACAAGTCTTCAGATATTTTTCCAGGGAGTCAGTGTGCTGGTTCCTTTTCTGGTTATGACTTACATGATGAAATAATTCCACTTATTCTTGCTCCAAAAGGTGAAAGCGATGCTATTAACTGTGCTTTCCCTTAGCAGCTCTTGCCCAGTGTAGCATCCACAGTATTGAACCCCAAACCTACATGACACATTTACAGGGTGTCTCATTAGCACTTCATATCTTCTACAAAACTTGTAATCTTCGCTCTCCTCCCTGGCTCCACTGAGGACCACCACCTGCTGGCTGGCTGGTGAGCCCCCATCGTGTACAATATGGCTTCTTTTGTGTATGGGGCTTTCTCAGATCTGAAGTATTGTCTTCCCAGAGCGAGGGAGATAACACAGAGCTTCATCAACAGGCTCCTGACCCTTCTGTGACTTGGAAATGGCCACTTTTTTAAAAAGGGTTGTGAATGTTTATAGGAGAAGGCAACGAGAGAGCTAACAGGATTTGGTAAATTCTCTCCTCCTGTCCCTTCAGCTGACTGGGGGGGCAAATGCAAGACTGTACTTGAGTATATAAGAGCAAAGAACAGTATTTTCTCCCCTTGACATGGCTTCAAACAATGTTTGCTGTCTGCCAACACTGCTGTGAGTTACAGCTCACTGGCTCGTGTTTACATACATGGAGAATAACCTGAGGAACCGTTCGCTGTCTCTGAGCAAGCAGTGGTCTCTACCTCTCTGACACATTCAGCTGCCTGGTGTTGAATGATGGTTGGGGTTGGGTTCAAGCTGTTTGTCCATCACACATACCATATATGGATATGTTATAGATATGCATATAGAAAAATTCATACAAAGACTTGCAGTGGTTTGGTATGCGCCAAGCTCATCAGCTGTTTGCTTGGGAGAAGCAGGACAAAGCTCTTGGCAAGCTGAAGGTGAGGGAAGGGACTTGAGACTAAAGGCAGGGGATGGTCTCAGCAAAGAGTGTAGCTGAGTTCTGTTGAAAATGTAGGATTTTTGAGAACAGAGAACGTTGCTGCTTCAGGATCTGGTTTTATTCTGAATGTGTAAGCACTTAATGATGAGTAACACCACAACAAGAGCAGAGTAGGAATTGTTGGTGCAAAAATCATATCCTTATCTGACCCCCAGCGGTGAATCTGCTGAGCATTAAGCACCTCTGCATTTATCCTCCTTGCTCCTGGCACATGAAAGGAGTTTATTTTTATTCCCATTTTAATGATAGAAAACTGACAATCGGGGAGACGATAATTCGAACTTTCAAAGTCCTGTTCACGTAACTAGGTATAGAAAGAGGGCAGCATGCCAGGAAAAGAAGGTCTTTTGAAAACATTTTTGCAAACATCAAGAGGGAGCCAAATGCTTTCTGCTATGCTGGCCCTCCTGGGAAGGACATTTTCTGCAAACCTGGCCTTAATTGGTGCTGAGGACTGGAAAATTCTGGTCCTTTACCCAGCATTATGGCATTATGGGTCAGCCTGGTGCATCTGTTGCATTAGACATCCTTGGATTCAATCTTTGCCCTGGCTGTACATGCTCGATTTTATTTGTGAAGAGCAAATTCAGGAGGGGAAAAAACCCACCAACTTTTTTCTCTCCTCTTTTTTTTTCATTTTGCTTCTTCTCATCTTTCATCCTGGGATTCACAGCAGCGTGGCCCATCCTAACCCCTTCCGAAGTGCACAGCAAAGGAGCCATCTGTGCTGTGGGTTTCCTCCGTTGATATATTTCCGAAAGACCTTGCAAAGTGCCGTTAATTGTGTTGACTGCGGGCACCTAGTTGCTGCTACACACTGCTGCCCCACTCTCTTGCCTTGTTTTTCTGTTTGCCTTTCTTCAAGTAGTAGTTGCTCAAATGTGATCAGCTGCCATCAGAGCCCTAAAAGACAAGATGCTTTGAAGTCATTTGGGTGTAGGGAACACATTTTGTATTGACCAGGTGGTTTCATGTGTACAGATGAGGCACACCCATACCACAACACTGAAGTAGTAGCACCTCTCCAAAGCTGAGGAGCCTGGGCTGGCTGTTGAAGAGCTGAGCACATTACCTTCAGCGTTACCTTAGCTGATGTTTGAGTTGTTGACCGCATGTGCTGGGAGCTGGCATTCAGTGCCGCACGTTTCCTGCTCCAGCAAAGCCGTGAAAATCTGATGGACTTCCTGGGCAATATTAAATCCCAAGCAAAAGCTTTATAAAAGCTCCTTCAGAACACTATCAAATTATTAGTATTCTTTTTCATAATACAGATGGGGTCTCATTTTATTGAAAGGAAAAGTGAGAGAGTGTTTTTTCCAACCCTGTTGGGAATTATTTTATTGAAAATATCAGAACTGTGATGATTTCTCCACTGCCAGGGGTCAGAATCTTTGCCTAGTTTGTTGTAATGGGAACATATAAAAATTCACTCAGTGCTCATTTTCTGCCTTTTATTTAATGTACAATCCAGGTAGTTCCACTTTGATTTTTTTTACGTTACTGTCCCTAGCATTTGCCTGGAGTGTTTTAAATTTCTTTCATGAATTCTGAAGAAGGGAAAACTTCAGGAAAATCGCCATTGGCCTAATAGGTATCGATGTACTTGTACCAGTAAAACAAATTTCACCTATTCCAGCTGACGCTGAATAAACAAGCACTTTACATTTCTTCTGGGAAGCTCTAACCTGGAGTAGTCTTCTCTTTAATATCTCCACTTAAAAGTAGCGTTTTCTTACTAGTTCCCTGTGACTTGTATCTGCATAACTTAACGAGTCAGTGTTTAATATTTTAATTTCTATTAATACAGAATAGTAGATGCTGCTGGAAGTCAGCTGAAGTAAGAAGTATGAGCAGCAGCTAAGTTACTTTTCTTCCTGTGCGTCATTGTCATCATCACGAAGCACTATCAGTATAAGGACCAGCTAACTCATAATTTCAAAGGAATTGGGTTTTTCAGTGATTGCTAAGGGCAGAGTTGTCACACAGCCCCTTTGTTGTGACAATGATTCATGAGAAGAAAAGAAATGAGCTCGATTCTCTCATCACGAGTGACATTTTCTTTGGACTGGCAGTTAAATTTATTTATTTTTTTTTTTGGCTTATAAATACATTACTCGTGATCTCTGCAGTCAAGCAAAGGTGACAAATATGGACCCCCTGGGGACATATTTATGTTAGTCATCTCTTAGCATAAACCTTGGCGGTAAAGTGGGATCGCCAAATGCAGCCTCATTACCTCAACTTTTTTACCATTTTCTCATAAAAGGGGGCAGGCTCACCTGAGCTGTGTGGTAAACCCTGTGAAGGTCTGAATTAGGCAGTGTCTCTGGTGGGCAAGTGAAAATCCTGATTTGGAACAACTGCACTGGATGGAGCTTTGGCTCTTCTGCAGGTTCGCATTGCTTGTTGCAGGCTGTGTTGGCCAGTACTAAAATACCTTTAAATCCCCCAAAAAAGACCCTGAAGAGAGTGTTGTGTTGGTGTTCTGAGGCAGATCCTAAAAGAGGGACTGCTTTTGTCTGAGATCATCCAGAGCATCACACACAAGTGCTGCTTGTGTCCTTTGTGAAGGCATTCTGAAGGCCTCATCCACACAGCTCCGAATGCGGGAATGTTGCTGCTGGTGCAGAGAGGAGGGAGTTTTGAGGGGAGTATGCTCCTCCAGGATCTCAGGTGAGAACAACTTGCCATGGGGCTATGTTGGATTGCTTTAACCTTCCCGACTTCCACACTGAGGCAGCTCCTGGACCTGCTGTTGTGCTTCCAGCCAAGATTCCATCCTCTTTCCAAGCAGCCCATTTTAAGGAAGTAGGTAGCTGAAGTCTTGCTGGGTGCACAGACACCTTACTTCAGGCATGAGGTTACCACAGCAAAACAAAGGGAAAAACCCCACCAATAAAAAATCAGGGTGAAGTCAGGCCAGTGCTTGCCGCTCTGCTTCCGCCTGTGCCATCCGTAGTCTGTGAATAAATTCATTTCTGCGTGTTTAATCTGACACCTTTTGCAACCACTACACTCACTCAAAACACCAGCAACGAATAAGCACTGCCAGCCTCTTGAAGATATTTGATTGGGTAGCTAATTCACAAATGATTGACTACCCAAGTAGTGCGAGCATATGGAGGCTCTGTGAGCGACTGTCAACATGGGGAAAGTAGTCAGGGAAGCCAATTGTTAAGAGCCGAAAACAATAGCGAACGAGCGAGTCCTTGAAGGAATGTGGCACTGGGTCTGCTCGAAGCAGGAATTTATGGAAACACGTGGCCAAAACAAAAGAAGATGGCAGCATCATTTCCAATGTGTGCTCCTCGTTGTTGGTTATTATTATTCCAATTTTTGACACTTGAATGAAATGTGGTATAATTGGGCTTCATAGCTGCTGCTTCAGGCGACATCAATTGCCTTTTTTAAAAATGATGATGGCGTTGAGGGAGACTCTTTTTTTCCTTTTATGTTTTGAAGCTGCCGTACTCACAGTGCCACTCGTACAATGCATGAAAGGGCCATTGTACTCCTGGGAGGGTCTGCAGGGCTGGGGACTGATCCCGGGAAGAAATACGAGATGGCAAAGAAAACTAAACATACTGTAGGATGTTACACTAAAGCTAATCCCAAGATATCCCTTCTTCTTTTTCCTCTCTAGGTTTGCCTTAGCGATAGCTCGAGTCTTTCGCTTCCTTCCCCGCTGCATGCGGAGCGTGTAACTTTACAGGTGTTCATGAGAAAGCTCCTTTCGCTGGCTTCTCATACGTTCACTCAGGAATCAATTCTGTCTAGTTTGAGAGACCTTAAGCTCGTGAAGGGAAAAGCATTCCTTTAGCTGTGCTTATTTCTGCTACAAAACCCCACCTCTTGCATCTTTTGTTTGCACCGATGGGCATCCTGCAGGGTTTGGTTGGCTTATTTTGGCTTGGGGAGGAAATAAGTGCAATGTTTTTCAAAGTTGGATTCAAGAGGGAGAGGGGAGGTGTATTCATCAGTCTGCTTTGTCTTTGAGAAGCAATTCTTTAGGAGGTAGAACAGATATTTAAAAAAATAATGCTGAAAATACCCTAATGACTCAGGTAACTGAATGAACCTGTTGTCGCTGAATCCTTTGCAGGGGATAGATCGTACCGGGTACGTTTTAAATATCACATCATGCCTCTCATTTCCGCTCTTCTTCAAATCCAGCAGTGCAGGGCTGGTTAAGCCCCAGCCTAGAGCAGCATTTCATGCCATGGTCCCCAAGGGAACTTCAGCCCCTGAGGCTGCTGGTGTGACCTGTCTTTAAAGCCTGTCCCCTTGGCTTCCAGTTTTTAGGAAACCTTTGTGTTGTGTGAGCGACAGGTGGAACTGGTGTTGGAGGAGAGAACAGAAATTAGGGAATCAGCTGAGCCGTGTCCGTATAGCTTTAGAAACAAAAATATTTGCATATCTCGAAGGCAGTTTCCTTTCAGGCAGACAGAAGCAAATGAAGGACCATCTGCACCGTAGCTGCTTCACAGAAAAACTGCGAAAGGATGTGCAGGACACAGCCCTCCTGCCAGGTGCTGTCAGCAGCAGTCGAGGCTGAGGTCAGATGTTAGGAAGTTCCTCCTAAAATTAACAAACACACTTACTAGTGCAGATCCCCAGGTGAGCAAAATGGCTCCCCTTGGAGCTCTCAGGCAGCAAACCTTCCTCTTTTGGTAATGCCTAAGCATGTTCGTAAAGCAAGGAAAAAGGCACTGAGAAAAAAGGGAGCATCAATGGGGGAACATGTCTGCAGTAACAGAGATGTCAGTTTGTGCTGTTGCAGCCTGTAAACAAGTTGTGTGTAGGCTCTCCCTCCACACACACACACACACACGTACGTGTGCACTGTGTTTTGGGCAGCAAGCCTTCTCCTCACTTCTCTTACCCTCTGGTGGGAGTGTTCATTGAATATTGTCGTTTTAACATTTGTTTTTGCTCCTTGCCAGCCCTTTCCTCCAGGCACCCCACCAGGAGCTGTTGATGTTGACTAGTTGTCTCTTTACCACAGGCCAAGACTCATGTCTTTCCGCTCTTACTCAGTTGTAGAGATGTGAAGGATAGGAATCCTGGTAGAGACGTTTTCCCTTCTCTGAGCTTCTGCTTCTGACTTTTCATTCTCACCGAAAGGCAAGGCTTTGATTACTTTAAGGCTGGTAAAACCCATTTATTCTTCCTCTTCTTATTAGTGAGATCTCAAGCAGAGGATGCCCTGTGACAGCCAACGCTGCCACCAGGACCTGACGCAGCACTGGGGCTGCCTGTGGGTACTGAGCTGTAGCAGAGCAGGCAGAGTCTGGGACACTCGTATTGGCAGGTAACCCTCGGAACTCCACTGCCTGAAGACATAAATTTCAGTGCAATTCTTAGGTGTAGGCTTTTAAGTACTAATGACTTAGGATCTTAAACAATTTAAGAATATTCTTTTTAATGAAATCTTTGCAGTTAACCTTTAACTGCTTCCAGTTCACAGGATCCTTTACAAGAAAGGGCAGGAAATCAATAGCTCTAAAAAGCAAAAGCAACAGCCCAAGCATCAACATGTGCCATATCAGACTGCTGCGCCAGTGCGAGCGACTGTCCAGGGCAGGAAGGAGGTGACATGGAAGAGCTGTCCGTCTTCTTGTGTTACTTTTCCATTATAATCTGATTCACAAAGAATCCTGTGAGGGAGGAGGAGGATGAAGTCACCAAGCCATTATTTGGGGAACTCGGAGTACACGGTGCTTGTCTGTGCAGAAAGCCCTAAAGCCACTGATTTCTTAGAGCTCATTACTGTGAGTATGGCAACCTGCTGCCGTGCTGGTCCTCAAAATTGTTGTTACTTTCATGATTCTACCACAACTACTATAAAACAGAAGAAAGGTTAAAATTAAGACAGCTGTTTATAACTTCCATTTCTAGCTGTATGCAAACCAAACCCACTTGCCGCCCCTTTGAGCGCTCCTGCTTTCCTCTGCTCAGTTTTTCCATGCTTTTCTCTTAGATGTTGGAAGGTTGGATGCAAGGTCATTCACTAACCACTTCCTGTGGATACATGTCAGTTCAAGTCTTCTCCCCCTTTCCTCAATTCATCTGAAATCTCTGCTGTGCGGTAATGGAGATGAAGACATAGTCCTTGGGGTTAAAAAGAAAGAAATGCTGTTGTTCCACAGAGTGCTGGGAAGGGACATCCCAGATCAGTGTCTGTGCAACTCAGGATGGGTTGGTTCTGATGTCACATGTGACTCAGGCAATAGATCGGTGTAAAGTTGGGTCTTTTTAAGCTGAGAAGGACTTACAAATACTTCTGTCATCAAGAATTACAGGAACTTCTGTTCAGCCTTTTCTTCTTCTTAAGGCTTAGGATGTGCTTCTTGTGATCTCTAGGGAAGGGAGGATTTTATTCACCAGCATAAAAAAACCCCACGTGTGTCACTTGCCGATAGCAGTTGTGGCGGTGGTAGGGCTCTGTCCAAATAGTGCCACAGCTATAGACTGTGATCGCCTGTGAGTGGATCTGCCCAGTTTCTGGAGCAGATTCCTCTGTGTCTGAAACAGTTAGGGGTTGTGGAGTCTCCTTCTCTGGAGATGTTTAAAACCCACCTGGATGTGTTCCTGTGCGACTTGGTCTGGGTGGTCCTGCTGTGGCAGGGGGATTGGACTAGATGATCCCTTCCAATGATTCTGTGATCTACATGTTCACTTTCCCCGTGTGGGCTGACTCATCCCACTGGCTGATTTAGAGAACAAATTAATAATGTCAGGTGCTCACGAGGAAAAGTTTTGCAATGTGTATTTGCTCTGCAAAACTGCTCAGCGTTGTTATTAATTATTATTCTACAGACTCATCACTCTCATCTGTCTTCTGCCAGAAGCCGCTCTGAAAGATGGATAAGTTGCCAAAAATCATTTTCCTTCAGATTTCTTCGCAAGAAGGTTTAAAATGTGACACGGGAAGGATTGTTGTGTGAGGGAGGGCAAAGCAAAACAAGCTGCTGTGGTGGAATCGGTTTCAAAAGGTGGAACTAGGGAAAAATGGCTTCTAAGCTAAGATTCAGATGGTCGTGTTGCCAAGTTTTTATTCAGATGAAGAGTACCAATACGTAAAAGCATAAACAGTCCTTTGACTACCTGCAGGCGTATTTATAACACCTCAGTTTTCTCCCGGTGCTGCCTCTCCCTCCACACTGACACTGCAGTCATAGAAGGCAGGGAGAGATGTGAATAGTCCTAATTACTGTTTGTGAATTCTGTGTTTGATGTAGCTGATAGATAGCAACGTTGCTCCTGTCTCACCCTACTTGCAGCGACTTTCCATCTGGTGCAACTCATGCTGCACACTCCCCCAGGTTTATGGGAGAGAGAACTCCTGTGAAAGCAGAGTCATTGATTTTTTTTGTGTAGGTTTAGTGCCAGAGCAATTTTAGATGGCACAAGGCTGATTTCCTTGACTTTCACTTCCCTGCTCCTGTTACTTCTGTGTCAAACTCAACACCTTTCCCAACACTATCCTCCTCCTCATAATAACAAAGTACTCAGCACCTCCTCCTCCTCACCAGTGCTGTCAGCAGGAGCAATGGAAGGGTGCTACAGGCAGCTGTGTTTGTTTTGACAGTGCCAACTTTCAAAAGAATCTGCTGAGTTAGTGGGAGGTCTCTGTGTGTTTGTGTTTCTGAACATAATCATTTCAGCCCCTTTTGGGCGATGTTTCACCACTGTGCATCTACTGTGTGATGGGAGCGGTTAAGTCACAGCCTGGGCTTCAGATCTGCCCCCGCATCACAGTAGCCATCACGGTGAGGAATTTGATCTGCTGCAACTCTCATCTCATAGGCAACTAATGACATGGAGGGACTTTTCCAGGTCTTCCAATTAGTCTGTGATAATGGTATAAGTAGTGGGGAGATGATTTTCCTGCACTACTGAAAGAGTTGGCTGAAGGCTCTGCTTTCCTTTTAGGTGTGTGGCCATTTAACAGAATAACCTGTCTGAGTTAATACACGTGACCACATCAGTGAGATTAGGACCAGTCCCTAAACCCACCGTGTGGCCGCAGTGGTTTTGCTCGAGTTAAAGGGTATCATTGTAGACAGAGTCTCCCATTTTGTCTTTGGAGCGTCAGTGATGCAAGGTGCCATGATTTATGACGTGGCACAGGAGTCCATGATTAATTGTCTCACACTGTTGATGTACAGAAGATGATGTGCAAAGTGTTTTCCCCAAGCATTTAGTGAGATGGGATAGGCAGGGCATAGACTATCAGAGGCTCGAGTTCAGATGCTGGGAGTGCCTGTTCTCAGAGAGCAAGTTAAATCACTGCACTAGTCCTCCAGCCTCTCCCTCATCCCACTTATGAAGCTTATCCCTCTTCTCAACTGCACAGGGTGATCAGAGCCCTAACCCTGTTCCTCTGAATGGTGTCACAGCTACATGCATGGAGCAAACGCTTTCAGCAAATTCTCTGTAGCGACACAGACCATTTACATAGACTGAATGAGGCTGTTTAGGTAGGTGCCAACCCCAAAGCTCCTTATTCCTGAGCTCTTCAAGGACTCAGGCCTTGTAAGAAACCAAATGTAAGTGCATAAATAGCTTTTGCATATGTAAGTCCAGCAGCCCCTTCATACAGGTGACAGAAGCAGTCAGGAAAAAATTGAACTTGCAATCTTTGGAACCGAAATCCTACATTTTAAACAGCAAATTCCCTGGATTTAGCTGCACACCTTTCTTTCTTTCTATTTTGCAGCCTGCCTGCTCAATTCATGAGGTGTTTTTGTGTCACTTCCAAAAGGTGAGACAACTAGTGAACTTAGCTTCAGAGCTAGAAGCCTTTTTCTTCCCTCATGTCAAAAAAAACCCCACCTGCTCTCGCTTCGCATATTCCCTGCCTACGGATGAGATAGGGACGTAGGGAGACAGACAGTACCCGTGAGTGTGATGCTCGTGCTTATACCCAGATGAACACGGCATTATCTCTAAACTTAAACCCACTTATTTGAATAACTACTTTTTTTTGCATCTTTTTTAACAAAAATACAGAAACTTGTGTTTAGCCTATGGGGACTGAATCCACCTGTTTATCGCTTTGTGCACACAAGGATGAACCTCGCAGTGGTCCTTCCCTGCAATGAAACAAAGGCATTTGCTGAGTGGGGAGTTCTGGGCAGCTGTACGTGTGAGGGTCTAGGGAGGGGGAAACTTCTGAAGGGAAAGGCTCAAAGCTCGGTATTACTTGGGCACCACTCTGCCCCTGGGTGGAGCGAAGGGGTTGTGATGTGAAGTGTTTGCCAGCTCTTCCTTCTTGAAGTTTGATCGCAATCACGTCTGTTCTGGTTTTGAGCTTGGGCTGTTCTCCCTCCTGACATCCCCACTCCTGCGCATTTGACAGCTTGTGGTCTGATCATCTGTATGAGCTCCTTGGAGACAGCCATACACGTTCAACCAGAGGACATATATCTTTTGCTCTGTCCTTTTGTGCGCTGAAAGGATGTTATTTTGAAAGTCACACTATACAACAGCCATTGCAGAGGGTGACTCTCAGCTCCTGAAACCAGATGATGTCTTTAATTAAATTACTTAACGCGCCCTCTTTTGTTTTGAGAGAAGTCTGTTTTATGAATTTAGAAGCGAGGACGTGAAAATTCTGGGGGGTTTGTTTGTTTGTTTGTTTATTTAGGGTTTTTTCTGTCCCCTTGTATCACTCATTTAACTGCCCTGAGTTTGTGCTTCACTTCTGTGGGAAGGGGGTGGCACTGATGCGTCTCTATAAGGTTTTGCGTATGTGATATCTTCTTATTTATAAAATATTCTGTGCACTGCCAGTTGCAAGAATGAAGTGTAATCCCCAAATATCTCTGTAGTATTAATTTTAGCATTAGCAAGACATCCAATTTTTACAACTGAAGGTGGCTTCTTGTTAATATTAGTCCTTCCCGCTTCACAAGGTGAGCTGCATTCTTCCTCTCGGAGGGCAATGGCTTGGAATTCACAAACCCAATGGCAAAAAAAAACCAGGACAGAGGAAGTGGGAAGAATGGCCAAATAAGCCAGACATATGCACCACGTTTTTCTTTCACATTTCAGTCATGAGTCACACCGTGGTCGTCCTTTCCAGACGAACTGACCGAGGTGGAAAGAAAAAAAAGTCACTCCGATCACATAATAAGCAAGAACTTGAACAGAAATCCAATTAACTCTTTTGTTTTAGCACTAAACTACGTTGCCTTGACCTCAACCCACAGGTAGTGTTAATGTCTGTGGCTATTGTCGGGCGGTTGTATGAATGTGGTACAAAATCAAATCATATGGCATTGTGCTGTACGACTAGCACTTACGCACTAAATTATCACAGCTCTCTCTGACCTTGGCAGCATCATAAGATTCGTATTTTCAGGAAGATGGATTGTTCTCAGAACAATTTCTTCAGTGTTTTAAACACACGCACTTTTCTTTAACCTTATGGTCATGCAGTTTTTGCCTCCTTAGGCTGCTCTGAGTGTGAAGACACCGGTGCCAGCACAATGCCTACTGAAGTCGACAGAAGGGCTCTTACCGACTTCGGTGCTCTAGTACTTTACTCTCCAAACTACTAGTTTTCACCTAAAAAATGAAGTATACAGCTTTATAGACTTGAGAAGAAAATCTTCTAGCCATGTTTTCTAAGTCTTGGTCACTCTTCTCTAGGGTCTAAGAGCACTGGGGTGGGACACAGCAATTCTCTTTCAAGGCTCAGTGTCTGCTGGCTGGTTTGTGCAATCTTCTCAAGATTTGCTTGCAGTTCAGAGCAGGAACAAAGGATGAGTTTGTGTATTTATTAACATGAATGTTAAGGCCATATAAAGTGCCTGCCAGAGGAGTGAGGACTTACATTGTCCTCATTCAAAGTCACCTCACACTAGATCTGTAGTATGTTGGGAAGCCACATTTTCTGAGAGAAAATCACTGGAAAACCTGATGCACTTTTGGTCTGTACGTTCTCGCTTAGCCAAGGGGCTGGGCATGGGACAGGGGGGTTTTCGATGCTGTGTCCTCTGTTCATACATAAACCCAGCTGAATTATCCACGCATAGGGAACAGAGGTGCTAAGGAATCAAAAGCATTTTAGTTCTTTCACCCAAATGACAATAAAAATGCCACATTATGCACAATCCTGCTCTTTGAACCTCGAGAACCAGTTAGAAGTCATACAGAGAAGGGGTAAAGAATGCTGCTAGAGGGACGAGGCCCTTGCATTTATGAAGAGAAACTAGAGAAGCTCCAAACTCCTTCATTTGGAGAAGACTCAGAAGGGGAACGGACTGAGTTTTACCAAGCTAGCGAGAGGTGAGACGAAAGCAGAATAACAATCCATCAGATCTGGCTGTATGGAAGCTAGGAGGCACTCTGTATAGCACAGGAGATTGTCTGAAAATAGATGAAAGGAGACAACTTGCAAAGCTTTTGGCAAACTGGGATGTGGTGGCAGTTGTGGAGCACCCAGTACCAACGAAATGGGATCAGACAAATCGTAAGGGATGAACAGGTTTAAAAATTACATGAAATCAAAGATTTGACAGGAATGTAGGAAATTATAGCTGTCTATATGTGGAAGTATTTGTTTAAATGAAAGGATCTAAGCTCACGTGGTGTATGCATGGGCAAGCAGCAAGACTTGTGTGTAAGGAGCTCAGGTTCCTGCAGGAAGTTCTGTTGCACTTGTCCCTGGCAGATCTTCCTACACATTGCTTTGAAGCATCTCCTGTTGGCCACTGCCAAAACCAGAATGGCCCGTTGGTCTAACCTAGTGCAGCAATCCCTAGATTTATACCTTGGTTAATTAAAACCTGCTTTTGACTGGCTGTCTTGTGAATTGAGAGATGAATGATGGAAAATCCAATAATTTGAACAAATCACTAATTTCACATTAAGACCACAGAAAAGCAGTGGAAAATACATACTTGTAGCCTTTTCTTGGAGATAGTTTTCTAGTGCAGTGTAACATAAACAGATTAACTGCAGTATTTATTCAGTGTGAAAAAGCAGTTCCAAGAGCCCCAGGTGCTTGCCAAGTCCATAATTGTACCTCCTTAAATACTTTCATTACTTGGAAGTACAATAAGAGAAGCAGAGACACATGCTTTCTATTTTCTTGTCAACAAAACACCTCCAAGAAATTACACTCTATTTTCTCTCAAAATTTTCAGCAAGACTTTTCCCCCTCACCCCATCTTGAACAGGGGAAGAATACTTCACAGTTGATGGCAGAACAACCCCTCGAAGGGGTTTCTGTGGGCAGAAAGAGGGACTGAACTGAAACCATGACAGTCGCTTGTTTTAAAGTTTCATTACATTGTGGAGATCGTGAAAGGCTGCAGCATCTAAACAGGAGCCTGGATCCTATGTCCTACTAACAGAATAGCAAGTAAAAGAGATATTGAGCATTCAGCTGTCCTCACGTGAGAGCTAGACTGAACCAGGGGGACTTTCATACAGGAGATGCTAGTGATAAGACAAGAGGGAATGGCTTCAAACTAAAAGAGGATGGTCAAGGGTATATTGCAAGGCAAAATGAACCAATTTAGTTAGTGAGCTAATGAGCCAAAACCAGGGAGGTTTGGAAAACCTTTCTAAATTGCAGGCAAAGATGAAACTAACTCAGTGTGGGGGGAAAAAACCCGACAAGACACATTTAATTCACCCCATATAAAAACCCCACATAAAGGTGGTGTTCTGGCCTTGCCCCTCAGCTAAGGAAAGAAATGCTAACTTGGGTTGAAATCCTAACTTTGAGTGTGGTTGAAGCATTCCTTCTAAATGCATAGTGGGAAGACTGGACATCGTTAAATGCCCGCAGGTCATCTACGGATAAGCCTCGACGCAATCTGATCCTTATTTTTCAAAGACCGTGGGCAGAAGTTTGGCTCTGAGGGTTTTGTGTTTTAAGGAATGCCTTAGTCAAACAAAACGGAGTGTTTCTGAGCTTGTCCCTCCTGAATGCTAACCATATGTAGCCTAACCCAGCTCTGTGTGGAAAGGCATGTGGTGGGTGAGATTTCTCCTTCGTACCAGGCAAAAAAAGAGTAAAGAAAGTTCTGCTTTAGAAATTGCATCTGAGCAAGTGTAAAGTGAGTTGCTCATCTCACAGTGAGAACAAGCCTGTACAGTTACATGAAATTTGGTCTTGAGAAATCCAGTCTAAATAGTTTGTTTATTCCTCTCCTGCCCCTTTATGTCTCAAGCCGTGATTACATATCTAAAGGAATTTCCCTTATATTTTAAAGAGAGGTTCTGATGTGTCATGTTGTCTCTCTCCAACCAGTTTCATACTGTACTGACCTGTGGTAATGAAAAGCAATGCTTGCTCAGTGGTAGATGAGAGGATGATATGGTCCCAGTAAGGCTTCAGTTGCACGGTTATGCTATGCTTGGGGAGATACCGAACAGTACACACCTGAAATCGTCCAATTCCTCCTTCCTCAGCAGAGGCAGGAAGTCTTTCCTTTGGAGGAGCTTAGTAGTAGCTAAGTAGTAGCTTAGTAGTCTCCTCAGGATAGCCGAGGCTGAGAGGTTCCCAGAACCTGTTTGTAAGGAGACATCTCCCATCATCAAGGATGATGAAGGAAGTAGAACACCTCCCTTATGAAGAGAGGCTGAGGCAGCTGGGTCTCTTTAGCTTGGAGAAGAGGAGACTGAGGGGTGACCTCATTAATGTCTATAAATA